>JASBWR010000021.1:0-234656 GCA_030039265.1 Naganishia cerealis | reverse complement strand
AAATCTGGGTGATTCTGGTACCATCCACATGAATGCAAGCTGAATAGCAGGTAAAGCAGCCTGCAAATAACTAGGAATTCTCCATGCATAGTTGCCCTTCACGTCCTGAGTCCCATAAGTAACCCAGGCAGCAATAACAGCACCCAAGTACCAGCAGGTGTTGTAGAAGGTGGTAGCGACCATTCTGTGGGTAGGGTATGCGAGTTCAGAAATAAGCGTAGGACTTCCCACCACAGCCACCATTGAGCCGAAACCCAAGAATAATCTGGCCACGAGGAAAAAGCCATAGTTTGTCGAAGCACCTTGAAGAATAGCACCAATAACGGTAATCAATTCTCCACCAACAATGGCCCACCATCTTCCAAACCGATCAGAAATATACGGTGCGATGGGAAGTGCAAGAATACCACCAAAAATCGTACCATTGGACAAAGCTCCCAAGATGTGGCCAGTGGGGTTTCCCATCTTTGTGTGCCATGAACTCAAAGATTGAAGACCGTTCAACATACTACCATCGTAGCCATTATTGGTGGAGGTAAGAGTCACCAAAAACACACAAATGTTCAAGTAAACGAGGTGAGAAACACGATACCATGGTCGTGTTTCCCGAATAAACTCGCTGATGGAGTGGTCATCGATTTCAAGGTGGTTGGTGACATCTATACCACTCTCTTGAGTAGTGATAACCTGCTGTTTTTCAATGCTAGAGTTTGAATCAGTCATTTTCCAGTATGAAGACGAATTGGAAACCATGCCACTATATATAGTAGAGTAAACAGGAGGGGTGAGATGTTTTCCGAGCTCTGTCCAAGAAATGATGAGCAGGTCAACTCATAAACCGTACGCGGGGAGCAGGGTATTTCGGATGAATGAGGCAGGTGCGCCGACTGAGGTACGAAAGAATATCCGGATTAGGCTGTTTTGCCGCGTTCCTCCACGTCACGAAATGCGGGGGGTGGGGCACCGTGATGAGGTACATGCCTGAAACCATCTTGCTAGTAGTTCATTGCATGCTGAGGTGCATGCATACGATATCGAGGCGGTAGACCTGCCCGTATCAGCAATACCGTGTGGTGGGGTACGGCGTCGAGGCGGAGGAATAAATCCGGATCGGAGTATCAAAAGTTTGCCAATACTTGGCGATGATTTTTGGGAGCCACTGCGGCTTTTACCCTTGTATTAATACCCCACGCTATTTTAGAATGAAAGGTTAATTCGAAGCGTGAGCGAATTCGCTGTGGGTCCGTGCCGGCATATGGCCCGTAATATGCATGTTTAACCCGATCTGTCTCGTATTCTCTGTGATTTTTGCGGGGTACATGACACGGAACCAACAACCCGTCAGACTTGCCTAAATGGGGAGGTGTCCCGCCGCCCGAATGCAGCAATTTATCCGTTGACTGAGGACTGTCCGGCTTCGTTACCAAAACCATTACCATTGACTGGGTTTAAAGGAAGCTGGTGTCTCCCATGATCTCGCATCTTTACACTTACCATGCCAGGATTCTTGAAAACTAAAGGTACAAAAATTGTCGATGGTGACGGCTTCGTCACCGTTTTGACCGGGGCCGCTACCGGCGGCCATCTCAATATGGAGAACTTCATTACGGGCTATCCCGGACATGAAACCGAACACAAAAAGGTAATGAAGTCCAAAATGGGAGCGGAGAAATTCGAGTACTTTTTCGACAAGTTTTACGAATATTTCTGGACAGAAGAGGATGCGAAATTTTTCAAGTCTTTGGGTTTCAATTGCTTGAGAATTCCATTCAATCACCGTCACTTTTTGGATGATGAAGGTGATCTTTTCCAGATCAACAGGAAAGGGTTCGCCAGACTTGACGCCTTGGTGAACACTTGTGCCAAGCATGGAATCTACACCATTTTGGACTTGCATACCGCACCAGGTGGACAGAACCAAGATTGGCATTGTGACTCTGGAATCCACAAGTCACTTTTCTGGGAGTTCAAGGTGTTTCAGGACGCAATTGTCAACCTCTGGGTCGAGATTGCAAAGTACTACAAGGATAACATTTGGGTTGCCGGCTACAATCCATTGAATGAGCCAGCAGTTGCAGACCACAGCAAGTTGGTCGATTTTTACAACAGAATCGACAAGGATGTTCGTGCCGTTGATCCTAATCACATCTTGTTCTTGGACGGTAACACTTATGCCATGGACTTCCGCCAATTTCCAAGCAAGACAATTCCTAATTGTGTCTATGCCATTCACGATTATGCCCAGTATGGGTTCCCCAACCTTGAAGGAACTTTATACAAGGGAAGTGAAGAAGAAAGGGCCAAACTCAAGTCACAATATGAGCGCAAAATTGAGTATATGAAAGCTCACAATGTTCCAGTTTGGAATGGTGAATGGGGCCCTGTCTATGCCTCCAAGGTGAGAGGAGATAGTGACCCAGAAACTATCAATAGGGCTCGGTACAATGTTGCCAAAGACCAATTGGCGGTGTACAAGAAGGGAGACCCTTCTGGCGATAAGACACCGATTAGTTGGTCCATTTGGTTGTACAAAGATATTGGGTACCAAGGCTTGACTTACGTCTCTCCAGATTCCAAATGGTACAAGGTTCTTGGCGACTTTTTGATCAAGAAGAAGCATCTTGGTTTGGACAGATGGGGAAATGATATCGACCCAAAGTATGCTGAATTGTATGCAAATCTCGTTGATCATTTCAAGGCTAACATGCCTGAAAAACACCAAAAGGCATTGTATCCTCACAACTGGTCAGTTACCGACTATGTCTACAGGGTTACAAAAGATATGCTTTTCTCGCAGTATGCTCAGCATGAGTTTGCCGAATTGTTCGCTGGTTTGAGTTTTGAGGATTTGGACGAAATGGCTGCTTCGTTCAAGTTTGAGAACGTCTTGAAAAGAGACGAGTTGAACGAAATTCTTAGGGCATATTAGCAGTATACAAAATTCTAAATATGACTTCTAGATTCGTAAATCAAACACTGAGTGGTTCAACATTCCAGATATTTTCAGCATACTCGTCAATACATCTGTCAGAACTGAAAAAGCCCATATTGGCAACACTGAGCAAAGACTTCTTCACCCAGTTGTGGAGGTGACCGCTACCATCATGGCCATATACCTTCTCAAGCTTGCGGTGGGCTTCCAAGAATAAATCAAAGTCATCAGTGACCAAATAGTAGTCGCCGTGATACTTGATACTCTCCACTAACGACTTGAACTCGTCCGCATTGCCAAACAAACCTGACTCGATTGCGGAGAAAACTTCCTGTAGCGACTCTGGAACCTTGACACCTTCGTAAACATGTTTGTGACGTAATTCATCAACTGATTCTGCCAAGTTACCAAAAAGAAAGATGTTTTCCTCGCCGATTTCTCTGGTGATTTCAACGTTAGCACCGTCAACGGTTCCAATGATGAGTCCTCCATTGAGAGCAAACTTCATATTTGATGTACCGGAGGCTTCAGTTCCAGCGGTGGAAATATGATTGGAAAGATCAGAAGCTGGAGTAATAACCTCGGCCTTGGACACATTGTAGTCGGGAATGAACACAACCTTCAACAAATTCTCAATTTCTGTATCATGGTTCACCACACTTGCAACCTCGTTGATCAAATGGATGATGGTCTTTGCCATATAGTAACCTGGAGCCGCCTTTCCACCGAAAATAGAACATTTGGGAATATAGTAGTTCTTCTTGATATCATCTACTGACTTGCCCTCTCTAATCAACTTTTTGATGTGAAGATACCGGTAAATCACAGCAAAGATGTTCAACTGTTGTCTCTTATACTCGTGAATCCTCTTGACTTGAACGTCAAACATGACACTGGGGTCAACTTCGATACCCGTTTCGGACTTGATGAGACCAGCTAAACGACGCTTGTTGTCAAACTTGATAGCATCCCACTTTTTCAAAAAGGTGTCGTCATCCACCAAAGGTTCAAGTTTCTTGAGCATGCCCAAGTTGGTCAAGTACTCGTAGTTTGGATCGTTAAGAGCTTCAGCAATGAGTGCTGCTAACTTGGGGTTGGCCTGGCGCAACCATCTTCTAGGAGTAATACCATTGGTGACATTGGTGAACTTATCGGGTCCAAAGACTCTCACAAAGTCTTTAAAGATGGTGGTTTTGATCAATTCCGAGTGCAATTCAGCCACACCATTGACCTTATGAGACCCAATGATTGCCAAGTATGCCATGCGTACCTGCTTTGGTTCAGACTCTTCAATCACCGAAACTCTGCTCAAGATATCTCTTTCGTGGGGGAACTTTCTCTCAACATCTTTCAAGAAGAAAAAGTTGATATCGTAGATAATTTCCATGTGTCTTGGAAGAAGTCTACTAAGCACCGTCACAGGCCATTTTTCCAATGCTTCTGTCATCACTGTGTGGTTGGTGTAGGCGAATACCTTGCGGACAATGCTCCATGCTTTGTCCCAGTCCAAGCCCTCTACATCGACAAACACACGCTGGAGCTCAACAATTGCCAACGTAGGGTGGGTATCGTTCAACTGGATTGCAACCTGATCGGCAAACTTGTCCCAGTTTGACTTGTGAGTCTTTTTAAACCGACGAATAATATCGTGCAATGAAGCAGCTACCCAAAAGTATTGTTGTTTCAAACGCAATTCCTTGCCGCTCTCAAAGTTATCGTTTGGGTACAACACCGAGGTGATGGACTCGGCACGCTGCTGAGCCGCTACGGATTGCTGGTAATCACCAGCATTGAACTTTCCAAAGTCAAACTCGGTGGTGGGTCTTGCGTTCCAAAGACAGATCGTCGTCGGCGTGGCGAGTGCAATGTCTGACAAACAAACGCCGAGATATGTGTGCGAGAGACGAGGGCGGAACGACCCGGGCGAAGCGAGAATCAATGTTTGCGCCTCAGACTACGAGTCCGGAAGATATCCCCGAGGCAGCTGAGCGGAGTCGCCTTCGTCTAGTGCCCAAGCGCGAGGGGCCAGTGGGGGAGCCCCTTGTCTTTCGAGGGCGGCTCAGGCCGCCCGAGACTCAGTAACTGCGCCGTAGGCTACACGTCTGAAGGACCCGAGGTCGCCCTAGGGCGGCCAAGATTTGTCGCCTTATCGAGTTCGCAAGCGCGAGAGTACCCCACTGGAGGGAGACACGACCTTTCTTTGCCTTTATGATGGTGGCCGCCTATCTCTTTCGGCTGAACACTAACACCTCCCCCCTTCCTCCGCGTCCTCTTAGGCTGAATCGCATCGGCAACCTCCTCGTGCCGAATTCCAACTACTGCGCGTTCGAGGACTGGGTTGTTCCCTTGCTGGACAAGATGATGGAGGAGCAATCGGGGCCCGAGGCGAAGCATTGGACGCCCAGTGAGGTGATCCGGCGGTTGGGCAAGGAGATTGACAATGAGGACAGCGTGTATTACTGGTGTTATAAGGTACGCCTTGCTTTCCCCTAACCCCCCCTGGTGATAGGTCGACTAAACCACTTCCCTTTCACTCGCGCGCAGAACGACATCCCCGTCTTCTGTCCCGCACTAACCGACGGATCACTCGGGGACATGCTATACTTCCACTCGTACAAGAACCCCGGGTTCATTATCGATATTGTCGGGGACATTCGAAGATTAAACGATCTTAGCATCCACGCGAAAAAGGCCGGGATGATTGTCCTAGGCGGAGGAGTGTGCAAGCATCAGATCGCGAATGCCATGCTTTTCGTGAGTACCACTTCCATAACCACCGTTTCCTGATCAAAGCTCATTACGGGGGAATGGGGGTGGACTTGCAGAGGAATGGAGCAGACTATGCCGTGTACATCAATACCGGTCAGGAATTCGATGGTTCCGATTCGGGCGCGCGGCCAGACGAGGCGGTCTCGTGGGGCAAGATCCGGGCCAATGCCGAATCTGTCAAGGTGAGAGCGCGAGCTTTTTATCCTGATTCCCCTCTCGTGCCGTATGCACAATGATCCCGGTTTCACTAACCTATTGTTAACCACACTTGCGCGCGCCCCGCCTGCTAGGTATACGCAGATGCAACTCTAGTCTTCCCTTTAGTTGTCGCGGCGACCTTTGGTAAGGCTCATTGGGACGCTCAAAGCCAGGTACCGCAATCCCAGCAGCCACCGAATGGAAAACATACCTCATCGTCATCATGATGATAGCAAACTTTGGGTTTCTTGTATATTTGGTTGTATGGGCTATTATGGCATTATTGAACGGTCGCGTTAACTAATTTCTGGTTCAACGGGTTACGTTCGTTGTCAAGGACAAACAATCTCGCCATTGCATCTTGGACACTATAGCATGTTCAACTTTTGCTGCTTTACAGTGCAATAGTTGGTACCTCATTATGATCCCGATGCACATCAAGTACATCAACTGTGCGCTTGTCTCGCACGAGGCAAGATGGGGTCTTGCTGTACGCCGTCAAGTCTATGTGTATACTGCGGAATGACGCAATGGTCTTCCATATTATACGGAACAAGTATCAGGTGAAACACCGCACCAGGACTGCGATAAATTAAATCTCAAGTTTGTTGCGTCTGCGTTTCTTCTTTGTTTGCAAAGCTTTGAGTGGATGGATCGATTATTGTTCCTGCGGCTTCCACCGCAAGGCTCGCCAGTTGAACTGCCACAGTAAATAGTACAGGGCGGCATCAGTGAATACTGCTCTAGATATCAACAACGGGCGGTGCCGTTCGCAAAATCCGACATATCACTTGCCTGGAAGGAAACAGTTATATGTCAATTTCTAATCCCGTGCTAGGTGCCAGGTCAAGAGTGTGGGAAACTATTTACCCCTCCCAAATAAACCCAGCGTCCTGGCACGCCTGCCAGCAAACGCCAGTGGTACAAGCGGTTTCGTCCCAAAGAGCCTGATGAGGTAATCGTCTTACCATCCCATCTGGGTGGGTTCCATCCTCATGACAGCCATATGGCTACCACGCAATCGACGAATTCAACGTATCGACACCGACATTTCGGGTCGTATCATTGTGCGGGACCACTGAAGAATGGTGAATCTGTTCGGACCTGGGGGTTCGTCCATTGTTGAGACCGTAAAGAAGGTGGCAATGATCGCAAAGCCTATAGAGCTCTTCGTGTTGAGAGTATTGCAGATTGAAACCAGCAGAAAACAGAGAAAAGGGGAATACGCCAATGAGTGTTCTGCGTTCGTTTCTGCTTTTACGCCGCTATTTACAGAGTCATGGCTTGATATGTATAGGAAATTATTTTGACAAACGTCTCAGAGGGAGATGCGACGGAGGAGATTCGCGTTGGGCCGACACAGGATCAGATGCGCCATCTCAAAAGGAATATGGATGAAAGGGATGGAAAATTATTAGGGCGCGACCCTTTCAATTTGTAGGCCCTTCGGTGTCGCTTCATCGTCTCTCGAACGGTAACTATAGCTCCGGAAAGAGAAAGATACCCGGCCGTCGAATCAACTTTGACGGTGATAGTGATTCTGTCACGAATGGGCGACCCACCACCTAACTGATGCAATCATGGATCATACAACGGTTCCTCTACTGTTGATATATACCTACTAAATATCAGGCCCTGCTCTGCTACCTACATGTACCCCATCGATTCCCTTTGACTCAGACGCCTCTTGCTCCACCCGTCGTGTTGGCACGTTCGGTGGTTGGCTGACATTTTTGATCCACGCGCCAATCGAACCTCTGCAATGAAACCGTCAGTCAGCGATTGTTCACGGCGGCATCGTATCGCTCGACAACTGACAAAAAGCCTTCATGCCTCAGGAACATTGCCTTTACCGTCCCTCTACTCCAGAAACGAATGGCATATGAGAGACAAGAGATCGTGGAAGCATGGCCTGTGAAGCGATTGCGATGAGCGCTCGTGACAGAAAGCGCAGTATTGGTGTTCCTGCTTACCTCGAATGAAACATCCTCCAAAGTAGATTCGATCGAGACCGTACTTCTCTGCATTCATGTACCTGTAAGACATGAATATCAAGGTTGATCAGCGACTATGAGCTGTACGCAGATGCCAACATCGAAAAATAGGCCGAAAAGCAATACCGGCATGTTCTAGGGGTACTCACGCGATTTGACCAATGTTATTACTGATGGCATAGAGCAGACTTTTACTAATATCCTCCTGGCGGAAACTCTTCTTTCGGGCAGCTGCACCCTTTTTGAAAACTTTTCCAAATGAAGAAGCAATCGTTGATGATTTTAGTCCGACTTTTGAATAGTCAGATCCGTAGATATCGCCGACGAGCATGTCTACTGCTGCATTGTCACCTTTATCCGACAATGCGAGCATTTCTGATGGTACCATATAAAGATAAGTCTTTAGTGCGATCAAGTGACGCGATGAGGTTCGTCTCACCGTCAAAAGTCGTAGCATCCGTTATCAGACTCAATAGACCCCAAAGGGTACCTCCACCCAAACTCGTTCCGCTAACTCTCTCAAAGCTACCGTCTTCGTCGACTTTGACAATCGAGACACCGGACCCAATGTTGACGAGTAAGCAGGGGAACTGAGGCGTGCCAGCCGTGTCGAACGTAACCTGATATGCTGGCGGATCTGGTGATGGTCGCGGAAGATCCTTCGGTTTCTGTGGTGATGCCGCGTCGCCTTTTTCCGTTATTCCCGGTGGGATACCATCTTTGCTCTGATGTGAGATTTCGTATACCAGCTCGTCCGAATACCAAAAGACTTCATCCGGTATGCAGGTAATAAAGCCTAGCCCCGTAATGAGGCATTCCATTTCGTCCTCTCTGGTCACGCCCATGCCGAGTTCCTCCACCAATGTACTGTAATACTTGTGAGCGCCTCCTCCAGTTGCTAGAATCTTGACACCTTTCTTCATTTCCTCTTCCGTGACATGGTTCGTACTTGCGGATGTTGAGATCAGCGTCTTGAGGAAGAGCACCAGCTCGTCGATCTTTTCCGTCTCGAATCGCGCAAAGTTGAGAGTTCCACCGGGGAAATTTGGCGGCAGCGAGCTACGACGGAGTAACGAATGACCCCTAGGTGTGCCCATACGGCTTACTCTACCGCGCGACCCTGTCCAAGCGTGCCCGTCTCTCTCGGCAGACTTGCCAGACTCGCCAGCTGTTCCTGGAGAATCCCCATCAGTAACGCTTTCGACTGACATATCTCGACGATGTCCTAGATGATAGTCGGCTTTAATCCCTGTCAAGTCGAAATTACGTTCGGGAACCAGCAATTGTGGCGTGAGAGCGCCGTTGAGCGCTGGCGTCCACGATGATCCGTCCGAGTCCACTGAAAAAGTAGCGGATTTGTGGATGGAAGTTGGGACTGCAGGAGTTGCTCCTATTCTATCTGTTGCATTGTCCGTCGTTGCATCTCCGGTCACAGTGGCCTTTCCTTCCGACTCTGCCTCTCGCTCCCCCTCTTGGTGTGTTCCATTTCCCTGGCTTCCAGACACCCTTGGATGTCCATTCGGAGGATTCGGACTTCTAGTAAAGTAGACGACTTTGGCCAAACTTCCCCCAATATCGATCGCAATATGAGAAACAGGCTCGATGTAATGCGGCAAGTAGATACCCCGACTATCCCGAGTTGCTGGAGAATCTTCGGCTACGATTTCAGCTCCACGGGTATCGACCAGGATCTCTTTGACTTGTGGGAGCTGAACTGGCGTAGCCATGATGAATTTTCCCTCCGGCTACACTGGAGGGTTTGCACGTCAGTTCCAGGTTGCAGACTCGATGGAAGCCACCTACCTGTCACGAGGATGCTACAAGGGGAGTTGGGAGAATGAGCTTGACTGGCAGGGGCTGCAGAGTCATGCGCGTGTCCCGCGGGAAAGTGTTGCTAAGCACCCAACAGTATGCGGAGTGTGTCTCTCCCCGTCCCCAAAGGAAGCAGCCAGCACGGGCTCTCAGAATAACCGTCCAGGGTGACTAACGAGCCGGTAGCGGGCGCACCTTCCGCGCGAGCCAATTAGCAGTTAGCCTTACCTAAGCCAGGCAGACTGCCCATGGGGTTCAGTTTCATGCATAATTATCGGACCCACGCCGAAATCATTCAATCGATCCCAAGACAGTTTGATATCCAAGTGAAAGGGATCAGCGCATTCGTCTGGGCTGATGGCGATATATACCGCATGTATCTGGATCAAGGATCGTATCGATGAGTGATTCCGTGTCAGACCGAACCTGAGTACGCTTCATCAGATGCTTGACCAGACGGAGGTATCCAGAGGAGTGGGTGAGCGGCCTACATGGATACGCACTGTCAAGCCGGCTTGGTGTGTCAACGGGCGAGAGGTAGGGGGCCGCTGGCACGTAACGAATCATGAGTGATACATGACTTGATATAGGAGTGCCAAATTCGTCAACGGGATGTTTCCCTTTGCTGTTCTAACCAGCTGCCGGTCCCGCTCACGAGGAGGACCTGTCAATGTTACAGATGATGGTGGCTAGCGACTGACAATGAACCAGCTGAGGGGCAGCAAAATGCGCCACCCGCGGGATGCATGATGCGGATAATGTGCTGTTTCACAAAAGCACGGCAAGATTGAAGATCACGGAACAGTCTTTCTGCCGTCCTCCGACTCGTCACCCGGAATACTTCCGTGTTCTTGATACAAAAAAAGTGTACGTGACAGCTAGGTGTATACTTGATGTTTTCATGGTGATCTCTTGATTTCAGACGCATGCAAGCAGCTATGCAGGTCCTGGAAGCTGAAGTCCCTGCCATCTGCGTCGACATTCGTGAAAGAGATGCTTCCTGCGTAGTAACGAAGCCGAAGTGAGCAGGTACTTCCCGGCTTGCGGACGGGTGAGCTGTTCAGTAGCTGAGCAGTGCTTAGAGTTTCTGCTACACTGCAGCTGCAGCACTGAAGTAAGTACAAGTAAGCACCGATTGCAGCTGCAGTGCAGTGCGTGATCCGATATCGCTTACTACACGCAAGACATTATCGAGCGTCGATCTGTAGTATCGTCAAGTCTCATCGTATACAGCTTCGTATACGGAGACTCCTCATAGCCACGCGGCGATAATCTTCCACTACCTGTGCACTCTGTAGAGCTCTCTGCAGATTCTACTGGTGATCTTCCCGGAGAATGTATCTCTGACAAGCTGTCTGGCACATATCGGCCTGAAGCCTCTGGCACTCTTCTGTTTGAAATCGGCATAGCCAGCGGCATGGCGTCTCACTTGCCACGCTACCTGTCAAGCATGAAGCCACAAGGACACAAGAACGCATGGAGGTGGCATGGAATATGTGCCATGTTCCTACCACGTAACCATCAACAAGCGATCCGTCTTCGCAACACCGGTGATGACGGATACGGAACCACGCATACTGCCTGTGTTGCTGCATCGCCGAGTAGTGTATCGTCTCTGGCAGCTCAGCTGTCAACTCCTGTGGCTTTACAAGGCAACGGTTTAGGAGGTGGATCGTTGAAAGAGGAAGCGAGCTGGATGCAAGCATCCCGTATTGTCTCAAGGGTGATACCAGCTATGATGCCGGGGAACCGCATCCGACAATGATTCTCCTAGGCTGATGTGCAAGCAACACCAGGTCGTCAATGCTCCGGCCCGGGTTCAAGGGCTTCACTCACCTGACGGCTTGTAGACGATTCTCTGCTCGGACTGGCCAGTGCAGTGCACCGGCCGAGAGCAAGTTTCTGCTAGGTATGTTGGCCGAGCCCATGGAACGACCTTGTCCTTGCTCAGCTATATAATGACAAGGGAATTCTCGTTTTGATGGACCATCCCCCTTTTCTTCTCTATATTCACATCCAATCCACTCAGCTGTCCACTTCTACTTCAAGCCGATCCAATCAGCCTCTCTAGCTCAAACCTCTTCACCTTTATCTCCATCAACACAATGAAGTTCTCCATCATTGCCGTCGCCTTGGTCGCCGCCCTCCTCGGCAAAGCTTCCCCTATCCCCGACGTCGATGGCAGTACCGGCGTGGAGATTACCGCACCCGCTACCCAGGATGTCGCTGACAATGCAGCTCGACCTGCTGCAGCCGAGGCCGTGTCCAACATGGAACTCGCCCAGGCAGTCAGCCCTATGCTTGTCGTAAGTCACGAAGTGAAGCGATCATCCATGAGGGTTGCCTACTAACGAACCTCTCACTCCAATCCCAACGATAGGTCGACGCCGCTATGTCTGACCACCAGGAACGACAGGGTCAGGTCTGTGCCGCCGGCTTGAAGGTTTACGGCTATGCTCGAATTGCCGACTACACCATCTACGGTCACGACGTGAGTTTTAACAAGCAGATTTCTCATGCACAGAACACGCGCTGACCGATCTTCAACGGCTCTTGATATCTGTTTGATTCGCATACTGGCAGTTTAACGGAGGTGACTTGGCTGCCAAGTACAACGAAGGCAAATTCGACAACTACGGTGGACCCATCATCGCTGGCGCTCTCTCCCGATCCTCATCTTTGCCCGGTATCTCCCAGGCATTCGTCCAGTCACAGAACGCCAACTACTTCTGGCACAAGAGCGGATCCGTTCGCGACGTCATTGGTGGTCTCTCACCCAACAGCGGCTACGCCACTTATGTCCTCGGTGACTGTTGGCAGTTCCAGAAGAACCCGGCCGTCTTTGCCAAATGCTGCTCTAGTTCATAGACAGCATCGGCACTATATCGCGCCGAGAGCTTTTCCGCTCCGCTGTTTCGACGTATTCTTCACGATCAGTTGTCCTTCCGTATGACTACTGTGGACACTTGTATTGAGGTGTACGATTGGGACTGGAGCATTGTACTAGGGCAACATGGACTTTTTTATTGGGTTTATTGGGTTACACACCGGATTTTAACTTGTACGAGGTAGATCAAATTCACTTATAACGATTTTACGTACTGCTACTAAGTGAACGAGAACTACTGCAGAAACAGCCTTTTCCGCTGCTCTCGCCACATTCGGAAGTCTCGGTCCTTCGGCAATATTGTAGCACCCCTGCTGCATGATCAAGATACAATCACCCAGGCTTCATGTGAGTACCGTCCAAACAGATTAAACGCAGCCGCCACTCCGATCCCGAGGCGCAATGGGGCAACATGGCGCTTCGGGCAAAACCTTCTCGGCCAGGAAATTACGGAACGGCAACTGACGAAGATGCGGTATCGTGCGCTTGGTCGGTACCGTCCTTGTTTTGTCGTATTAGCAGTCACAACGGTCTTTGAGACGGCTTGCGATGCAATCCAGAACCACGAGCTTGTTCAGCCAGTCGAAAGCCCTGTCATGGCTGTTATGCCGGCGTCTGGAGGACAATTGTATTTCGTAGCCGGCCTATGTTACCACCCTTTGTTGACTTGATCGACAAGAGAAAAGACCATTATGCTTTTGAAGTACCGCCATCACTTGACAGTTCTCGTACCCTTGTTGACAGAACACGATATGATAAAAGCTGACATGTCGGTGGTGGTTTGTCGCCAACGCCGTAAACGGTCAAGGCGCGTCGAGCGCGCGTGTGAAAGCGTAAATGAATCGATGCTATTTCCTGTGGATCTTCCCTACCCTTGATTCCACTTGGTCTTGCACTGGTCACCTTCCCTGCTCCCACTACACATCCCAAAAGCAGACCATCGCGCACTCCGCTGATCCACGCCGCCCAGAGGATGGCCAACAAGGCTTGGCTGGATGCTGCTCCGCCGCACGTCACGAGGTATCTTGACATCAAGCAGCCCGCTGGCGTGAATGGGAAAAGCACGTCGGGTCCCGTCAAAGGGAAGAACGTACCGACGGATGCGCCGTTGGTGGAGGAATGGCCTCTTCCACCTGCCGGTAGCAGAGATAGTATGTCATCCGCCGAGATACGACGGCGTGAGCCTCCGCCGCACCTTCAGTCCTCCTCCTCCTCCGCCATGAGTGACGAAAAACGAAAGCCGCAAGTGAACGGATGGTCAAAACTCTCTATTTCGCCCACAGCTTCCGCCTCCAAAACACCACAACCACTGCCGCCGATGACAAACGGAACCTCATCGCGCGTCGTCATTGGATTCAAACCGATTCCTTCTGGTCCGCGTAATACAGCGAGAGTCCCCGCACCGCTGCCGTCAGCGTTATCGGAGAAGAAGGCAATAACTTCAGCGAACGACTCCAAGCCACGCGTTCATCCTTCTCGTGAAGCGCCTTCCCCGCCTTTACAAACACCACCACCACCGCCTCCTCCGCAAGACGAGTTCATTCTACCACCTCCCTCTCCTCCGTCGTCTCGAAGGACCACACCTTCCACAACCTTGGCACAAGCCCCGTTCCTACTTACTTCTACTACCGACTCGTCATCGTCGGAATTGCTCTACCCCTTCCTGCCACCTTCTCCTGCGTCTGTGCGCGCGAACCCGCCCGAATCCACACGGCATGTTCAGGGCCGGGGGAACATACGTGTATGCGATCCAACGATTCATCATCCGTCGTCACGGTCAGCAGGAGGAGGTTCTGGTGCTGCGAAAGAGGAGCCCGGGAATACTGGGTGTGGCAGGGCATTCAAGCATGAGAAGCCAATCACGAGGGTTGATGGGGTATGGGAAGGAAAGGAGGTGGATGATATACAAGTGAAGGATCCCAGGCTGGATATGGATAAGTCGGTGAGGGAGAAGGGAGCGGGGAGCAAGAAGAATGCGTACAAGGGGTTGTATCAGGTTCGGTCGTACGAGGTGAGTCCAATTAGAG
Source organism: Naganishia cerealis (assembly GCA_030039265.1). Taxonomy (NCBI): domain Eukaryota; kingdom Fungi; phylum Basidiomycota; class Tremellomycetes; order Filobasidiales; family Filobasidiaceae; genus Naganishia; species Naganishia cerealis. Next base: position 220,037 of record JASBWR010000021.1, on the reverse strand, counting down.
GTTGAGGTTGTTGAAGGGAGGTGTACCCGAATCGTCGCTCATCTGTCCCTCGGTTCATCAGTGGGATGACAACTCGCCGTTTCCAAAACCACCACCGCCACCAGACGGAATCTGTATCTCCAATATCAACCCGCTCGTCACTGTCTCTCAAATCGAACACGCCGTCTCCGCTATCGGAAAGACCAAGAACATTGACATGAAACTTGATCCTCGGACGGGGATGCAGATGGGCATTTGCCATGTGACTTTTCACTCGGGAGAAGAGCGACTGCAACTTCCTGCTGGTCGGAACGGGAAGAAACCGACAATGATGACGCTTCCCGTGCCTGCGTGGCAGATCGCAAGCAAGGCTCAAAAAGTGTTGAATGGCATGTCGATTGGACTGAACATGGGCGGGCAGAAGGAGAGCGTAATGAAGGTCGTTTTGGATGGGAATGGCGATAAGGCGAGAAAGGTGATGGAAGCAGAGCTCGAACGAAGGAGAAGACCGCCACCGCCGGCAGTCTCCGCCGCGATGAAGTCGTCCACTTCGAGTGCGAGGCCACAGGGTGCATCTTTGCCTTCGCAGGGTCCCATCCCCGGAGCAGCACCAATAGCCTCTGTGTCAACACATACTACAGCGCAAACACCAAGTGGCCAGTCACAATCACGCACACCTTTACCGCCGAAACCGGAAATCTCACCACCGAAACCGTACGCTCCTCTTGAAGCTCCCCGTGCGTCGTCGTCATATTCCAGAACTGGAAGTGGAGGATTCGGCATGTCCTCGTCATCCTCGTCAGGATGGTCACAGCCAAGGGGATACAAAGACTCGCTCGACATCGGCCGGCTTCCGGCTGTATCATCCAGCTCGTACAATTCTTACAAGATGTCCTCTGCCTTCTCTACAATGTCTCACTCGCTGAACTCGTTTGTCGCAGCGCCATTTGCGAAACATCGAGCTCGCGATGCTCGTCCACCCCCGCCGCCGTCTCGTGGAACAAGGGACGAGGACCTGCCTCATCGACAAAGTTTCGGCTCGTATCAGGACCTGCCATCAAAATCATCCTACATGAACAGTGGCAGACAGTTGCCACCCTCTGCCCTCGAATCGTACCACCGTCGATCATCACGCTCACGGCGCTCCTCTTCGGTTTCCAGGACCGAGTCGGATGGGTCGGAAAGTGAGGAGAGCTCCGATCGCGGCCGAACACCTTCTCCCGTATACAAGCGCGGAACGAGACGCGGATCAGATATTCGTGCCACAAGGCATCATGCGGAGACCCGAGACGATGCCCAACATGTGGATCCTGACGAGGCGGAAATTCTTGTCAGCAAAGTCCGGAAAGAATTGTTGGAGAATGGTAGGAGTTATATCTTTATTGACCACAAAAGCCTACCGATACCGCACAAGTTGGAGGACAGGGATCGTTTACTGGTCGAGTTGAAGGACCATCTCAAAGCGGTTCGACTTGAAAAAGTATGTTCCGGCTGTGACCTCGCTTTTATCCGAATCCATTTTGACATTCGTATCCTGCAGGTGACATACAACCTTCATGGATGGTATATATTGTTCGATGACGATTTTAATGCCAAACGCACGCAAATGGTGTTTGACAAAAAAGTAATGAGTGGTCGCTCATTAGCGTTGAATTTAAAGGACGCACTATCAAAGGCTTCCATAGCACCTGGCAAAACCTCCCTCAAAAGCCCTGCAAGGGCCCGGGAAAGCCAGAAAGCGGAGTCGCCGTCGGCCAAGACGCTCCTTCTGTATTCCCCTGGATTGGATAAAAATGAAACCGTCAAGCCGTCTAACGTTAAACGGTCGCCGATGACAAGCAAAAGCGGGACGAAAAAGCAGAAAATATCTCGCGTCGTTTCTTCTGACGATGATGAAGTTTCACAGGTCGAAGAAAAAACAGCACCCACGGAAACATCCAAATCTGTGGGATCTATTGCTAAAGAATTGGATATCGCACCAGAAACAGTCGAGGATGCGCTCGGTCCGAGCAAAGAGGGTTCAGCCACCGCCACTTCTACAGACATGGTGGACGACAATACCGATGTTCAGCTGGAAGTGTTGGAAGAACCGCAAGAAATGCCATTCAAGAAGACGGTCGGGAAATCCAAGAGAAAGAGCGATGCCGTTGGAAAGCCCGCAAAGCAACCAGCCAAGAAAAAGCAGAAAAAGGCCACCTCTACCATTGCAGTGGAAGAACAAGTGTTCGAAACGAGTGTTGCGGAGGATGTTATCATGCAACCACCGCCACCGACCACGAAAGCAGCCGAACCTTCTGCTAAATCTGCCAAATCTCAAAAGGCCAGAGCGCCCGTCGAGCCGGATAACCTACTCAGTTTGTCCGACCTCGTGAACTTTGGCATCGCAGAGAACGACGAGGATCTATACTATTTACGCCTGGCTGCCGAGCACTCGATCAATGGGACGATACCCGATCTGCCTCCTAACGATGAAGAGGAAGGTGATGACGAAGCGGAGCCTTCGGGACCCCATCCTTCTGGATGTGCGCGTTCACACGGATACTACAAAGTCCCTGAGGTGGAGAAGTCCGCCTACCTGCCGCAACGTAATCGGGCGGTGGCTGAGGTTGAAGCTGCGGCCACTAACGCTACTGCCATCGCTACTTCGCGTTCGACTCGAGTCAATAGTCGGCGACTTGTACAGGGTATGGAGCAGCACAAAAAGGGCAACGCTAGCGCTACGGATACAGACTTGTTCCAATTCAACCAACTCCGAACCCGAAAGAAGCAGCTTAAATTCAGCAAGTCACCCATTCATGATTGGGGTCTCTATGCGATGGAGCATATTACGCAAGGTGAAATGGTCATAGAGTATGTTGGAGAGGTTATTCGGGCACAAGTAGCCGATATTAGGGAAAAGTGGTACGAAAAGACGGGTATAGGTAGTAGTTACCTTTTCAGGGTGGATGACGATGCGGTAGTAGACGCGACCAAGAAAGGCAATTTAGGGTACGTCTGGACTTTTGCCGTTCGTCACACAGCAGCTGACGTCTTTTTCTATATGCAGACGTCTCATCAACCACTGCTGTTATCCGAATTGCACAGCTAAAATCATTACTATCAACGGGGAGAAAAAGGTACGCTTTGAGTCGCTAACGAGGCTCTCCGCCACCTGTCTGACACTCTGGACGGTCTGTAGATTGTCATTTACGCAAAGTGGAATATCGAACCAGGGGAAGAAATCACTTACGATTACCATTTCCCGATCGAGCAAGAAAAGATCCCTTGTCTTTGTGGCTCCGACAAAGTAAGTAAGGCGAGATTGCATATGCAGCGCTTGACTAACATACTTCTCGTTCAGTGTCGAGGCTATCTCAATTGATCTTGCGCGCTTCAACACGGCTTGAGTAACTGGAACTCATCTTGCATACGAGCATCATCTGGTGCTGTTGCTATTATTGTATCACCGCTAACGTTGTACTGGGTCAGTCTGTATCTATATCATTATCAGCAAGGCACAATGTAGTGGATTCATAGTGTAGGATATGAGCCCATGCATCATTGACATAACACGCGGTAAACCCCAAAGGAGCTGGCTGCGAGAATTGAAGCCGGATTAAATATCGTATTGCTTGCCCGAAAATGCAGCGTAAACATGTTTTATTCCTTTGCTCTTCTCAAGTGCTTAATGAGAGGTCCTCTGTGGTTCTCTGCTATACCAGACAATATCGTGATCCCCAGCACGGACAGGCTGTCCGCTTCTTACTGCACCACTCCCGAACGACAGGCTAGGACGAGAAAGGAAACATGCATGATAAGCTGCAAAATGATTTCCGCCACGAAGATTCGATGACGGTTTTCAAACCCCACCCAGCCAAGCGCAAGAACGCGCCCGAGTTCGGCCACCCTCTCCTGCGGCAGGCGACGCGACTGCCAGGGGTTCCCCGCTTCCAGCCAATCCTCGCTGGCGACGACGAGAACGACCTGGCACGGCGGTGACGGTGCTGAGCGGCAGAGTACCGTCTTGACCCCACCCACGCAAGCTTCGCAGGACCCGTCAAGAAAAAGTCTCTTCTTGTCACGTCCCGCACCGGTGTCACCTTTGTTCCGTTACCTCAAGGATCATCTTTAATTCAGCAAAATGGTGAGCATCATGAGCGAGAAGGAGCGCAGTCGAGACAAGCAATAGCAGGATGAAGGAACGGCAAGAACAATGATGGATACGACTGCAACAACGAAGTGAAAGGAAGGGGTGATGGTGCGATGAAGGAAGACGATCAGGCCAAAGATGAATCGGGATTGGTGGGATGAAAACGTGGATTGCGGGGATGTGGTAGAGATCAGGGAATACAGGGGATCAAGCGTTCCAAACGACAATCAGTTACGACATTGCTGTGACGGGGATCTACGACGTCGAGGGTGGCTCAGTCAAACAACGGTACAGCCACATCAGACTTCCCATTCGCCCAACATGGCACTCCTCAATCCGGCGCATCTTTGACTGTTGCTTGTCTCGACGGCTCTTGATTGAACGAGTGAAGGACAACCTGAGGGATTTACTTATATGTCTATCTACGCTCTCTAGGGTCGAGTAAGGACTAAGACTGTCAAGCGAGCTTCCCGAGTTTTGATCGAGAAGTACTACCCTCGATTGACTCTGGACTTCCAGTATGTGTCGGAGTGGCCTGTATTTCTTGGTGGAACAAATTGGCTAATCACGCATCTTATTGTGAAACAGCACCAACAAGCGAATCCTTGATGAAGTCGCCATGGTCCCCTCCAAGAGGTTGAGGAACAAGATCTCTGGTTGTGCGTAAACTAAGGGACATAATTTCAAGACCAAGGACATAATGCTGAAGCCTGTCTCTGTTCTCGGTTTGCAGTCACTACCCACTTGATGAAGCGAATCCAGAAGGGTCCCGTCCGAGGTATCTCTTTCCGATTGCAAGAGGAAGAGCGTGAGAGGAAGGATCAATACGTTCCTGACGTCTCCGCCTTGGACAACGGAGATGCTCCTTTGGACGTTGACGCTGAGACCAAGGTGAGTCAGAGAAGCGACCTCTGTTCACAAGCTATCTCGAATTAACGCCTCTTCTCTTCTCTCAGGACCTCCTCCGATCGCTCGGTATGGACTCCATCCCCGTCAACGTTGTCGCTGTCGGTGCTTCCGAGCCCCAGCAGAGGAAGCGATTCGTTCCCGGAGCCGGCAACGCTTAAAGGAAAGCGTGCTTGTGACGAACGAAAAAACTTCCATCTCACCATTGTCTATCTGGCACCATGTGTACGACCCGAGCTGTAGCTAAGGATCAAGATTGTAGATATCGTTTGGTCTGCATATGGGAAAGATGGCAATTCTGCTACGCATTATTGCTCGGAGTGTGATTGAGCTGCCCACGCCGTGGTGTCCATGAAACATCGCCACAGAGTTTGTCAATGGAACCCGCCCAATACTGATAGCCGTGACACAGACTCTGATGGCGACAGGTGAGAAGGTTGAGCATTGACTGGATGGCTGGATGTATGACGGCTGCTACCAGCATCGGCTTCTCACTTCACTGATGAACGCCCCTGGTTTGGATTAGTTAATTATATCGAATCACTTGTCCAAGTATATTATACGCTAACCGCGATTATCTTGTGGTGCCCTACGCATTAACCTTTAATAAGACCTTTAATAAAATATACAACGTCATACCAGGACAAACCAGACCTATACCTTTTCCGTTTGCCTCGCCACCGGGTTCGATATCCTCTGCCGTCTATCCCTATACCTCTTCCACATGACAGGCGCAAATGCCATCAACGACCCAGCAACTATAGTGATCCCGCTAAACAGCGCGAACCCGGTATAGCCATTTTCTTTTTCGATTAGAAGGCCACATAATTGCGGACCGGCAAGAAGCGGCAAACTGGCGACTGTCCACATCATTCCGAGTCGCAGACCGAATTCTCGTACGGGAGAAATTTGGGCGCAACATGCTGCTACAAGGGCGATAACCGCGCCTGAGATCCAGAGGCAAAGGTAGGCCAAACTGTCGTCAGCACATGAAAAAGGGGAAGGGCATTTTCGAACTGACCTCCGAACAGTCCATAAAGATAAAGTCCAATTATAGTCCCCGCCGTCCCTACGTCGCGACTACTCCACAACGCTAGTACGCTGACACCGCCAGCAACACCACTAGCGATGAACACTTCGATAACGCCAAAGCGTTCCGCCATGGGTCCGGAAAAGGCTCGGCCTGTAAATGAGCCCGCGTTGAGGATTGCTGTGGCGTAGGTCGCCAGATGTTCAGGAAGGCCCTGAGATAGACTGAACGAATTGGCGTAGAAGTACGGTGAAAAATAGCTGGCACATGAAGAGCTGAAGTTAGCTTTTGTAATGGCTTCTTTCTGTTGATAGCTCACTCACTTGAGCCAGACAAGAGCGACACCAAGCACAAACACGGTATACCTCGTTTCCCTCCATGGATTAAGGGCATGAGACCACGGAATTCCTCGCTTTGGAGGTAACCTTGCTTTAACGGTGAACCATGCAGGCAGGAATAAGACGGTCGCGAGGCCCGCGAGTACAAGCACGCTGTTCCTGAACCCGATCTGGGGAAAGAGGCGGGAGAGCATGATGGGTAGGAGAACTCCGCCGAGGCCTGATCCACAGAGAATGAGGCCGACAGCTGTTGCGCGTCTACGAAGGAACCAATGCGCGATGGAAGATGTGCAAGGCGTATATAACATTCCTCCGGCTATACCGAAAAGCAGATGTGCGAGAATGAACTGGTAGTATTCCTTGCAGACTGAAGGCGAAGTGCACGGGGTAAGCTCGCAATAGAGGGCAAGGGTGAATGAAGAGGACTTGCACGCGAGACAGAAGAGCGCGATCACTGCGGTTGACGTTCCCATAACAACCAACAGTCGCGGGCCATGGCCATCAAACCATCTGCCGGAGAAGATCGAGAAGAAGAAGACGCAAAATGTCGACAGAGAGCCGCACCATGAGATCTGTTGTTTTGGTAAATGTGCCAGCTGGTGGGAAGCATAATATTCCTCGAATTGGCCAAAAGAAGTGACTGTTTATGGTGACACATATCGTTACCAGTGCGTTTATGAGGAGAGAGTTGGAGGCCGAGAATACTTACTGATTCCAAACTGCACGAAAAGCACAAACCAAGCGCCCATTACGACCAGCCACGCCTCGAGCCCGCCATCCGGTGGCGGCTCAAAAGCAGGCTGTGCCATCCCATCCAGTGCATCGCCATGGTGCCTGCTGTCCGCCACTGTACTCACTCCTGAGAGATGTCGCGCGAGGATAGCAAACGGTTCACGATCCTGTAATGCCTGAATCTCTGGCGGCTGGTCCACCGGTGCGATATCGTATTCATCTATCGCTTCAAGCGGCGGCGACGCCGGGTCGACACTGGGGCGGTATTGCGGGGGTACATGGGGTTTCGAATCCTGAACTTGACGGGACACAACATGGACCAGACTTCTCGGTTCTGCTTTCTCCTTGTCTGTGGCCGCCACATCGAGTTCTCGTCCGAGCGCCACGAGCGTGAGATCCGAATGCTGGCGAGTCGGAGCAGCGATGCCGTGCGGAGACATGGCTGTGTATCGGGGGAGTGCAGAGTGTGGAGAATGGATATCAGCGATGCCGTACCTTCCACCCGATCCGACGATGCTCTTGATGCTACCCTTGGGGCCTCGTTCGTCATGTCGGGTCAGTCATTCATGCGCCACAATCCACAAATTCCATGGCTCCACTGAATACCGGGTTGCCGTACTTTGCAGGATTTTGTTGGCCGCCGGCTTATCTAAGTGCGACTGGGTGAAGATTACGGCAATTTGCCGAGCTTGTGCTCGGCGTCTAACGCTCGAGCGGCGGGAAGGCGGGATGACATGCACATCAGCCGATAACCTGTTTGAAACGTTTGTATAACATCTTGTATAGCCCTAATTTCCAGTATCGAATATAATACAAACAACAACATAAAAGCACGCGAGACAGGAAGGGCACACCGGTGGCGTCCCATTGCGCCGCTTGCCTCCTGCTGGAGAAGGCGCCACTCAAAATCCGGTTCCACGACATCTTGGGCGGTGCTGAAGGAAAAGACTGTTCTACATCGAGCGCCTTGCCATGTACTCTGGCGGAGGAGTTAACATGTATGATGTAGGTTGTATTCATGATGTTAACGTGGGATGTAGGGTGCTGATCGAGATTACGGCGGGATGAGGGTCCCGAAGGCCGGGAAGAGGTAATAGACATCTGGTTGTCGGTATAGTGGCGAGAAGGTCAAGAAATATGTTGGAAGGACACGTTGCCCGTGGGCATTACCGGGATTCAAGTGGAGAAATAGAGGAAGTGCACCGGATAGTGTTGATGGGTGAGGTCGAATACGCATGACGGACGAAAGCTGGCCGGTGTCCTCGAGCGTTTGCTGTTGTCATTCCGGTTTCAGGGAGTGGAGATGCAGCACCGACAAGAGAGTCGCGCATCGAATAAGAATCACTGAACATCATAGTCGGTCGGTACGCCCCGGCGTGGAGTGTGTGGGAAGTCGACGTTGCCTGTCCTTCCGATCCAGGTTCAAACTGGTTGGTGGCACGCATTCGGGCAGTCTCAATATCACCTTGCGCTAACTTTGCCTGTCGTCGACGATGCTCTTGCCTTCCAACAAGATCAGGCGATATGGTCGTACTGAACCGAATTGCTTTTGGTGGCAAGACTTTTGGCGATGTTCGAGCTTCCTGCGGTAGCATGAGCAATGGTATGGGTGGCGGTCGGTACAACGTTCGTAGCGGGCCCCCTCTTTGGGCAATAGGGTTGTCGACCAGAGTGGTGTCGCGTTGTTTATACCGCGGACGAACACCAGGTGATTGATGTCTATCAATGGTACGGGGTGCAAGTGAAGGTGAAACCGAAGTTTGATGGTGCGTATCAGGACTGTAATTCCTGGCATCTTGTCGGGAAGGCGAAACTTGCTGGCACGTAGTTGTCCTAGGCGCTCCATCTTGCTGTTCCCCTTGATATTTTTCGAGCCCATGAAGAGCCCGTTTTTCCGCACATCGCTTGCACCTCCGTGGGTGATGCCTCTGGCATGCTTGCGTCCCCTCTGCACTAGTCCGCTTTGATAGTAACTGCAACGGCACCGCTTCGTTGGGGGTGATCAAAGGTTCCCAGTGATGAAAACCTGGAAGGGCCATGCAAGGCGACTTTGGAGATGTTTGGTACGAGACCGCCAAAGGGGGGCTATCGTCTTCCATCTGACGGAACCTACCGACAAACATGGGATCGGTAGTTGCCCTCTGCAAGGGTCCACGTCGGACAGGTGCGACGGGAAAAACAACATTCTTCTGTGAAGATGGAGGTAGGTACTTCTGCTTGTCGTCGTATTTGGTCCCTGGTACTGCTGCATGGAGGTGGGGCGATTGTATGGTTTCGGCAAAGGCTTCCAAGGAAATCGGACGTCTTCGAGTTGTTGGTCGCACCGGGGATGCGGATCGTTTCTCTCGACCCGGGAAATGAGGCAATGTATCCTGTTCTTTTGCTTCCTGAGCACCTACTGGAGGTAAAGATAGCAGTGAATCCGATATCCTATCAGTCCTCTGATGGATATGCTGGATATTACGACTTGGAGCAATTGTAAAGTAGGAGGTTTCGGTATCATTTTTTCGTGTGTTGGAAACGAATGGCACCGAACTGTTGGTCGACACCTTACAAGCAGGATAAGCGGGCGTAGTGATTTGCGAAGCGAGGAATTTGGACTCGGCGAGTACCGGTGCAAACGATTCCACTCTTGACCTTCCTCCAGTATTACTTGCTATGTTCCCATACACTGGTCCTGCTCCCAGCATACTAGCCTTTCGAAGAGTCGATTCTTCGAGTTCATCGTCGTGTAAGCTGAAAGCAATGGAGAGGCGACGATATTCTCCTCTCAAAGGGGATCGCATCGAAGTTGATACTCGAGCATTTTTTGCGTAGCTGCTTCCCCAGAGAGGAAACTCTTCCTGTTTGAGATCTGGCGAGACCTGGAAGGCGAATAGAGGAGAGGTAACGGCTCGTGACAATGTCGGTCTTTTTTTGGTCAGCTTTCTAGGTCGCCTGAGCAAGTCCTCTTGTTTGCGACTCATCGATGTACTTGGCAGTATGGGTGGCGATGGAGTGGTTCGCAATACCATCCGGGTATTTGGAGCATGATCTGGTATGGCAGGAGCTATATCAGCCCGACTTGAACTTGAGCTAGACCAGTATCGCATGTCCACCACCGGCTGCTCTACTGTGACTGGGTGTTGCAGCGCAATAGGATCCAAGGGAAAGTTGAAGTAGATGGCAAGGCCTGTCGGTGGAACGAGATCAGGCGTTGGAACAGGCAATAATGACTGGACCTCGGAATCATCTTCTGCCTGGCTATCATTCGCCGTCTCCGGGGACCAAAGACTGACTACTGCCAGAGTGTTGGAAGGCGCGGGATGCATAGGCATCTCCTCGTCGGATTCTGAATCGGATTCGAATTCCGGATCAATTTGAACTATTTCGGAGAAGCGGCGGTCGAGATCAAAGTTCATCAGGTGGAAACGACGCATTCGCTCCTCCTCTTCCCGGTCGATCTTCGACGAAGCGGCGCTGACCCCGCTCATGGCACTGGATCGACGTGTGCTAACAGGGACAATATCAATGCTGAGTACAGAGTTCTTAGACCTCGATCCGTTCGCTGAAGGTGGCAGACTATCCTGACGAGAACCTGCAACTGATTTCCGAGTTGATCTGCGGTGTGACGGTATGGAACTCCGCCGGCCATCCATCGATGTTGTACCGATGGATATAATGGACACTTTCCTTCCTTGCGATTGAGGTAGCGCCCATATCGGTCTTGAAAGACTACCTCTGGCTTCTGGCCATTGTCCAAATACCATTCCGGCTTCGAGCATGGATTCATATTCGGATTCTGAACGCTCATCTAAGTCTGCATCATCTTCGGCTGTTTGACGTTCGAGATTTGAGAGTGGAAGCATATGCTGCCAGCACCCTGGGGCGGACTTCGAAGTGTTGTGTGGCCTCGCTACTGAGGACGAACGTGGCATCGCGCTAGGTTCCATTGCACTAAACCTCTGTCTACGGGCGATTGACCGTTAGCTTGTGGATTGTATTACAGCGGTCTCAACAGCAGCGTCATTCTCATGCTCACCAACCAAATTGTCCTTGAGTTATGGATATGGCAAAGAAAACTAGAATAGAGTTTGGGGTGGAAGTGGCGGTCACCCGGACTCCTAAATCTAACAACACACCATCAGGGTTCCAATGTATTTAAAATATCGACATTGTAACGTGTCGTATAGTCATACCAACGGGTAGACACGCCAATACAATCATTAATGTGCAACGTGGCCCTAGCCACGCCATCCGATAATCGAGTTAGGCAAGGAGTGGGTTATTCACTGGTGAACCCTTGTTCCCTCGGTTGCGATATCCGACGAGACAATTGTCGTACAAAGCCTTCGAAACAGTGGGCGGGTATATATACTCACCATATTATAGTCTCACTATTATCCAGCTCGCTCTGCACTCAATAAAGTTCTCAGCAGCTGTCGGCTTCTGTCTACTCTGTAGCTCACTCTGCCTTGTCTATAGGGGTTGCGAGGATACTTGGAGGCAGTTATGAAGTCCAGGCATGTAACAGGTAATTGCGTCGAATAGCATTGCTTGGAATCGGGCTTTCGGTTATGACTGCTAAGTGATATGAGTAATAATTAAGGCATGCTCAATACCTTACATAGCTCGTTACATGCTTGCAGCAAGATAATAACGAAAGAGCTGTAGCTTAGAAGCACGAAGAAACACAAAGGCTCGTGTGCGCACAGCGCAGGCAGATAGCTAGGCAGATGATGCGAGCTATGACAAGCTGGCAAATGGGTCTGTGAGCTGGTCTGTGGCTGAAGTCCTGAAGGCTCTGGTGCACAGCTACCTGAACGAGCCCTGAAGCGCGGAACGGGTAGCTGAACACTATGTCTTGCCGAGATTGGCAGCTAGATTAGCTGCTAGATTCAGCCCAGGATCGCTCTGATACGGAGACGAGCTCGGAGGTGCCTGAGGTAGCTTCTGTGCTTCCAGCTGTGGTTATTCTTCAGCTTGTTAAACACCGGTTACCGTGCTCGCCCACCAGGGTAACAGGATGTTTCTGAAACCTCCGTAAATGGCCCCGCAATTCTGAAATGGCTTGCACAAGCGTTTACAAAAAATGCTTGCAATGCTCTAGCTCAACACCCCAGTGTCTTCTAGCCGCCGATCAACTCGTCAGCTAATGTGACTCGTCGATCTTAGTCTCGCGTGGAGATCACGTGAAGTGCTTGCAGTAGCCATGCGGGAAATGCCGGCAATGCAGTAACAATACACAATACAGCTAGCGCTGGCAATACTCGCAAATAATAGCATTACATCACAACTAGCCACATGTATACCAAGGGCGCGACCATCTCGAAGCATTCGAAACAAGTCGCTAGCTGTCAACAAAAACGCAGTGCAGTGAGCAGTGCAGTGCAGTGTTGTGCGATGAGTGGTGACTTTTTTTCGTTGCAGCCGAATTTGCAGCTCACTTTGTATATAGATCGGATGGCTTTTGAATGCTGGCGCTGCAATTTCTCTGAACTGACATTTAAAGACGGTTGCGATCTGTTTGTAATAGTGGAGGAGGTGCATCAGGGCTACCGAACGAAACAGCTCGTCTACCGAGTGCTGTTCACGTAAGTCACGCGGGAGACAGCTTGTGATGCTGGTATCCTGCACACTTCCAAAGCCTCAACCGCGAGCGAACAGACGCCCTTCGGCCAGCTGTTCCGCCTGCCTCCATCTTTTTTAGGAGTCTGTAATCTATTTTTTGGGCAATGTTGAGTTTTATCGATCAGGCTATGTCCGATGTCGAGGAACAGCAGGACAAGTGGGCCGTCGGTCATCACTCAAACTGCTCTTCAGCCCGCTTCAGACCTGTCACCATCTGTAGGACCCAGAGGCGTATCAGACATCAGAGTAGGTAGCGCGAGCGCTTGACCTGCAAAAACCTCCCCGAGAGCGTTTTGAGTCCTTGACTCCATAGTCTTGCCTGCTTTGTCTCACTGCATAGTGGTTATCCGTTAAGTCATCCGTCCGGACTGGTTGGCGTTTGCTCAGGAACCGAAAGTCTGGCGCAAAAGCACCTTCAAGTAGTTACCCACACAGCTATTCGCGCTACCTACTCTGCGTTGTTATCGAAGTTTCCAGGTGATCATTATCTCTTACAGGCTTCTTTTTCATAAGCTAGATTCACGAAGAAAGGCAGATTTCTCCTTGAGAAAACACGCTGCTTGTCAGCAATGGCGGGGAGGTTCAACACTGTTCCAACGCCGTCCAGTATTGCCTGTTGATTATCCGGTTAAACGAGGAAGCAAGCGACAACGATCTCTCTGCTCTTCACCATCGCGGCTGCAATGGATGTTCATCGATTGCAACAACTGAGGGACATTACAGTACCCTATTCGGCCTAGCAGCTGCACAGGCCTCCTGCTTTCGCCCCTAGTGGACGCTGTACTTCTCGTCGGCTTGACCCACTGCACCTTCGATTTCACATGCGAGCTCACTCATCTTCTTCGGATACAGCTACGATTCTCCTCTTCAGGTTTGTTCTTTGCTTGACTCCAACTTCATCATTCTCGCTATCACTGCCACCTTCCATGCCTTCCACTGTTTGGTTATCTTCATCAGTCTCTCCGGAAGGCGATAGGGTTGCCTTCTTGCGCTTCGTTCTTCTCCTGGGGGCAGGTCTAGCTGCAAGTGTGCGTACATCACTGACTTGACCTTGAGCAGAAAGATCATCGCCCCCTGTTGGTGCTGGAAGACTAGCTGGAAATTCGTCACCCCCCTCATCTTCAGAGCTGCCAGATTGCGTCTGTGTAACCGTCCGCGCTTGTTTCTGTGTCGTCGGTCCGCGCAGTACGGTATCACTATCCAAGTCCCCAGTATGTCCCGCAGCCATCATTTTCTGCCTGCTAATCTCCCGTAGTTCGAGTTCTCTCCTATAGAACCCTTCGTCCGCTTCGGCAGCATCGTCGGAATCTTCTATGTAAGCGGCACTCTTGTAGTGCTGTAGCTCGGCTGCTCGCTTCTTTCTTCGCTTGATTGGCCTCTCTACCATGACTCCTTCGTCCTCACTGTTCACCATCTCAAGAGCCGTTCGTTTCTTGCGGTTGATTGCCTTCTTCCGTTTCTTGCGCAGCAGTTCAGCTGCGGTCTTGCCCTCAAGATCAATAGGGTTGGTCAGGAAGTCTCGCATAACTCGAACGGTAGCGTCGATGTCGTCTGGTAATACCGCTTTAGGCATGGTCCAATGAACGCGCGCTGTTTCAAATGAATGTCAACCAATCGATTTTGTCACCCATTGCTGGTACAGGAAAGTACGTACGTTCATCTCCCTCTACATCGATTTGTTTTGGATTGAGCTTTGCCAGCGTCATCAACAGCTTAAGATGTGCATTGAAAGTCACGGCCCGTGCTTTGTGCTCTGTATCGCACACAATATCTATTGAAATGAACGCAAGTTAGGGAACCCTTGGATAGGACACGACATACGTCGCATCACTGACCGAAATCTTCCAACTTAGATAAAGCGTCTTTTGATGGTCCCGTCGGTGGAAGAACGTCGTCTAAATCTGGGTCGTACTCCCTGCGTTCTCCATCCGTGTTGAGGATAATTTGTTGACGTGTAGCAGAAATTTCACCGAGTTGCTATAACCATTCCAAGTGAGAAAAGCTTACAGACGGACATAAAACAAACTTGGACTCACTTCCATCAGCCAGGTAACAAAGTATACCGACTGAGTTTCCATCAGTTGTAGAACCGCAGTCCCTACTTGCTGACTCCATGTCAGTGGACTGTCAGGCTTGAATTCCAAGTCGGCAGGAATTTTTTCGACCTAGACAGGGTCGGTGATTGTTAGAATAATCTTGACAGAGATTGATCTCAAGTGTGACACTAACCTTCTTCCTAGCTCCCTTGACCCCAACATCACTGGCCTCATCATCATCATCCGAACCCAATTGGAATCCACTGCCCCCTCCACGGCTTGATTTGCTCTGGCTCGCTTTCGGGAAGAATGCGTCAAGGGCAAGGAATGGATCCTGTTCCATCGCTTTGAAGAACTTGCGTAAGATGAAATTGATGAGGGTGATGGCGTCTTTTGAGGACTGGTGAGCGGGTAACGACCGTTGGTCATCTAATATCTGTTTGAAAACGCTGAAGCCTGAAACCTGGTTACTCAATTCGATACATGTCAGGAAAACTGGCCCAAGCCGGGTGTTAGACTCTCCAGAATAGCACACATACCTTGAAGAAGAAACCCTCTTTTCTGATGTTCACCACAATCCTGTGCATTAATCCAACCAACCGTTTCATCTTGCTGGGATCCTTGAAGTCCTTATAGAGAGCTAGATATCTAATCAGCGTTTTACAGACGCCTTCATCAGCCAGTAACTAAAGCGCATAGGAAGCATGTTATGTCAGACTAGTAGGTAAACTATGTTGACAGGAAAGACAGGCTTACACGTTCGAGTTCCTGGAAATTCTTTCGATGATCTGAATAAGTTGGCGCCGTCTTCATTGGCGCCACAACCTCTTCCTCATCGAATTCCCCAGTGCCATCCGCATTCACTGACAATTGAGAAAATCGTCAACCCCTCGAAACTTGGGTAGGCAGCATTATAACGCACACTTGATAAGCTGGGCGGCTCTTCTCTTGCGGAAATGAATTTCGTCCCGTGATTCAGCATACTTCTCCAGCGTTTGATACATTGTATAGGCGAATTTGACAGCGGAATCGAGGTACCTGGAAGCATCAGGCGTTGGATAAGCCAAATGAGCTTGCTTCTCGCCTGCAAGCGACACTCACGACATTGATTGACTTTTGTAAAGCTTGAGTGTCTTGGTAGCATTTTCGATATATTCCCCATTGTAGAATAGCTTATCCATCAGGGTCAAACCCGCGTCTTTTATTTCTTCGTTAGTATCTGTCTGCATAGTATTGACGATGGATAACTGAACACCTTTGGAGCTTAGTACTCGATAAGGCGAAAAATAGAACCTGAACCTAATGCTTACGAGAATGGATGACATATCAAGGCATGCCTGATATTCCACGTGAGCCTGACAAGAGCGCAATGTGAGAATTTTTGTCATGCTAGTGTTACAGGGCAACTCGAAAGGAACGCACATTGTTTTCCTGTGCCTGGTTGAGCCGACTGTTGATCCAACGCAAAGCATCATCCTCAAACATTTCCGCGACGTAACCGAAATCATACTCGTCAATCGCCTCTTCTTCCTCCTCTTCTTCTGCCTCGGCCGGGGTTTCTGGTCCTTCGGTTGCCGCAGGTGGTTCACCTTCCGCCTTATCCGTGCCCTCAAAACTCGGGTTGATTAATTTCCCAGCCACGAGGTCGTCCAGCGAGTAATCCTGGACAGCTGCAGGTGTTTTGATGTTAGCGGAACTGGCTAATCTAGCCTTTTCAACTTTCCGGGCTTCCTTCGCTTTGATCCGCTCTTTTCGAATTGCCACATTGCTCGGCTTGCTACGCTGGGCAAGCAAATATTCCATGAAGAACCGACACAAGTACAGTGTCCGAAGGTTATCTGTCTCCCGGATTTTGGAACGTGATAGTCGTATATCTTTCAAAATCGACGAGAAGAAGGCTGTTGGCAGAAAGGAAGAAGGTAAGACGCACAGCTTCAAGTAGCCTCCTTGTTTCACGTACCATCGAACACCATGAGCGATTCTGTCACGTATTCTTGCAAAACTCTCATCGCGTCTACGGTCAATTCCATTCCACTACCCAACTCGTCCCGCTGTTTCTTATTGGCGTGATGGATAGCTCGCTTTTTCTTTATCGAGTCGATGACCCCTCCTACGGAACCGGAAACTGCTTTCTGCTTGTGCAGGATGTAGCGGTTCGCTCCCTGTATATACAAAACGCTATGAGGAGAAGTCCGCCATTAAAAGCTTAACTTAACTCACGCTCATGATGGAGATGGTTGTCCCGAATCTCGAGTGTCGACTTGTACCTGTTCTAAGTGCACTCCTCTTGTAACTTTCTTCGTGATCCAGCAACCTTGTGAGATTCTCCATGGGTGCCTGAGGGAAAGAAAGTGAAGGTTCAGACAAGTTCTGCCTGGTACATAGGTTACAAAAACGAGGTCGGTGAACTCACCCTTTCCGGGTCTTTTGCAAGTTCATTCGGATCTGTGCCTCTTAGCATAAGGAACCAACAATCGAGTATAAGAACATTGAAGTCGTTATACATGGTCGTTCCGGCGCTAGAAGCTAATGACAGGAAAAGGTTGAGATAGCGGTGCTCTTGCAGTTGAATTAATAATGTTGACTATAAAAACAGGAAGCCGGTCAGGCATTGTGCGGAACTGCAGGGAGCAAGAGCAACGAACCTGAAGCCTAGCAAATTCTTGCTTTTCCCCCGTTTCCTGTCCATTCGCTATGGGATCCCGGATAGCCAATAAATTCCGCACCAAGTGCAGCACGAGCGACATAATCCTCTTGTCCTTCTCGATGCCCTGTCGATCCAGCAATCCGAACCTTGAACTGTTAGACCCCGCCGCAATTCTCGCAAGACATGGCAGGAGGAGCTGCATCACTCGTAATAGAGTGTTTGATTGCACGAGCAGCGCCTTGTATTCCACTTGAGCTCGAAGTAAACTTGCGTAATCCGTGACAACATCTGCATCGTCTTCTGCGAGTTCCTTTAGTTCCTGAGCGACATCGATAGGCCAGGTCAATGCCGCCAGTAGATCCGCCGCCGCTAATGCGATCTTTCGTTCGTGATCGCCTCGTCCAACACACTCGTCTATCAAGGCAACAAGTTCTCGCGCGAGGTGGCATCGGTGGAAACATCGGAAGACGGTTCGCTCGTCATCCGTATCGTCCTTTCTCCAGAGCTTCTTGAGGTCACGTAGAACAGCCAGACACGAGTCACCGGGAAGGTACGTTGTCTGTACGATATTGGTTTCTGGATCCACGATATCCTGAATCGTGTAAAGGGTATGAGAAAAGCGTGAATGGATTGTCAGATATACTCACTTCGTATCCACCAAGAGCGTTCACCAAGCTTTGCACTACCGGAAGAAAGACCTCCATTCGATCGATCATCTCGTCGTCGTCGTTATGAGGATCTTCTTCCAGCAGCTCCCCATCGTTATCCTGTCCTATCGTCGTGGGATACATAGCATCCATCTGTTGAGCTCTTTGGACGTCCATGATGTGCCGTATGGTTCAGCAGTGGGGCCGCACTAGGCATACCTGGGCAGTGCAACAGACGGCTCCACAGCTTCAACAGGTCAGGAAGATGGGACTTGAAGGCTGCCTCGAACGCGACCTCGCGCGTCGCGCGTTTAATGAACGAAATGAATTGAACTGGCTGTCGGCGGCCGGAGTCGATGTTTCAGAGAGTGGTGATCGACTCGGTGCTCGTGCACTTGATCCATCACAGCCTGCTGTCGCCACTTCATCCATCATTCCCTACGCACCAGCTGTCTTGCTATCATTTCAGGAAACTCGTAGCATTTCTCTACCGATCTCCCTCGCCTCGTCTAGCTCTCTGCCCGATTCACTATCTCTCTTTCGCCCAATATGCCTCCCGTAGCGGCAAACAAAACGACGCTCAAGCGAATCAACAAGGAGATTGTGGATATCCAAAAGGCACAAAAGTCTGGGGAAATGGGGGATATCTTGCTTCAGCCCGACGAAACGAACATGCATCGCTGGACAGGCTGGCTTCCTGGTCCTCCGGGAAGCCCGTACGAAGGCGGTCACTTTGAGGTGGCAATCGAGCTTCCAAAGGATTATCCGTGAGATGCATAGAACTTGATTACTTTCTGCTACATCTCCTAATATGTTCCTCTTTGGCTATCAGGTTCACGCCACCAAAGTTGCAGTGGATAACCCCTATCTATCATTGCAATATTAGCATGTCAAGTGGAGCAATCTGTATGTCTATACCGTCGCATGTTTTACGTTCACAAACCTAACCTTTGCCTGATCATCTCTCTACAGGCCTTGATGTAAGCGTCACCCGTGTTTAAGCTGTGGAGATTTGCCCTGACAGGTTCATTTCCGCATACAGACTCTGAAAAACAATTGGTCCCCCGCTCTTTCGATATTCAAAGTCATGTTGTCGCTTTCTGCTCTGCTTTGCGAACCCAATCCGGACGACCCACTAGTACGCGAGATTGCAATGCAGTGGCGTAAAAGCCGACAGGATCATGATAGTAAAGCCGCCCAGCTCACTAAAGAGTACGCTTTTAGGACCCTATCTCGGGGTAAGTCGGTGCTAATATCATCACGTCCGATGTGTCTAGACACGCATGTAGCCCAGCAAATCTCGCAAAGAGGCAGCGCTTCAAGGATGGTCTCGAGCAGACGTATGGAACAGCAGATGCTTCGCCGTCAACAGGTCCTTCAGCATCACCGTCCTCTGGCGCTAAAGCCTCTCCGAGACCCGCTCACGCACTACCGACTACTACGGCCGCAGGACGTCCCCTCGCTGGTAGCAGCCGAGTAGCATCCTCCAGCTCTCTGCGCACTTCGCGAAGCGAATCCACGAATGCAGTGGTAGATATTATAGATTTGGATGAGGATGATACTCCATCGACATCAGCTGGAACCCCCAATGGATCGAACGACGCCAGGGCTGGACAACGAAGGCGATTAGAGGGCGGTGAAGAGAGTGTGCATGGTAGAAGAGTTAGAAGTCGGCTAAGCGAGAACACAACAGATGGGGGGAATGATGGTGCACAGGACGAGTTGATCGTTCTTGATTAGTCAGAGGAGCTGCCCTGACGATAGATTGGAGCCTTGGATTATTTGGTGTGGTTATTGATGTCGAAGAAAGCCTTTACAGTAATGAACTTTGATGATGTGACGTCGATGTGTATTGTGCTCAAGATGTGGCAGTGTCGCTCTAGTGATGCCTAATTAGGTGTACAGATGTGAATCAATCTGCAATAAACTTTTACTTGTGATTGACATCGGGATGCGTATCTACATTTACAAATCGTGTCGTCTTCGTTAATAATTGTGTTTCATCACGGTCATGTCTATTCCCCGAGTATCTAAAGTCGGTGTTCTCACTCTAAAGCGTCGCTTCCCACTCCTGATATCCTGGTATGATATACTTCGCCAGGCAGTCTGACAATGCAGACTTTACGGCTCGATAATAAGTGACCTTCTACTCTCTTCAATCATTGGGGTAGGTGGTACGACCTCAAGGTCAAAGCTTGGCGAGATCCTGGAAATAGAAAGAGTAGGCAGCTGAGTCGGTGGTCGCAACTCGGTCTGAGCAACAACAGGAGACGGAGAGGACTGCGCAGGAATCTCAACTACTGTTGGTGTTTCTTGCACAACGGCCTCTTCCTCCGGATGGACCGTGTTCCCTGCTTGAATTCCGCTCCCACGCCGTATCTCATCGGCGGCAGCTTCCTCTCTGAGCAGCTCGTCAAAGGTCGGTAGTCCATCAGTGGACATGTCTCCCATGTAGGTAGCTGATCCAATACTCTGTCCTCTGGTGTGCAGGTTGTAACTCCTGTCCATGGGACCGGTAGAGGAAGCGGATCCACTCCGACTTCTCGTTGAGTAGGCTTCACTGGACGGACCAAACCCCATCGCCGCCTCATTCGGACCGAAACTCGCGCCATATTTCCCTAGACTCTCGGTGCTGCTCAAGAACTTGAGTTGCTCAGTCGAGAAACCTGCTCGCGGCGGAATGTATGCCGAACGGATTACACTGCCTGGCAGTGGTGGCGAGATGCCGAGGTTGACGACCGAAGCGGAGGGCGAAGACGGATCTGGCGGTAGTGAAAGTGCGTTCGAGGCGGACCGACTGCGAAAGTGGAAGCGCGCCGAGGAAGCGGCGTTTGCGTCCGACTGATTCGACATGGTCGGATGCAGTAAGAGCGAAACTAGGGAATTGTTCGTCGAAGCACCAGTGTTACTCCTGAACCTCTGCATTCCCGATGAAATAGAAGGCCGGGGTGCTGCCGTGTCAACCGTAAGCTGACTTTGCCCCGAAGCGCTCGAAAACCCTCGCGGTCTCCCAGTCATTGCGTACGCTTCTGACGGACCCTCAGCCTCACCCCATCCCACACCCTGTCCATTCTCCGCATCACCGGGACTAGGGTGGACGCCTGTATATCTTCCAGCGGTACCAGAGGACACCGGTACCCTCCCTGTCAAACGGCTAACAAAGGATCTGAAGCCACCAGCGGTGCCAGTGGTCGTTGAATCCCTCGCGGAAGCCGTCAAAGGAATTTGTGCCGAGTCACTGGTTTGTACACGGCTTATATCCGCTGCCATGGAAGTGTCCTGGCTTCCTCGATGCATGTCTTCGCTCATGCGGAGGGACGAGCCCAATTGTGGTGTATGGCGAACAGCATCTTCATACGTTGGTGCTTCACCCCATCCTCGTTCCTGGATTGACGTGGAGCTGATAATGCTTGCTGACCGGTCGCGACGATTGCTGGGAGACGTTCGTGCACCCGAGGCCGAAGGCGATTGGGCTGATGATTGAGAATCGACATCATGCTCTGCGCCTTGACTTACATCCCTATCTAGTTCTTCCCTGAAATCATTCTCGGTGGTTTCGCCCTCCTCCTCGATGTCTTCGACATCTCCATCCCGCCTGCTTCTGGCACTTTGCATGCTTCTCATACTGTCCCGTTTTCTGCAAAGGATAATCGGAGATGAGATGTGACGTCGGAGAATGTAATCGTTGCAGATTCACTTACGCAATAAGGACAACATCCTCATCTCCTACGTCTTCACTGTACAAAGGTAGTGTTTGTGTGCTCCTCTGGCTGCCAGTTCTGCCCCATCTCCTACCTCCCCGTGTAATGACTCTGTTTGACGTCGTGGGTGCACTCGGTGTAGTTCTCGCTGAGCTTCCTCCGATGCCTCTCGCACTCGATCTCCCTCCGCTGCCATTGTGATTCGAGGAAGTTGTTGTTAAAGGTGGTAGAGTTACCGGTTGGAGTTCGGCTCGTTGTCTTGTTTCCCTGTTACCTCCCCTTGCTGAACTGGCACCGGAATTTGGGCCGTCTCTAGCTGCTGTAGCTTTTGTCAAACCGTACGCTGATATAGGATAGGGGAGAAGAAACCGAATCGTTGCCGGGATGCGGTGGGAAGGGCTGATGAATGCCGTCTTGAAGGCTGCTTGAGTTTTGTACTGAGCAAGGAAATTGTCAGGAGTTTGGAACTTCAAGTGGTATAACTGGGACTCACAAGAAAGACGTTGACCACCAGTGAAAAGAGGAGGATGTATACCGGTATCAACGCGATAGCGAGAATCACGCCAGTCTGCATGGCCGCAGCGGTTGTTTGGGTTACGAGGAGCTAGTAGAGGATGCTACTGTAGGGTACCGTTGGAGTAGGAGATACCTAGTGCTAGTTGATAATTGCTCCCAAAGACTCCCTCTTGCGATGCCATGTGTCTCGTTCGATCGCGGGCTGTCTCCTCGCAGCAGTCTAAAACGGTAGCTAATACGGTTCACCGCTCGGGACGGCCGATGACGGGACTGTTATGTGTCACTCCGACACCAAACGTTGGCAGCGACGTGAAGAAGCCTTTCTCAGTCTGGCAAGGATCAGCTGCTTACTCAACATCTATCACCTGCACACAGCCTGCAGCTGTTTGGGCGTGAGACATGGGAATGACTCATCGGCAACGATAATGATTCAGCCGAGATCTCGGATTTACTTCCGCGGCTTGTTGCGTCGAAGTGCTGCATCACTCGTCTTCCCTGGGACCAGACTACCTCATCTGCGATTGCCCCTGTGCTCAGCAAACACCGATTACGGACATCGTCAGTGTGGAGAGCCCGCCAATGATATTTTCCATAACGCATCGAGCATCAATCTCGAGAATGCAAATGGGAATAATAGCTGGAATAATGGGCGCTCAGCTCTGTGTGGAAGCAATTGTGAGTGGTGAAGGGGTGAATCAAGCAAGATAGCACAACGACTTTGCAGTGTCCATAAACCATGTTTCCCGTTCCGTACTCTTGCGAGTAGATCATACAATTTTGGCTGATTATCCCTTGATATCTATTTAGAATGCTTATGACATTCTCCCAAAATCTTCCGCGCCCAATGCACCCAATCCTCAATAAAATTGAGTGGGCAATGGCTGCTCATTGACAACAATGAGCGTAGACGGTAGGGTCAGAGAACTGGGAGCATTCGCCTTGGACGTATGTGGCGTAGCCGGTGTCTGGAGTGAGACCCTTGAGAACGTTGGAGACAGAGCCTTGCTTGTGGTAGTAATAGTTGGCGTACTGAGCCTGTACAAAGACTCGGGAAGTGCTGGGCAAGTAACCAGATTGGGCGATAGCACCAGCGATTATGGGGCCACCGTAGTTGTCGAACTTGCCAGTCTTGTACAAGTTCGCCAAGACCTCACCGGAGAACTAGCAAAATAGGCAGTTGGAGGTAAGTAATGGTCCTGCTTATACCATCAACATCGAGCTACTTACGTCGTTTCCTCGCACAGTGTAATCGGCAAGTCGTGCAAAGCCGAAAACCTTCAATCCAGCGGGACAAGCGGTTCCGGTTCTTTGACTGTGGTCGGCAAAGACAGACGATTCCTGTCGTTTCGGAAATGGGGATGAGCCTCGTGAATCTAGCTCAGTACGTCGATCCCTAAACTTACAACAAGCGCAGGACTGTCGCTGGCAGCAACGTTGGTCAAGGAATCCGAAGTTTCAACTCGACCTGCATCGGGAGCCACTTCTGTGGTAGCCGGGGTAGTGATACCGAGGTCCGGGATAGGGTTGGCTTTGCCGAGGATGGCAGCGAACAAGGTGACAGCGACGATGGAAAGCTTCATTGCAGTGGTACGATTGCGAAATCGAAGATTGATAAAGGCGGTTGGGAGTGGTATGTGGTGTCTAGAGGTGATGGAATATGGATGGCATGTGATCATGTCAAGGTCATATCCAGTCCATGGCGAGGGTCGACTATATATACCGTTGACCATTATGCGTGGGCGGCTACCTTCAAAGGCGACTATGATTGTCGTGGCGTTCCGACATCTGTACAGCTCGTGGGCCTCTTCCTTCCCGTAACCGTGCTTCGGGTACAGACTCGCATCTGCTACAACATAGCTGTTCCTACGTTCCTGCTACATGAAACATTTCTATCCTACCCGAAAAGTCGATGTCTTCTTTTCACCAGCGAGAGGTACCTGTAGAGATATATACTCTGTCGTCAGCATAGCTACCACCATCGATCCGGTTCAGAAGCTTTCCAATTATGAGAGCTACCCGTCTTCCCTCCCGCTACAGTCTCGCAATATCCACCAGGTACTTCATTGGCCGAACGCCCCAAAGCCATTCAGAATGCAAGTAAGAGCAGGTCATCCTTGTCTGCGCAGAGTAAATGACTTTTCTATCATGTCATCTCGCAAGCAGATACCATTCGATGTGCACCGCCGACAGAGGACGGGGTATTCATGAAACAGGGCTGCGCACATCCTGTCCCAAGCCCGAGAAGTCGTACCATGAATCAGCAGGCTTTTATGTTCTTCCGACCGTCCCATGGCTCCCTCATGGTTGTCGCTAAGCCTCGGAGAGCTGCAAATCTGTAACCGTGTAGTAGGCCGTGTAGGGTACAGATACGGTCGGCTCGTAACGGGTGATGGCTATAGCAAGCCACATTCAAAGAAATTATCACGTTTTAGACCGGCTTTGTCAAGGACCGAAACATGCAGCCTGAAGCACAATGAACGTTTACCGAGCTTCGGTACAGTCGAAATTCCGTTATCCAGGCCGCCGCTGTCTGTAACTTAGATGACGCTCTGCGAGTGTCTCAGCATCTCGCTCAGCTCAATTCAGCTCAGCTCAACTCATGACCGACAAATGATACAACGCTACCCTGACCTGAGCACAGCTGAAGAAGATGAAGCAATTGTTGAAGCCTTGTCACGCGCGACGGCCAGAAAGGAAGAGCAGATTCTTTGGCAAGATGGTGCGCGACTGACTCGCTTCTTGCTCGATTCTTTCCGAGGCATATCGCGGCGATATTGTTATGAAACATCCCATTGCACTCCCGCTTGCTTCCGGAGATGAGCGTGAAATGCCGCCTAAGATTAAACTATGAGTGTAGGTATGACCGACTGTATAACGTACAACCACAGCCATCGGAAGGATCAGAACTAAATGTCGGAACTTCCTTGTCCCGTGCCGATGCATATCATCATCATCTGCCAAGAGCGAGCGCAGCTAGCTGTGCAGCTGCTGCAGAAACGCGCCAATTACGCGACTTCAAGAAGCCTGCCTTGAACTGCCAACTTCCAGCTGATCGCCCCTTAACAGCTTCCCTACCAATACCGGATTGAGTACTGCTGAAATGGCTTCGGTAGGCCGATTCCCAAGCCGTGCCCTTACAAACATAAGCTTTATTTTTCGAATACGGACCGCAAAGAAGCAGATGCTTCGCTCCGTGAGCCGGCGTACATCGCACTCAACACCATCCGCGCGCCTTCCATGGGTCGGCACTGCCGGACGATATCTGGGAGCTAGCCATAGCTGCTCTAACCGAACGGCATGCGCATATGCGCAACAGCCTGAGCGGCAAAACTCTTGCGGATATGCTGAAGATAGCGAGACTTCATTGTGCGAAAAGCCGGATGATGAGAGTACGATCAACGTATGGTATTGTAGACTACCATTACGTGTGCAGAATGAACGACCACATATGCCATGAATATCAAGCTAAGCTATCCTCCTTACAACAATGAAGTGCAGAAGTAACCAATGTTGGACGAAAGCCGCAAGCGCCGGGAGGTCAGGGGAGATCAATGCTGTTAAGGAACGGCGAGGAAAGATATCATTGTAGGTGATACGCTTATTCCTCGTCGGCCTCCTCGTCCTGGTCAACCTTGAAGTATCGCAAAGAGTAGGTGTCCTTGTCAGTAGCGACGACTCGCAAGAAGTTCTAGATTAGTGATGGGAATGTTAGTGAACTGCGGGGATCTTATCCTGGAGCCAACGTCTGTAACGTACTTCGAGCTGGTTCTTCTTGAGGTACTTCTTGGTCAAGTACTTGAGGGATCGCTTGGAGTAATGAGTGGAAGCAGTCAAGACGAGCTTGGCATCTGGACAACATCACGAGCGTTATCAAGATTAGCGTCGTCATATAGGGATTCCCTTCAAACGCTTGTGACTCACCTTCTCGGCTCAACTTGATGTTTTCACCCAACTGACCAGTCTTGCCGTCGACCTTGATTCGGTCTTGCAAGTACTTTTCGTAGCCAGCGGCATCGAAGACGTTGTCTCCGGCAGGGACGGAGTAGTCAACAAAGAACCTGTGGGCAGGCTTGGCGGAGGAGGAAGTAGCTTTAGGCTGTTCAGCAGTGAGTTTGATTTCCGAATGAGATGCCGGACAGCGATTGAATCGAGGTCATCGAAAGATGCAAGAACACGGATCCATCAGCATTTCCGATTGCAATTTCACCAGGTCTGGAGGACATACCATATCTACAGGTTGATATTACAGGATATCGGTCTGCAAAATGATGGTTTGGGGGGAAAGCTAGGTGTGGCACGATGTCATTGAAACAGCTAACGACCTGAAGTTGCTGTCCACCATCCGCTGGCACAAGTTCCGAAACCAAGCTGAAACGAGCGCGGAATCAAATACTCGAAAGCTGGTCAAGAGGGTGAAGCGCGCGCGAGCCAGGTCGAAAAAGCGCGGCTTCCGTGTTGGTTTGAGCTACACGCATGCGTAGGCCGCCCTGCCTACGGCTCGCCCTGGGGCAGCGTTGTCGCCGTTCGCAAGTCCGGTTTCGTCGTCGTGATCTGCGTCCTCGTCGTTCCTCGCCGCCCTGCTTCTCAACAAAAGCCTTTTACCAGCAACCCGTGTTCGTGCCATCCTTTTCAGCAAGCTTTACCGGTCGTCAAAATGGTCAGTTCTGAGACCGGGTCATTGGAAATGGGAAAACGGCAGTGGTACTTATTAGGGCCTTGTTTGGTAATAGGAAAACGTCTCTAAGCAACCCGTCAAGCTCGCCAAGGTCACCAAGGTTAGTTTCGAGGAGATCAGGGTTCAGACAAGAAGCACGGATTGGGTCAAGTCCGGCCTCGGAGCGAGAAGATGGATACCATGCTTGCAATTGGAACTGGACTGGCGTGGAAGAGGGATTTGGCGGAGGAAGCGGCAGCGTTTGCGAACAATGCCTCCGGCATATCACCAAGTCATCAATCTCGGAACTTGCAACCATTACCTGTCCGTTGTCACGATCCGAGAATGAACGTCACCAGCTTCGAAGGATCACCGGTCGCCAACTATCAGAATCACAGTGGCAGCGTAGACGTAGCAGTTGCAAGCATGGCGGGTCTACTCTTCTCCCCAATGCTCGATTTGACTCCGTCTGGGACCCGCACAATAATGGCTTTGACTAACTCGGTTCTCTGTTGCATAGGTCTTGGGCCGAACCGGTTCCCGAGGTGGTGTCACCCAGGTCCGAGTCGAATTCATGGACGACACCTCGCGATCCATTGTCCGAAACGTCAAGGGCCCCGTCAAGGTTGACGACATCTTGGCTTTGTTGGAATCCGAACGAGAAGCTCGGTACGTGTTTGTTTGATATCAGTCATATCTTGGACGCAAGGGCAGTCGGATGCAATCTTGTCGCTGTGGAGGAACATGCCGGTGGAAGTTGTTGGGAATGAAGCGAAGTGGCAAGATAATCCGCCTGCCTGTTGCATTCAGCAGCTTAGGCTCCTATTCTCAAACTTGTTACTGACCTGACTATTCCCGCAGACGACTCCGTTAATCGCTATCTCACGGAGGGGTTTTCGGTTCACTTATTGCACTCCAACATTTCTCCTGAACCTATCGATTGTGCACAGCACTTCATCGCCGAATGGAACGTGCATGCGAGAAGCGGTCATACAAGCGTTTTGAACAGTACCATGATGGGCACAGGGCAGGTTCCGGCTTGAATGTTGTAGTTGTGGAATGTGGACTTGTTGAACTTATGCATGGGATGGTCTCGGTCTCTTCTCGTTGCCGCAGCTATTCTATGTGGCCTTCTCTGAAGTGACGGCTGTACGCTCGTTTTTCATCTTCATTCCCAAATGGAACCCTCTCGCCGTTATCTCAATCATCATCAACCACAATTCGCAACCAAACATCGGCATCGGAAGTCGGTTCTTTCTCAATTGTATACTCAAGAGTTGTCAACTGGGCTCAGTCATCGATCTCCGGCCGTAACTGCGATTGCATCTCGCTAATGATCATCATCAAGCTCATCCATCATCAACACCGACTATTTCTACTTCCAGTCGCACCGGCGGATGATGCCTTTTATCTCAGCGATATCTTGTTAGCCGCCCCGTATTCATGGCCCCTCTGCATGAAACGCTGCCGCGAGTGACTATGATTAGAGGGTCATACACAATTTTGACGAAACTTTCTCGAGAGGACCGAGAACCAGAGGGTGGAGATGGTGTTGGTCCCGGATTCATGTGTAAATGGTCTTCAGGACCAACGTAGCTGTTAATGTGATAATGAAACAAAAAAAGTGACTAACGGCATGAGAAAGGCAGTTGGGATTCGCCCTCCCGTGACTGTGATGGCTTCGCTCGAGAAACGCATCCTCCGCCGTACCGCTTCGCGTCTAGGGTAGCCTTGATGTGAAGGACGCTCTTCAAATATTTCAGAACAATGACCCTCAGCCTAAAAGCTGAAAGTCATACCGTCGCTGGCAGCCAACCCGAGGAGGCGGCCGAAGCACCGGGGATTGCAAGCTTGGCAGAGAAGCAGGGAAGACTGTCCCGCCAACGTGAAGTAAACAGAATCAAACTCTGGTGTGTAGAGTGACTCTCTCATGAATTCCGGGGGCTCGGAACAATTCTTTTTTTCTTGCTGGCAGTACGTAAAATCGTTATAAGTGAATTTGATCTACCTCGTACAAGTTAAAATCCGGTGTGTAACCCAATAAAAAAGTCCATGTTGCCCTAGTACAATGCTCCAGTCCCAATCGTACACCTCAATACAAGTGTCCACAGTAGTCATACGGAAGGACAACTGATCGTGAAGAATACGTCGAAACAGCGGAGCGGAAAAGCTCTCGGCGCGATATAGTGCCGATGCTGTCTATGAACTAGAGCAGCATTTGGCAAAGACGGCCGGGTTCTTCTGGAACTGCCAACAGTCACCGAGGACATAAGTGGCGTAGCCGCTGTTGGGTGAGAGACCACCAATGACGTCGCTAACGGATCCGCTCTTGTGCCAGAAGTAGTTGGCGTTCTGTGACTGGACGAATGCCTGGGAGATACCGGGCAAAGATGAGGATCGGGAGAGAGCGCCAGCGATGATGGGTCCACCGTAGTTGTCGAATTTGCCTTCGTTGTACTTGGCAGCCAAGTCACCTCCGTTAAACTGCCAGTATGCGAATCAAACAGATATCAAGAGCCGTTGAAGATCGGTCAGCGCGTGTTCTGTGCATGAGAAATCTGCTTGTTAAAACTCACGTCGTGACCGTAGATGGTGTAGTCGGCAATTCGAGCATAGCCGTAAACCTTCAAGCCGGCGGCACAGACCTGACCCTGTCGTTCCTGGTGGTCAGACATAGCGGCGTCGACCTATCGTTGGGATTGGAGTGAGAGGTTCGTTAGTAGGCAACCCTCATGGATGATCGCTTCACTTCGTGACTTACGACAAGCATAGGGCTGACTGCCTGGGCGAGTTCCATGTTGGACACGGCCTCGGCTGCAGCAGGTCGAGCTGCATTGTCAGCGACATCCTGGGTAGCGGGTGCGGTAATCTCCACGCCGGTACTGCCATCGACGTCGGGGATAGGGGAAGCTTTGCCGAGGAGGGCGGCGACCAAGGCGACGGCAATGATGGAGAACTTCATTGTGTTGATGGAGATAAAGGTGAAGAGGTTTGAGCTAGAGAGGCTGATTGGATCGGCTTGAAGTAGAAGTGGACAGCTGAGTGGATTGGATGTGAATATAGAGAAGAAAAGGGGGATGGTCCATCAAAACGAGAATTCCCTTGTCATTATATAGCTGAGCAAGGACAAGGTCGTTCCATGGGCTCGGCCAACATACTTAGCAGAAACTTGCTCTCGGCCGGTGCACTGCACTGGCCAGTCCGAGCAGAGAATCGTCTACAAGCCGTCAGGTGAGTGAAGCCCTTGAACCCGGGCCGGAGCATTGACGACCTGGTGTTGCTTGCACATCAGCCTAGGAGAATCATTGTCGGATGCGGTTCCTCGGCATCATAGCTGGTATCACCCTTGAGACAATACGGGATGCTTGCATCCAGCTCGCTTCCTCTTTCAACGATCCACCTTCTACACTGTTAGCTTGTAAAGCCACAGGAGAGGACAGCTGAGCTGCCAGAGGCGCTGATGACACACTCGGCGATGTAGCAACACTGGCAGCATGCGTGGTGGCGGGTCCTGCATCCGCGATGTTGCGGAGAAGGATGACTTGTTGATGGTTACGTTTCCGGAACACGGCACATATTCCAAGCCATCTTCATATGTTCTTGCGTCCTTGTGGCTTCATGCTTGACAGGTAGCGTGGCAGCTGAGACGCCATGCCGCTGCCTATGCCGACTACAAACAAAAGACTGGCAGAGACACTGGCAGAGCCTTTAGAGGCTTCAGAGCCGATATGTGCCAGACATACATGCATTGTCCGGGAAAATCACCAAGAACTGTAGCGAGATCTATAGAGTGCACAGGTAGTGGACGATTATCGCCGCGTGGCTTTGAGGAGTCCCCGTATACGAAGCTGTATACGATGAGACTTGACGATACTACAGATCGACGCTCGATAATGTCTGCGTGTAGTAAGCGATATCGGATCACGCACTGCACTGCAGCTGCAGTCAGTGCTTACTTGTACTCACTTCAGTGCTGCAGCTGCAGTGTAGCAGAAACTCTAAGCACTGCTCAGCTACTGAACAGCTCACCCGTCCGCAAGCCGGGAAGTACCTGCTCACTTCGGCTTCGTTACTACGCAGGAAGCATCTCTTTCACGGATGCCGACACAAATAGCAGCAACTTCAGCATCCAGGACCTGCATAGCTGCCTGCATGCGTCTGAAATCATGAGATCACCATGAAAACATCAAGTATGCACACACCCGTAATGTACACTTTTTTGTACCAAGAACACGGAAGTATTCCGGGTGACGAGTCGGAGGACGGCAGAAAGACTGTTCCGCGATCTTCAATCTTGCCGTGCTTTTGTGAAACAGCACATTATCCGCATCATGCATCCCGCGGGTCGCGCATTTTGCTGCCCCTCAGCTGGTTCATTGTCAGTCGCTAGCCACCATCATCTGTAACATCGACAGGTCCTCCTCGTGAGCGGGACCGGCAGCTGGTTAGAAAAGCAAAGGGAAACATCCCGCTGACGAATTTGGCACTCCTATATTAAGTCATGTATCACTCATGATCCGCTACGTCGCCATCCGGAACTTTCCTTAACTTCTGCGTCGCTCATCAGCCTCCTAATAGTTTATTAACTCAAAGGCACCATCGCTTAAAATAGACCGTCAACCCACTCATCAGCTGCTTAACCGCTCGTACCCGACTGTTTGGGCTCCGCATACGTCTGGATGGCGCATCTTTCAGCCGTCAACATGGAGGGCCGAACACCAGCAATTGAGGGAGTCACGCTCTCCATGGCCATGGCCACCCGCTAATCGTTGTCAGCATAGATGGATATGTCGATACTCCACCCTCAATAACGGCGGTCAGTCAATGCTGAACGTCCCATGCGGCAAGTGTGGAAAGATGTTGCTTTGGATCGTTTCGCTTTGAATCGTCGGACCATCGCGATATCGTGACAAAAAGCAAGGCGGCGGTAGTAGCAATCCTATCAGGAAACGATTTCGTTACAGGATGAGCTATGGTCTCATGTTGCCTTTCTTCACTTTCTCGTCGTAGCCGATGGATACGGAGAGCTTGGCTGGATCCTTTACTCTGTCCTGACGCACTACACTGCTCAGTATTCTCAAGTCGAAGCGATATACGTCGAAACTGGAAGGATGAAAGTACGACAGAGGAATCCTCAGCGGCAGTGGGCCCACACACCGCAACATATCCAACCTATCGCTTTCGTCGTTCGTCAAAAGAATGGTGAAGGTCTTTATCTCAATCAAAGCGGAATCCGCAAGATGATCGTTTTCAGGCAATTGGTATGTAGAGAATCACCGGAGACGCTCAGAGTTTTCGCTTCGACAGGGAGAAGGCTATGTCGGAAACCAGTCAATGATCGACGATGGAGGGACAAGTGCTTTGACCTCGCTTCCAGTTTCTTGGCGCATTCCCAGTGAACTTTGGCGGATCAATTTTCTGGAATAGTTGACGCACTCAATAATTATTCAACAGCCTCGGGTACCGATACATTATGGGCAAACTGGAAATTCAGCACAACCTTGTCAGATGTTACTATTGGCATAGCTGAGTTCGCTAGCCTCGCAGGGGGCATATCATTCATTAACAGAGATTATCAAGCTGGTGGATTAAACTGGAGGACACGTGGTTATTCGTCTACCACCCATGTCCCAATCAAATCACGTTTCCCCACAAATGTACTATAACGATCGTGGTGGTATAGGACTATGACTATAAATTGCGCTTTTCGCAGGGGACCACAAGTTGAACGCTGTGACAAAATGTAGTACATCCCCCTTGCTGTAAGCAACGTATTTCTCGCCTTCCAATAACTTACTACTCACACATATTGCCAAAGTAAGCTTCAGACTGTTCAGTTTCGCCAGAATGCAGTCCATGACGCTGAGGTCGGCTAACAACAAGTTCCTGCTCTGTAA
The DNA here is from genome assembly GCA_030039265.1 of Naganishia cerealis. NCBI lineage: Eukaryota > Fungi > Basidiomycota > Tremellomycetes > Filobasidiales > Filobasidiaceae > Naganishia > Naganishia cerealis. The sequence continues at coordinate 187,215 of JASBWR010000021.1, read as the reverse complement.
TCGGGACAAAGGCGAGACAGTGAAGCTATTATATCATCCCATTCTCTTCATGCTATTGAATACACTCCAGCTGCTCTCACTCTTGAGGGCTAAGTCAGCGACTGAGCAGTGATCAGATGATGGATACTGTCTGAATCAGGCATGGGCCTGTGCCTAGCAGGCTTTCCAGGATACCAGTTTTTTTCACATAGATTTTTCGCCTCGGCATGTTATGTAAGACGCTTCGTAAACAACACTGACGGAGTTACTAATGGCTCGACCGCTGAGCTAATTGCTGAGCACAGGTCGCAAGAGAAGAGACGCGAGGGTTATATTGCGTCGTCACCAAGGAACCGCGCCTATCTTCCTTTCTCTTCGGGTCCCAGTCCAAAGCTGACCAGCTTACTGGCCTCACATAACCTGCTAGTACTCCAGCCGTATCAGTTGCCCTCCGCATGGGTTTCAGCTGCCCATTTTCAGCTCCCCTTCCTGGTCAGGAAGCAGCTAGGCGACATGCTGCATTGCGCCCTAGATCCTGGTAGAGTAACGAGTAAATGACGTGTAACGTTGCATCACGTGACTTTTTCGCGGACCATCGTTGCCTGCACAACTGACGCGCGTCGCGTGAATATATAAGAAGAGGCTTGAAAGAAGTCTCCCCTGACCAGCGCTCTCGATCAATCGACACGGCCACAGCGGCACCCATAACGGGCATCAACAGTGAGTATCTATTCTTGTGTCATTCTGCCCATCTCCCTCTAGCCCCTCTCTCCCTCCTCCTTGCCCACTGTGATGAACAATCATTGTCGCCCCAGTCCGACTTGCCTCCCTCCCACGACGGAGCGGACGCACTGTGGATTGACTACTCGCATATACCAAACAATTGCAACTCTGAACTCTCTTCGCTCTTTCCCATGGATTATGACGGTTATTCTTGTGGATTGCATGCTGACGCGGTTTTCATCGTATAGATTCGAGAGGGAACGCCGAGTGGAGGTGAGTGGTCGTAGGAGGGTCGCCGAGGAGCGCTATCTGGCCGTCCCGAGATCACGCCGATGAGGAGACTTTCGAGTCTTTATCGTCATTTCTCTCCCTGCATCACGCACCTCAGCCTCGCGTAGCCAAAGATTACCAAAACTTTCCATGCTAATCCTGCGTCGCGTCCTTGAGGCGCGACCGTGATGAGACACGAGTCTGTATTATACACTTATGAGGCACTCGCTTGGCATCGAGTGTGTGTGTGTTTGTTTGGAGAGGAGAGAAAGATGACGATGATCTCGGGATGACGGTGGGCAGCGCTCGCGGCGGTTTCTTCTTTCGGGAAAAACGGCAACGCAGTGACTGACTTTGAACCCTCTCTTGCTCCTGTAATCCATCAGTTGTATCCCTACTACCTACGTAACGTGAGCTATTATCATCGATTCCGATTTGTGCGATCGTACGGACCCCCAGCATCATGTCCACATCAGCCACGGGCAAGCTCTCGCGAGAGGAATGGCGACGTCAGAAGGATCTCGAGGCAGCGCGAAAGGCCGGTACGGCACCTGCCGAGGTGGACGAGGAAGGTCGAGCAATCAACCCACATATCCCCGAATACATCACGAAAGCTCCCTGGTATGTCGACACGGGTCGTGCGTCGCTCAACCATCAGAGAAAGGAAGGGTACAAGTCCGCCCAGGCAGTCGGCATCAACGATTGGTACGATCGAGGCGCCAAGGCCGGTCCAGCAGCGAAGAAATACCGCAAGGGCGCGTGCGAGAATTGTGGCGCTATGACGCATCAGAAAAAGGATTGCCTCGAGCGGCCAAGGAAGAAGGGCGCAAAGTACACGCAAAAGGACATTGCTGCCGACGAGGTTGTCCAGGATTTCCAGGGCGACTATGATTCCAAACGTGATCGATGGAATGGGTATGACCCGGCATCCCATCGGAAAATCGTGGAAGAATACGAGGCCGAGGAGGAGGAAAGGAAGAGGATTCGAGAGGCCGAAGTGGACAAGCAGACATCCACGGCCGAACTTGCCGCTGTTGCGAAAAAGGAAAAGAAACCCAAGGGCGGAGAAATCGGGGACGACGACTCGTTTGGCGGTTCGAGTGATGAAGATGAAGCGGACGAACAGCGATATGCCGAAGCAGCCGATGCCGTTGGCCAGAAACTCGATACTAAGACCCGAATTACGGTCCGTAACCTGCGAATCCGAGAAGACACGGCGAAGTACTTGATGAACCTGGATGAAGAGAGCGCCTACTACGATCCGAAGACACGATCAATGCGTGATGCTCCATTACAGGGCGTGGCACCGGAAGATGCCAAGTTTGCCGGTGACAACTTCCTAAGGTTTTCCGGTGACGCAACGAGGATTCAAAAGTTGCAGCTATTCGCATGGCAAAGTGCTGCGAGGGGCAATGATGTTCACATGAACGCAAACCCGACTCAGGGCGAGCTGCTGCACAAAGAATTCTTGGACAAGAAGGAGCAGCTGAAGGACACAACCAAGGTCAGCATCTTGGCCAAGTATGGAGGTGAGGAGCATCTGGAAAAGGTGCCCAAGGAACTGCTCACGGGTCAAACGGAAAACTATGTCGAGTATTCGCGAACCGGTGCCATTGTCCGCGGTCAGGAACGCGCCGTTGCGAAATCAAAGTACGACGAGGACGTGATGATCAACAACCACACCGCTGTTTGGGGATCGTGGTACGATATGTCGACCGGTGTATGGGGATTCTGGTGCTGTCATTCCACAGTCAAGGGTTCCTACTGTACCGGGCGTGCTGGAATTGAAGCGAACCAAGAATCGAGCGCTGCGAGCTTGCTCGCCTCAGCCGCGGCAAGAGAACAGGAACGTCAGGAACGTGCGGAAAAGTCTTTGGCGGAACAGCATCTCGACAAACTTGCAGCTACGGGTGGTGATGCCGCGCCTGCGTCCTCCAGCAACGCACAGTTCAAGAAACAGCGGATTGGCGAACAGACAGATGATGTCGCTCTCGACAGGGAAAAACTGCGCTCGGCTCTCGAGGCGGAGCGCAAGCGGAAAGCACTTGGGGAAGATGACGCATGGAAGGGCACAAAGAAGAGCAAGACGACAGATGTTACGGAAGAGGAAATGGAGGCGTACCGACTTTCCAGAACGGAGAATTTCGATGATCCCATGGCGAATTACAAGGATGAAGCGTTATGAGGCGGCGTTTTCCACGGGAATGAGTCACCGCGTTACAATTGGGTTGTAGTTTATCGCATGTGCAGTTGTATCGATAGTTTAAAGCAAAATCAATAGATAAATAAAGATAGCCTGAAGATTTCAGTCATGCACAGTACTTCGTGTGACGCTAGTGATCGACCGGGAAAGCCGTTGCGGAAGCGCGAGGGCGTCTGTGAACAGGCTAGCCTCGACTAATGGATGCATTTACTCAAAGGAAAAAAAAATCTATATGTAAGGTCGATATCTAAGCTCTTCTGCCTAAACAGGTTTTGCACCATTCCTCTTTTCTATTTGCCTGGTTATTCCTCTAATGGGTCCGGAACGCCGCGATCTTTCCAGGTGTAAAGACGGGTAAGATATGCGCCTGCAAACACTCATGTCAGCGAAACGATAGGGAAGTAACATTTCAAAATGGCGAAGACGGACCTCAGTATTGAATACGTGACCTGACATCGAGGCGCAAGTCAGCATTGTACAATTTCGTTTGTCAGTCGAGTAGCACTCACTGTCCAGGGGAACACTCGTGCCGTCATCGAATAGTAGATACAGGTATTCTATGGTAACATGTCAGTCCATCAGTGGCGTTCATCGTAAACAGCGAGTACTTCATTTACTCAGAGTTTCGCTCTGCGCATATGTCACCAGAAGATCAGCTTGAGCTACGAGCCTCGAGGTTCTCAAGACGTACCAGCCAAAATGTCTCCATTTTGTTTACTTGTACAGCAGGTACAGTTTCAACGTTCTCAATAGAAGCGAATCCTCCATGGGGAACCTTGCAGTGTTCTTCAAATGCCTGGAAGATCTTCCATCCTTGCTCCCTGTACGTTTCGTCCCCGGTAGCACGATATGCAAGGAAGAGACTCTCGACAGTCTCAGGTCTGAAGAGCGCGCTTCGAAATCAGTATACAAGGCCATTCTGCCTTGAAAGAGCTGCTTACCGAAGAATGTTACGTCCATCAATGATTACGGATCCGCTGTTCACAAAGTCGCGTAAGACCAACAACAGCATTCAAACGGGGCTTGACACTCACGGCGCTGATTTGATGAACCAGTCCTTCTCCCCCTGTGACGTTTCTTGACCATGTCGGAACATGGCAATTTCTGGGCCAAGACCGCTGATCCCCGAAACAAGTGTTAACCCACTATACGCCGGATTAGACCAGGGAACAACCACTAACGTTGCTGTGTGATAAGTTTCCAGACAACTGTCGATAATTCCCGTGCCAGCGATGTAATCCAGAGTATTTTGATCGTCCAGCTTTTTCCAGCTGATATGTTTCTTCCCACCTTCAGTGATACCCAGGAGGAAAGAGCCGCCCAAAAAGCATACAAGATGATCTTGTTTCATCACAGTCATCCAGTTCCTATGACGAAGCAACGTTATACTCGGTGTGCCCGTGAAGAGATGCTCAAACCGAACTCACGATGACCCATCTCGCCCTCTCCGTGGAGCTAGTTCCAGTGTATAGAGAATCCCCTCCCTCGGAGTGCGTGCCATCATTAACTGCTTGATGCCATTCATTGACTGGTCATACAGCTGCGAATACAGATGGGGTTAGCTGTTAGCCGGAGAGAAAAATGGTTTTCCGTACCTCTCGATATACGGATTCTTGACGATCCTGAAAAGGGCAACCGATCTACTCATTGTTCGTTAAGGGTAACAACCGTGACTTACGGTTTGCAAATATTGTTTAAGAAGGTATTCGTAGTAGCTGTCCCCACGGGAACCAAGACGAATCTCAGACATCATAAACTGTCCGGTGTCAGGCCTAAGTCCGTTCCAAATCGAGAAGTTTAGCGAAATCAGAGGTAACAATTTAGTAATTTGACTTGCCGAATGAATATTGGATTGATTCCCTCAGCGGGTGTCTGCGATGCGATAATCGCTGTGACCTTTTCATGCGAATGAATGCATAAGAATTCTCCAGTGGTTATCTGAATGGCATGTGTGATCAAACACTCACCCTTTCAACCTTGTCCCAGTATGTATAGTCGCCAGTCAGGTGGCTAAGATACTTGAACTCTAACTGTAGCGTACCGGCTTCGGCCAGACTGGCCATGTTTCCGTTATCCTTGTCTGGCACACCGACCCGCGCTGCCAGGTTGATGAGGGAGTAAGGGATGCCAGAGGGAGAGTCGAAGATGGGTAACAAACGGTCACCCAAGTCGACTGCTTTCTCAAGGAACAGGTCAGCGTCGGCCGAATAAGTCGGATGATCTGACGTCAGGTAGAATGCTGCAAGGAGACCACCGAGAATACGAATAGTCGTCTGACACCGGCTATTAGCTTGAGGATCATGTGGCTACGTCAGTCCCGTAAAAGTATTACTCACTTCGAACGAGTTGAAATTGGCATCTGCGTCAAACGACAAGTCCTTCTCTATCCAATCTCTAGCTCGCTCATATTCCTGGTCGAACCCCATCAGCAGAAGGGAGTCGAGAGTATCGATGATCGTGTATCCTATCCCACCTGCATCGGTAAGATTAGACCCTTCTTTGGAGAGGGGATGAAACTAGAATGTCAAGGATGATCAAAAGACAAAAACATGGCGTAGACACGTGCTGGTACTATACCTCATCGCATCCCCATCCATGTTGTTCTACGGGGAGGTATAAGCCAGGAGACCTAAATGCAAGGCCCACATCATTACGCACCGTATGCCATCCAAGAATGCTGTGATAAAAACGGTGGACATGAGCTTCGCAAATGAGCTCAGATGTCACTCGAGCTCACCTTGAATGCTGCCTTCACAGCATCCCTCTTACTGAGGTCGGCTGTGATATGAATCTCATCTGTTGTATCTAGATGCGGCCAGTTCACATTGCCTGTCTTTGCCCAAGACGGCCAGGATGATCGGTTTAGCGTGTCTAGTGGAGTAGACTGTTGGCCTTTGGTCGAAGTTTTCGATGGCTCTCCTGATAGAATGCCTGTCGAAGGTAATTTCTTGAATCGAGGGTGATCAGCCTAGGCAACATGGGAATCTCAGACAAGTAACAGACCATGCACTCACTCTGTATCCAATCACAAGCAGCAATCCCACGCCGCCTGCCACGAGTACGTTACGTAGAGACGGATACACGGAGACACGCTGGATCCGATAATATTGAGTCAGTTAGATACGTCTTACTAGTGGATGGAGGCATGAGGGATGGACCTACTTTGGACAAAGATCCATCGGCCTTCCGTTTGACAGTGCTGGACTTCTTCTGCCCGCTCGGCTTGCTGGACTTGTTCGCCATTGTATTAGTAGTGAAGGCGCCTCCCTCTAATTCAGTGAAGAGTTCCACTGTGATGTAGCGAGACGGCTAATGGATTCTCAACCCCTTACCAATCTCTGGGCCCTTGTTCACTGCGCATTTGCTGACCAGTGGGAGGAAACGCAGTTCGAAACGAGACATTTCGGTGGAAGGTGGAGGCCAGGCGGTGAAAATTAGGGGCCCCGCATTCGAGGAGGTCCGCTCGCCGGCGTTTTTGGCATGTAGTTCGAACGAAACGTTAGGGTGTAGGTCATCGAGAGGTCTCGCCAACAGCCTTGCGTCCGAATTCAAGGGACTCGGCAAGGGCAAAAGAGAGGAAGCACATCTCAGGGATCGAAGACGGAACTGATGACGGTCATTGTCAGTTTCCAGTGTCCTCCTCCCTATTCTCCAGGCAGCAGATGCTAATTTAATCTCACCCTTGCAAGAGAGCAGAAATATTTGCGGATAATTATCAAGAGTAAAGAACGACTAGAGTAGAAATACAAGCAATGTTATTTATAACCCGATCTTCCGAGAGGCCATTGACACGACCACAAGACCGAGAAAGCGACATGGCGTGGAACTACGAGAGAGAACGAAAAGGCCGACGCGACCGGATACTTTACAACTGCGACTCCGTCCTCTTAAAGCCCCCATTCATTTTGGCCATTTGCCATATCGGGTGTCATGTTGACGACGCGGAGCTTGCTTTCGCCACTGGATCTCTTGCTCGGGTATCGCTCGATTCCGTCGCGAGCATACTGTGTGGCAAGCGGAGTGTGTCCAAAAGGTGCCTCGGGGGGAGGTGAGTTGGGAGGAGGAAAGAGTGGCGGCGTAGAGTATCGCTTTGTCAGGGCAGCGCTGGAGGAAGGTAAAGGTGAACTTCCCTCCGGACCGTAACTTGAAACAGGACGGGGTTTGAGCGCCTCAATGTAGGGAGATCGGAACTTGTCGTAGATGCCAGAAGCAGAAACTCGGTTGGCGGCCTTTGCCTTCGCATCAGCTCGGAAATCACCAAAGTCGCCCGATCGCCGACCCGAAGACAAGGGTGAGATCAGATCTCGTCCTGGTAAACCGATGGGCTGGGACACACTCCGGCTCGTTGTTCCAGATACAGGTAATGCGGCAACGCTAGGGTTCCGCGCGGAGCGAAATGTCGGGGTGGAGAAGGGTGAAACACCTAGGCCCGAGTACTTCGAGTTGCCCGATTTACCAGAACCCGATGCACGCCTCTGCTGGAAAGCCAAAGGAGGGAGTGCAGTCATCGGATTTTCCGTGGATAGGGAAGATTCATCGTGAGGAGTCCTGGTAAAATCGGTAGTGGGAGTTGAAGAGCCAAAGATGGGATGAGCGACCAGGGAATCCGCAAGAGATTCCCATTCATCCTTCATGACGTTGACAACGGCTTCTCGCTCTAGTTTCATTGGAGAATCTAGAGTATCGATGGGCGATTCGACAAAGGCCGGTACACCGGTGAAAACAAAATCAGCAGAGTTGCCATTGGAATCAATGCTAGGAGTGGCAGGTTCACTAGGAGGCAGAATAACGAGAGCTGGGGGTAAAAGACGAGCATCGTTGGCGGGGACATTGCTTTCCTGTACTTGGAATTCGTCACCAAAAGGTCCTTCAAACTTGACTTCGGGAAGAGAGATGGAGCGAGTCTCGTTGTCCGACTGTCGTGGCTCGTCGAAAGACGCCGAATTTCGGACAGGAATAGCCGAATTTCGCCTGGATTCGTCGACCTTGCCCAATCCAAAGTCTATCTCTTCCCACTGGTGAGCCTTCTCAGTCATTTGCCCGTTGTTCCCAGTGGTAATCGCAGCTACACCCGCCCGGATCTCTGACATCTCCTTGTCTTGCGCTGTAGATTCCATCGTGTCGAAGGACTTGAAGCTCGAGTAGGAAAAGCGCTTGAAGATGCCTTTGAGATGGCTCACGACCATGCTGTCGTTGTTATTGACGACTTCACCCTTTTCGTTAATTCTGACACCTCCGAACGGCTTGGGCAACGATGGGCGGCGAGCTGAATCGGCCGATTTGAACTTTGAAGCAAGGAATTGGCCAAGCGCGGAAGTCGCCAAGATAGAGCCGTTTCTGTGGTCTTCTTCAGGATCCATCTCAAAGTGTTGAGCCATTCGTCGATGACGCACGTTCCTGACGTGACGACGAAGAAGCCATACTGCGAGAGGGATGCCAAGGGCAATGACGATCAAGACGGGGATCAAGATTGACTTTAACGTTTTGCCATCGTGGCCTGGAGAACCGTTGTTCGAGCTTCCAGAGGTGGGAAGAATGTTGCCGGACGAAGACGGGATAGTAGCATTGAGCATTGAGGCGGACCAAACAGCCTTCCACGTCCATTTCGAGACGTCATCGTTCCTCATATCCAGGTAGACGATATCATTTCGAGGCGTTCCGACGGCGGAAAGACCGAAAGCAGTGACCAGCACTCCAGAGTCGACCATGATAGAGGAATGCCAGGCCCTTGCGAATGAGGTAGGGGGCTGCAGGTTGGCAGGTTGGGTCCAGGTCATGGTGGTAAGGTTGAGGAAAGCAAGAGTAGTAGACGCAGTGGAAGACAAGTTGGCTGTATTCGTGGCTCCGCCATGGAGCACGAGTAGATCAAGGGTAGGATGCGCCAGCATGTTGTGTCCGACTCTAGGAGCAGGGGTTTGACCGCTAGTTTGCGCCACTTTCCATCCGCCTTCCGCATCCCACACCCCGACATTATCGAAAGATACCAAGGAGCCTGAAGAATCGGCTCCTCCGGCCAGGACGAAGCTGTCGTTGGAAAGACGGGTGAGGGAAAAGTCGATAACACCGAGCTGCGGGTTGCTGTTCAGTGCCGCGTATGACAAGGCTGATGTTTGAACACTGGTTGCGGAGCTCATCGGCACGGGAATCAAGTCGTAGGCGGGGTAGGAATATGTTGAGGACGCTATGAAGCGAGTTCAGGGACAAACATTAGTACTCTGCGCCTGTTGAAGAGCGACCTGGGACAACGTACAGCATACGTATTCGTCGGCGAGACCTCCCACTACCAGCACTTGCTCGTCCTTGACGCTGTATCCGCTGCCCATTCCTCTTCTCCTCGCCAGGTTCTGGACCCCGATGCTCCTCCAACTGTTTGCACCGTCCAAATCAAACGTGTGTGCGATCGTATCTCCGGAACAATGCGATGTCAATCCGCCAACACTGACCAGCTGATGAGTCTTTTCTGCATATGTCACTGTGTGAAATGCCGTCGGAGGGAGATCGGTGGATATTCCAGTGCTGAAAGAGGGGTTGTCGGTGGTCAAGTTGAGGACGAGTATTTCGTTGGTGATCGATGGAACGCCGGGGGCTGTAATGGAGCCATTCCAAGAGGAGACCTCTCCGCCGATGAAGTAGATGGATTGTTGTGAGGGAACGTAAGCTGCTTTCTGACCCCATCGAGATTCGACGTTTATAGCTTGAGTGAGCGATGCACTGGAGAGGGCGAGAAGGGAGAATGCCGTGAGGCGGCTGGTAGAGCGAGATGCCGATGTCGTAGGCATCTTGTGAGAAGGGAGGTATCGAAGAGTGGTTACGCCAACGACGGATGGCGGTTCAGATGATGGTGAGCTAGCCTATGTGACACTAGGCGTATGAATCTGGTTCGCTGTCGAGTCGACGTGTGCGAGTAGTAGGGATGAAGGATTGTTTAGAGTGTAGAGCGCTGCTCTGAAAAGCTGATTTGAGGTTGGAGGTTAAGGTCGCAGACCGGTGAGAGGGAGAGAATGACCAGAACGACGTCTGGCTGGAGGTTCCAACGATGAAGCTGACGACTTGGCCGGAATACGGAGGATACGCTGGACAGTCACTACAACGACACATGGGAGCCGCAGAGGAACGCGTGGGAGATGGCTGGACCGAGTCTCGAGGTTGAGGCATCTTCTATGCGGGCGGACCCGTGTGCTTAGGTAATCCGGCCGGCTGCGGCCGGTTATTAACCCTCCGCACGTGGCTCTGCTAATGACGTCGTGCGGGGTGATGACGACGCTGCCAGTCACGAGGACGCGCGCTTATATAGACCGCCCACCGCGTGACTCCCCTCTGCCTGCCAGCGTATCTGCTCACACCGCCCCACCACAATGTCTGAAACTGAACCCCTGTTGCCCACATCCGTTCGAAAGAACCTCCCGTCGCGCGGCCAAGTTGAGTCCTACGTGCCATCAGAGTCGTCCCGGATCCACGTCTCCCAATGCCTCGGCGCCATCAAGGCCGGCAAGCTGCCTTCCCAGCAGCAAGTCTCGCACATGATCGATCTCGTGCTCCAGTCCGACTCTTTGAAGTCGACTGGAGGTCCGTCATCTAGGACCGCAAGGCTTGGCGAAGAGGGCGCAAGGATCTTGGACGACTTCAAGGACGTCTTGAAGGCTTTCAAGGCTTGGGGAGAAGAGAAGAACCAGGACGACTTGTTGCAGAACTTGTTCTACAACGCTGCCACAGCTGATGTCGACATCAACCTTAGTGAGTCAAGGGCGCTCTGTCCATTGTCCTTTGACCAGCTAACAACTCGTTTCTGGCCCGCAGATGGACCAGCATCCAAGACTTCCACCTCGGAAATGGTCAAGGACTCGGCTGCCGTGGTAGACTCTTTCCGCACCATCGCCTCCCTGATGGTCACCTCTCCCGCTTTCCGACAACTAGGTTCTGACGTCATTTTGATGTCTCGAGACATCTTGGCTGACAGTGCAGAACTGGTTGCTGACCAAGCGTCTACCGTATGTCTTTTTTGTTCATGGTGTTTCTTGAAATGGGTATCTGACTATCTTTCTGTGTTTGACAGGCGGCTGAAGCCACTCGTCCTTCCCAGCAAGAGCGAAAGGAAGGGCTCGATTACGGCAAGCTCAAGGAGAAGGGCAAGGAGCACGCCAAGCACACTATTAGTGGAAAGTATCAAGCTGAAGCCAAGGAGGCAGCTTTCGACGGTGCGGTCAATGTAGTCAAGGTAAGTGTCCAATTCAACGCGATACAAACCTGCGCCTCACCAAAACTTGATAATAGTACTTCGACGAAAAGCTTCCCGCCGCTGACGAGGCCAAGGACAAGCTCATCACTCGTCTCCAGCAGATCGTGCTCCAGGCTCAGAAGAATAAGCCTTATCATCAGGCTATTGACACACTGGTTAGCATTGTCAAGAAGTATGCCTACAAGGCTCAAGATGCGTTGGACGAAGCTGTCGAGAAGAGCGAGGTCAGCGACGAGGATGAAAAGGTCCAACAGGCTGGCAGGGATTTGAAGAAGTTTGTTGAGAACTTGGCCGGAAAGAGCATGGATGGTGTCATCTCGACCTCTCGAAAGGTATGTTGGTCTCTCGATGCCCACCGCCCATGATACTAAGCCAAAACTCGTGTTTTCAGGCGGCTGACGATATCAAGAATGACCCGCGATTGTCTGAATACTTTAACGCTATTGGAGAATACCTCGACCGTATCTTGCACGACGAAGGCTGTAAGCACCCATTCTGAATTGGGCTGTGGAAAGTTCATTCCGTTGACCGTCTCACCTTCCACAGACGTTGTCTCCCAGCGTGCCTACCGAAAGGCATCATCGCTGTACGATGATGGTCAATCGCTCTTGCAAGACAACTCCAACTGGAAGGCCGATGCTTCCGCCCTGCAGAAGGAACTCGAGTCCTTCTTCAACGCGCTCACTCACGATGAAAAGACCTCCAATTTGGTAGACGCCATTGAGACTATGGGCGAGGATTTGGCAGATGCCGGAAAGGTCGGATTCAACAGTTTGAAGGTCAACGGCGCCGGTCTTTACCGCGACGTGGTCGATGTCATGGTTCCGAGAATCATTGGTCTCATCAAGGAGATCCCTGTTCCGAGAATCGAATTCAAGAGCGAAGACGTCGATTTGGTAATTGATGACTTCAATTTGGAGTCCGCTTCTTTCATTCCCGACTCGATCCGATTCGTCGCCCACAATGACTTTGAATTCACTCAAGGTTATGCGACCTATGCTTCCGAGTATGACAGCACTGTCCGACTCCGAGTCAAGGGCTTGCACGTCCAGGCTTCCAACATTGCTTACTGGGTCAGCAAGAAGAGTGGATGGGTGCAATTCGAGGATTCCGGTCTTTTGGATATCCAGTTTGGTCCTCGAGGCATCGACTTTGATGTCACGCTCGAGAACGCCACGGAAGATGACCGGGAGACATTCTTCGTCGTCAAGAATGTCGATGTCAATATTGCCGGATTCGACTACCAGATCAGGCAGAACCAGAAGTGGTTCGCTACCTGGTTGGCCAAGGCCCCTATGCGAGCATTCTTGAGGGTAAGTTGCATGCGCATCAGTTAATCGATCTATGGCTCATCCTTTGTCTTCGGCCCTTCTAGAGCAACATCATCCACACTCTTGAAGTTCAAATCACCGAATACTTGCAGCGAGCTGACTTCCAGCTCTTCGCGCTGCAACAGCGAGCTATCGCCGCAACGAACGCTCGACCTACTCCTGCCAACTACTTGAAGGCCATCTTCTCCAGCTCCGTGTTCCCTCAAGGTCCGGGCATGTTCGCCAATGTTCGAGCCGGTCAGAAGGGTATCGTCAAGTACGGTCGACGAGGAGAGTTTGTCCTCCACGTTGGTGTTGATGAAGACGTAAGTCGCCACTCCTGCTATTCACCATGCGAGTTGTATGCTCATTCCTGTCTTGAATCGTCTTTACAGCTCTTCCCAGGCAAGCCCGAAGGCGCCGCCAGGAACACCAAGCGAGATGCCATCCGGGGCAAAGCAAACGCTGCCTCCAATGCCTCCGGCTCTGCTCTCAACCGAGCGAAGAACGACGCTGACAAGGTCAAGGGCAAGGCCCAGGACGAAGGCAAGAAACTTTCCGCTGCTGCTCGAGAGCAGGAGAGGCGAGAATCCAAGAGTGAAGGCTGGAGGTCCGAAGTCTTCGATGTTTAAGCCTGTGAGGGAGAAATTAGGAGAGGGTACCACATGTAGAACAATTACCGCTTGTATGAAACTGAAATACACGAACAAGAGATGAAGCGTTTTGTAGTTGGATGTGATGCATTGTATTCCGCAAGTTATTTATGTAAAAATTCAGTGTTAGTTTGATACTTGAGGATGATCTGCTCCACCCGCATCACTGCCTGTCAGTTATCGAGTTCACTCTAAAGCGGCTACAAGAACTATTCTTCGAAGCTCTATGCAGCTTGTACCAACGAATACTGATTTACGCCATAAAATTCTGCATCCGCGCCTGATGTTTGTTGAGCGAACATCTAGCTCTGTGCGCGCTGTATCCGATCGGCACGCACAGGACAGCCAACCTCGTTTTATTATCGCTCCAGGTTACTGACGACAGCATTTGAATGTTGGCTCATACTCGGTATTGATGATCCTGGCAACTCACCAAGGGTTCTGCGATGTCTGAGAAACTCGCACACCAACTGAGAGGTCTCGCTCTCAATTCCGCATCAAGCAACATTGATTCTTTCCCCTCGTCCTCCAGCAACAACAATGGCTCTCTTCCCACGAAAGCTTCATCGTCTTCAGCGAACGGTTCTCGACCACAGGTGCAGATGAAGAAGTTTATGAACCCATTACCTTCGAGGCAGCAGAATCCATACGCCGAAAGCCAGAAAGCAGCCATGATGCGTCTTGCAGGTGTTCCGAACCCGGATCGATTACCCTTGGGAAGCAGTAATGCTATCAACCCTTCGGGCACAGGTTCTCCGGCTCGAGCACATGTGAAGGGTGTGCACTCGGCACATGGGACACACGGACCGGCTCATGGCTCGACCACTCGAGTCATGGCATCAACATTAGGACCGCAGAAAAAGGTCGCTACGACGAATCCAACCCCGGGTGTTTTAGCGACAAAAGACAGCAGGGAAATTGGTAAATATGAAGGGAGGGATGAGAATGCGCCGATAACGGGGACAGGAAGTGCGAATCCTTCTAGTTTACTGAGAACAGAGCGGACAGACGGAATGCCAAAACCGCACACCCAGGGATTGCGGGATGAGGGAGTTGCGATCAGGGTAAATGAAGGTCTGGATATGACGAAAATCCCGGAAGGAGATATCGGGTCAATGTTAAACAAAAAGTAGGGCTCTTCCAGACAAGTCAATGTTAAAGGTACTAAACGTGTGTCTTGTCGTCATCGACAGGAATCCGGGCTTTTCCCTCACATCGTTTGAAATCGGCAGGAAACTAGGACGGGGCAAATTCGGCCGCGTGTATCTCGCAAGAACGAGAGCTCCGCCTCATTTTGTGTGTGCCATCAAGTGTTTGATGAAGGACGAAATCAAGAAAGACAAAGTGGAGCGGCAAGTAAGGCGAGAGATAGAGATTCAACAAAATTTAAGGTGAGTTTGCCTCCAGCCACTGGCTTGTCACCAGACGCTCAAGCTAATCCCTTGACTTGGGGAAGACATCCCAACATTCTGCGGCTATTTACGTACTTCCACGATTCTAAGCGGATTTTCTTGGTGTTGGAATATAGCATCAAGGGGGAACTATTCAAGCATTTGCAGCGGGAGGGACGTTTCAGTGAAGCGAGAACAGCGAAAGTAAGCTATTCACGATTGGCGTTCTTCATTTTATATGGCTGATCTGAAGTGTATTTTTCTTCCGGATTAATAGTACACATATCAGATGGCGGATGCATTAGCTTATCTGCACAAGAAGCACGTTATTCATAGGGATATCAAACCAGAGAATATTCTCTTAGGTAAGATCGAAAATTCACTTCAGGAGGATCAGCCGCTTACATTCATTCTTCATGCTTAGGCCTAAACGGCGAATTGAAAATTGCAGACTTTGGGTGGAGTGTTCACGCTCCTAGTAGCCGGTGGGTTACAGAACATTTCTTTTCACGTCATTATCAGACTTGGTTTCTGACTCGCTTGACGCTTATTTTTAGGCGAACAACATATTGCGGAACTCTGGATTACCTACCGCCTGAGATGATTCTGGGTGCTCCGCATGGGCATTACGTTGATCTTTGGGCGTTGGGAGTGTTGACTTACGAATTCCTGCATGGCGGGCCACCATTCGAGGTATGTTGCCGTTCTTATCGCCTTGCTGTCAGCAAACTCATTTTTCTTGTCACTTAGGCCGAGTCGCAGAAGGACACGCATAAGAGGATTTGCAATGTGGACCTCCGCTTGCCATCCCATTTCTCACCTGAAGCCGGTGATGTGATTGTCCGAGTAAGCGTTTCATAGGAATAGTTATTGTTTCATACCAGGAATCTGATACCCTGTCAACCACATCCAGTTGTTGAAGCTCAAGCCAGAAGACCGTCTACCACTCATTGACGTGATGAACCATCCGTTTGTCACAAAATACAAGGATATTAAGGCGAGCGACTTCGCCTAGCTCTTCTCAACATGCGACATGAGCGATGTAGACCGCTTCTTGTATCTTCAGCTATGTAGTGATGACTGTTATTCATAATTTCCAGTGGTGGGTTATACTATCTATCTTTGCAAAAGAAATGCTCTCTCGTTTTTGAGCATGTGGGTATTCGCAAGACACCGTGACGACAATATCACAATGCAATGTCCTAGAATGCTGATTTACCTATCTATGCTTTTGTGTCTAAATGCCATGCTTTATGTATCTAGTACCACTTTCGTATTGAATGTTGCTGTTCTGCCTTTTCCCTTGATGTTTGTTTAATATCATCGTCGGCGCAATGCGATCAGAATTCTTGCTTCTTGGCCTCCGCAGGAATCGTCTTCTTGGGCGGTACTCTTCCTGCCATTTTGTTAAGCGAGATAAGCCAAGCTCTACCACCTAATTTCAAAGCTATGTAGGCTCCGAAAATCATGATATGTCCGTACCATCCCATATGATGCCAGCCAGTGATGGCAGACTTCAGATCGAGCAGGAAAAATGGTAGAACGAGGTAGTTGAGCGTTGACTGAGTAACGAACCAGCCCATCAGATCGTAAAAAGTCTTCAGTGCGGAGCTCTTTTGCGGCGGAGTTGGCAGGAAGAATGGACGGATCAGATGTCGGAAGGGACGACCTAGCGAGGTACAGAAGCCGGCGGTAATGAATGCGACTGCAGCCACGCAAGCGAAGTAAGCGGCAAGACACACATGAGCGAGCGATACATAAGAAAGCAGGCTTTCACTTACGATAATATCCCGGTGCCACCCCATGCTTTAACATGCCGAAGTCGATGATTCCGTCAGCTTCAGTATAGATCTGTCATGGAACCAGTCGAAGAACATACCCAGAAGGCCGAAGTCAAGAAGGTGGTAAGTGTGCTTCGGAAGCCAGGTTTCTTTCCGGGGGGAGTAACCCGTTTGTAGATGGTATCCCTGAGCCAGACCTGTGAAATCGCACACACCGTGGTAAGCATAGTTGAAGGTACAAAAACCTGTTGTGAACCTCACGTTTGCCCGACAATTCCAGCTATCAAACAAGACTTTGAAACTTTGGGCGGTCTCAATATCCCAAATGACTACGTTGGCAACTCGGTTCCACAAAGTCTTCCCCGTTTTGGTATCGTAACCATTGAAACCAAGACCTGTCAGGATACAAGCGCCCTGAATGAGAAGAACCGATTATCAGGCAAAGATTCAAGGTACGTGATGAAGGTGAAAAACTTGCCTCAGCAACCGTCCAGACGGCGTAGTATTTGGTACGGGCGATGAAACTAGCCAACTGGATGAATCCAAATCGCCACAGTTTTGAATGGGAGAACCACCATTTTCCATCCAGAATCCTGTCATGCCCGGCTTTCCCGCCATAGAGGGCATATATTCCCAAGAACATCAAACCGACAGCGAGTTTCTGGTACGCGACCGTCTTGCGCAGTGCCGGAGATCGTGGTTTCCTGCTCTTCTTGACTGCCTTTTGGGATCGAGAACCTGTAAGAGCAGAGGATGCATTGGATGGCGGAGGAAAGGTGAAGAGTGTGTCTTTCACGAGGGCGTCATAAGTGGCGAAATCGCTGGCAGGTCCAGCCATGATCGACGGGTAGAAGAAACTAAGGTACCCCCAAGGATATTGTATCAGGATTATGGCGTTCATACACCATAAAGAGCCTGTAGCTCGAAAGGTGAACATACCAGTAGCCTAAGAAACTTAGCAAGCTAGGCATCTCTGCAACTCTTGTTCCATCTTGGGCTCGATCTAATTCCTGATGAAGAGATTCCAAGGGCACATGTTAGCTCTTATCATTCCACAGTCTCCGTCGAGCGATTAGGAATCACCTCGTGAGTATGCCGTCCATCTTCGACGTTCCAGGCAAAGGTGATAAGCTTCATAGCTAGAACCATTTGTGAGCCCGTGATTTCGATCGTCGATAATGGGATATTGGCGAACGCTCGGTAAATGTGACTAAGTGCCGTAAATTCGAGCCTTGAGTCAAACGAGCTTTGAAATTGATCACAGAATGTACCTACTTGATTGTCAAGTGCCCCATGACAAGACTGTTGTGCATATTCAGATGTTAGCAAACGCTTCACAGCAACAGTGCGCTCGAGAACATTGGTCCGTACTCACCCAAAAACAGCCCATGGCATCCACCCTTGTCCCTTGCCATCTTTATTAACTCCGATATGGCTTTTAGTAATGGCCCAAACCAATACACTGTCAAACAGAAGCTCCAAGAAACCCCGGTACATTTTGAAGAGTCCCAGAAGGAAGAAGCATGACGTCAGTATCGAGAAGAGGTGCTTGTATGCTGGTTTGGAAGCCGGTATTCGGATGAAAAGGTGGCCAAGGGGATATGAGACCAGGAGGGTGAAAATGAGCTGGACGATGACTCTGGGTTAGCATTTGAGAAGCCTTCAAGACATCATGCAAAAGTCCAAAACTCACTTTGAGGTGATCCGGTGGAGCCCCTACAACCCCCGAGAGAAGCTCGAATGGTTTGTCCAACAAGCTGGTCATCGTGACCGAGTGTATCTAGGCGTAACTCAGAGGACTAGATCGAGTTGATGCTACCAATATTCCCTCAGTCACCGTACAGTGCTTGCTACTTGATACCACTCCACCATCAGAAGAATGTTACCTGAGTTTATCAGGAAACCCAGTAAACACGTCATTCCTACCAGGTAACTCACTCGATCGCCTGCATTTTCGCAAGCGGCCTCACTGCTATCGCGAACGGTCATTATTGCTGTCTCGTTGTCAGTGGAAAATCACCTTGTATAGCATCCTTGAACGACTCTTTGCTACAATGCCCAGCGCTACCTCCGTTGCCCCGCCGAAAAACGCCCAGGAATGGCACAATCCCAGCTTCCGGCCTGAAGAGATAAACGCATTGATCTTGGGAGTTGGTAAGTGAAATGAATCAATCAAGGACTGATTGGACGCTGATTCTTCGAATGTCGCGTCTGTCACTTTGCTCGCATCGTCAATTTCGCAATAGACCGATACAACCCCTCGAACCTTGAATTTTTGGAGCAATACTTGCGGACACAGATTGAAAATGGACAGCATGACTTGTTCGCTAACCTTGCTATTTTGAAGCTGTACGTATTCCGACCTTCTCATTGCGGATATGGGTTGATGCTCATCAATATATGGTCAATATCGCTACGTTGCGCTATAGCCACCAATTCAACCTCAGCATGACCAACCAACACGCAGTTATCGACATTCTGATTCTGGCACTTACATCCGCACCTACGGTCGACTCGCAGGATTTCAACCTTGCCTTGGCTCTCTGCCTCGACCGACCCCCTGCATCCTTACTTCAGCCAAACAGGGATGACTACGATGATGAGGAAGACATGCCATCCACCACGGACGAAGTTGCGTTGGTCGTACCGTATCTGAAAAAGTGCTGGAGTCTGTTGCGGGAGTGTCGATTCAGGGAATTCTGGCAGTGTTGGAAGCAGGAAGAGGGTGAAGGAGCTGATAGTGAGTTTTAGCAGTTTCGGAGGAGATGAACATCATAGAATCATCGTGCAGCCTGACTGCAATACAGACACTAATCTGTCTATACCTCTATTCTACAGTCATCCGTTCACAGTACCTCCCATCTCACCGTCATGCAACATCGAATCTTCGACTTCTTATCGCTAGTACTATCGCATCATCGTTCTCCAGCATTTCTATCGCCCGTCTGCAGCGATGGCTAGACTTCGCATCCGCTGAGGATGCCAAGGCGTTTGTCGAGGGCGTTAACGGTTGGAAGGTTTCAGGCGAGCTTGTAGCCGTTGACGGGAACGGGGACAATGATGTCAAGTCGAGTGTTATCAAGGAGCACGTTGAGCTTAAGCGTGAGTAACCTAGCCTCGTAAATTCCGACATCTTGCTTTGTACACTGACATCTGTCTTGCCAATCTTCAGAACTGAGCAAGATTATCGGTGCCGCTGCTGTATAATGCGCCATTCCAGACAGCCAAAAGACATGTTTGTACTCGGGCGCAAGACATGATCTTACTCTATGCAATGTCCGAGGTGTATTAACGATGCCATCGATGAGACTTTGGCAGCCTTGCAAACATGCATTTAGGCACTTCCAGTCGTCTGATATCCCGCAGGGAAGCTTGGGCTTCCGGTCTTCAACCTGCATCCCAATACTTGGAATATAAGAAGCAAATGTCTACATGTCCTCTCGTCGCACAGTGGCCTATTGGCGTCAGAAGCGATATGATTATTCGGAATTCAGTAAATTATTCGGTTCCTTTCCAACTGATCTTGGGATGGCCTGCCAAAAATTGTACACATTTCCAGTAGCGGAACATCGAAACCTTTCCTATTGATCAAAAGCTGATACGATAGACACTAGGTATCAGGACGTGAAAGCTCTATACTTATGCGTGATTTTAAAAACAGCCAGCATGGTTTTGGATCGTAGGCGCACTTTCCAGTGATTCATACATTCAGTTCGATACATCAGAAGAAGAATCCCTATTGAAGAACTTGCTTAATCTCGGGCACAAGGGTGTAGGGTTCTTTGGCGGTTTAGATGTATAGCATCTAGTAAAACGGAACATAGCTTGAGTTCTACACTCGATTATGTATTTTTTAGTGATTCCAATACACAGATATAACCTATACATACCTCCATGGGTTATAAAGCTGGAGCGGGCTTTCCTTGGTGGAAGCTGACTGCTTACTTCTCGAGCGGTGCCGTTAGTGCTGCGCCAGGCTCCTACCTTAAGAATTGCGGAAGAAGGTTGTAACTTTACTGTCTTTGGCTGGCTTTCGAATGTGTAAACTGACTTCAAGGTTGCCTGCTTCCTCCGGGTGCCAGCAAGCCAGTCAGCCAGCCAGCTTCAGGTGAACTTTTTCTTGCGTTACGGAGAGGCACTATCGCTAGCAGCCCTCACTCACTTCCAAAGACGCTCCTGATCCCCGCCCGCGTCACATGTCAAGGCGGTGAGGACCTCGCACGCTTCATGTCTACCTGCATCCACTAAATGCGACTTAGGCTCAGCAGTGCCTCAAGCAGTGTATGGCCCTACTAAATTCAAGTCGTTTAAGGATGCCGAAACGTCAGCCATGTACATTGTTGAGAAACTAGGCTGCTATCTGCCAACTATATATAATAGTAGCTGATAGGGACCTTGTACGCCTCATGTCTACCAGCACTTTCTTAACATGACTGAGGCTCATTTAGACGCAGCAATGCATCGCTGAGTTCTTCCCTTAGCTTCTGCGTTATCTCTTCTGCCCTTTCTGCATTCCTACTAAATTCATCCTGCAGGTCTTCAGTTCCTTCCGGCGATATCACATACGGATATGCTTCCACAAGACATTGTCGTGCGGATATAGCGTCGTACCCTTCTAGAAAGCCAGCAAGCAGATCACATATTATCCATATTCGATGCTTGCGACTACTGCCGAACAGTATTTGCCATCTCCTCTCCCCTTTCCTTGATCCTGCGCAACACCCCGTCCGTAATGTCTTTCCATACCTTGGAAGATGTTGTTTCCATATAAAGGTCCAGAAGCGGGAAGGACCGTTGTTGAGTGGACCGCGAGTCCGCAGATGCGTCCGTTTCTGTCGAGCGTGCGTCAGAGCTTTGGTTCTCTGAAACGTCCAGTCTGCGAAGCTTATCACTGGCATCGGAAGGTCGAGGAGACGTTTTCGATGTCGTGTCTTCAGGTCTAGTCGGCACGTACACAGTATCACCGGGTTGTTCTGGCGTCACGTTTTCGACCGATCCCTTGACCACATCGTCCAATAGTTTCACCAACTTGGTATCAATCGGCACTCGTCCAAGCCATCCGACTCCTTCTTTTTGAGCCATCTCCTGACCGCCACCCTTTGAGAAGATATCACTGATCTCTCCGCAACAGGGGCAGACGTAACCGGCCATGTTTTCAACCAATCCCAGTACGGGAAGAGACAGTTTGCGGGTGAATGACAGAGACTTTAGGGTGTCGTTCAATGCGGTGGTTTGCGGTGTGGTTATTAGCACACATGTTGGCGTCGGGCAAAATGTTGGCGGAGGGCGGTTTGGATTTGGCAGGAACAAAGGATGGAGATGTGTTAGAAGGGAGATGTGTTCGTCGGATGTACCTGTGATAAGCATGATGTCTGTTGGTGACGCACTTTTTCTGACTAGCTGACACACGCGTCATGGGCACTTACCTGGTGGCGTGTCAATAACAAGGTAATCGAGATCTCCCCATCGCACTTCCGCTAAAAACTGCCTGATCATTCCATCTTTCTTCGGTCCACGCCAAACGACACTGTCTCCTCTGTCCTTCAAAAGAAACCCAATGCTCATGCATCCGAGTCTCCTTTCCCTATCTGCGTAGACCGGCACCCAGCCATTGGACGACTGGTGGACTGATTGACCATCCAGTCCCAGCATGCGCGGTAGGGAAGGACCCGTCAGATCTAGGTCGAGAAGCCCGACTCGAGCTGTTGGCGACGTATTCAGGAGTGAAAGCGCAAGCTGCACCGTCGAGGAGCTTTTTCCAACTCCGCCTTTTGGAAAACAGACGCAGTTGAATGAGTACACTGTCGGCTTTGTTCAGGTCCAGGTCTCTCTGCCGGAGCTCACCTTTACCCGAAATTACGATAATGATGTTCTTGACGGTCGCTAACCGTCGCGATACGGGTGTTTCAATGGCAGCCATTTTAACGGATCTTTTCAATCTGTTATTCCCGTTGTCTCTCGCAATCGAATATGCTTTCGCGCTGGGTATGAGTCGGTACTATATACCCTGAAGCGCTGAAGTAGAGGAGTGGCAAGTGCTGGAGTGCTTATCAATTGCCGACTGTGGAGAACCTGAACAGAGCCGCGAATGTTGGTGACACCGATCGCACGGCCTCCACTTGCTTCCATCATCCATGGACCTTGCATGACGAAGTAGTATTGATGGCATCAACAAAGGGGAACTACAGTCTCGTTGCTATAGGCCATCCTCTACCGTAGCAGCGCATCCCTGAAGCTCTTCACAGGCTGGGCGGACCCGCAGAAACATGCATGAGGTTGCGCACAGAAGCAACTTCTCGAGGACATAATCGGCAGAAGCGAGGCGAATTTTACTGCAGTCGCTATATCGTCCAGTATGACGCCCATCGACACCTCCGTCGACCGTCTCACTACCTTTCCTTCAGCATTTCCGGAAGAAGTCGAAAGGGGGCAGGTTAATCAAGTGATTTCGAGCTTGTTCAACAAAGTCCGGTCCAGATTTGTCCCCTCCATACCGACTGCCAATGCAGATGATTTCTCTGAGCCTGCGCCCAGAGGGTATGACGGCTCGGAAGCGGCTAATCAGGATGACCATCTGGCTATAGTAGGCTCTCCACCAGTCCCAAATCTGGGCAAGGGTCAAAATACGAAACGACCTTCTGTGGGACCGACACCGGTACCGTTGAACCTCGCACGTGGGACAAGGGCAAACTCAGTTAGAAGTACACCATCTAATCCCGCTTCTCCCACCAACAAGTTTTTGTTCAAGCCTAACCCTTCCGACTCTCATAGTCTATTAGGCTTGGGACTCCAAGACATCGATGCAACATCGTTACCTGGCAGGGCACCTTCAAGTGTAGGTGAAGATGGGAGGAGCGATCCTCCTTCTCTTCCAATTAGTATACAAACAAGGGACCTCTCGTTGAACCGCCCTCCATTGGCAAGAAATATCAGCTCGCGCGCACCTGCACCTGCTCCTCCACTTGTGTCAACTACGCCTGTTATCCGGACCCACGACTATGCCCTTGTTCATCAACTTCATCGCCAGCCTCAATCTTCGCTGGACGGTAGACACACTCCGGAGGGCCACCCAATACCAGCAATGTCGCATTCAAGGAGGTCTGGCAATCAAGATTCACATAACTCGTATCATCGCAAGCATGCGTCGTTGTCTTCCGTCAACCGTTTTCGAAAATCCTCATTGACTGGGTCCGTATTGTCGCTTTCGCCAAGTTCCACCTCCCTCTCCATGATGAACCAGGTGGACGATCGATGGGGTTTTTCTGCTGTTCCTGGATTTCCCATCGCCGATGATGTAAGGAGTATTCGTACCATTGACATCCCTTCCAGTGCTACGCCGGCATTTAGCAGTCCCGCCGTAAATGGTACGACCTCGCGCGAGTATGAGAGGCGGAATTCTACGACCAACCCGAGTGTCACCAAAATCATCAGGAGACTACGAGGAGAAGGCCTAAGCAAGAATTACTGGATGGCAGATGAGAACTGTAAAGAGTGTTACGAT
Organism: Naganishia cerealis; assembly: GCA_030039265.1. Classification (NCBI taxonomy): domain Eukaryota; kingdom Fungi; phylum Basidiomycota; class Tremellomycetes; order Filobasidiales; family Filobasidiaceae; genus Naganishia; species Naganishia cerealis. The sequence goes on along the minus strand of JASBWR010000021.1, from coordinate 163,168 downwards.
TGCAAGTCACTGTTTACCACATGGAGAAGAAAACACCACTGCCGGATATGTGGACAGATCTTTTGCTCAAGGTGTGCACCGAATATCATCAAAGGTAAGTCACCAGGGTTGGACCAACATGTAGATATGGAGAATTCGAGCTGATACCATCGCTAACTTTATCTCGTCTCGACTCATAGGTCATCGATTTGGTCATGATGGAATGGTCAGAGTATGCAACCTCTGTCTGGCGATCATGGACGAATATGACGATGAGGATGACAACCGAAGCGTCGGTTCTGCAGCAACGTCATCGTTTCCTCAATCTGCTAATCCTTTCCTCAAAGACTCGGCGGATTCACCTCGTACATCTCAATCACCCTTCGCTGCTTCGCAACTCTTCTCGTTCTCTCGTCCAAATAACGGGCTTGCGGCGATATCAGAACAGCAAGCTCAGAATAACCCACAGTGGAGGTCAGATGGTTCGGACAGAGAGAGTGACGGGGAAGCAGTCCAAAGACCGAATATGGAGGGTGTAGATTCACCTTTTATCTCGTCTGTAGCCGGTTCACCAGAGTTTAGAGGGAGAGGTTTCAACAGGCATCTTATCGACGGGATTCCCGAAGACGTGACTCATCCGTTGCTACAGAGTATCTCGCCAAGAGCGACGTCTCGACCCCCTGGAGATGGAGCGCCATTCAGACGAGCAATACAGGAGGAAGATAACGAAGCGGTGGAAGGCTCTGCACATCCAGCGGCTGATGATGCCGATGCTCATCCAATCACTTTTCCAAATGGCAATGGTAAAAGTGATGTAGCAGCAGCTGTCGTTAGTGACGAGTCAACCATATTTGCGATGAAATCTCCACGCCAGAGAAGGGCGGCTGCACTACTCGACGATCAGGACCAACATATAGCGGGCCAGTCGTTCATTGCATTTCCGACATCAGATAATGGGAATAAAGACGATCCAGCAAGTATGGCGAGTCTTTTATCACCCGTCGTGGATACCAGGACGCAACCGAAACCCGACATGCCACCAAGCTTGCTGCGCTCTAGGTTATCTTCAAGAATGTCAACATCAGGGTTGTCGAGTGTTCTGCTCAGCGAGGTTACTGGTCCTTATGGTATGTGGCGATCCAGAGCAGATACAATCATGTAGGTATCGTTTTATTCTTGGCAAATTTTGACTGATTGACGTATGCTGAACCCCTATTTTGAAATAGTCCCTCGCACAGTACCTTGCAAGGTGCATCGCTTGCTCACTTTCGCAAGATGCTCAACCAAGCGATCGAACGCGAAGGTTTGCCTCACGCCCAAGAATGGGCGGCAGTTCTGGAGAGTTTACTACTCAAGGTCTGCGCGAGTATTTCGCCAAACGTCCGGGCCGGCGATAGCCTCGACGCCAGAACATATGTGAAGATCAAAAAAGTCCCGGGAGGGAGAATCAGCCAATCCGAGTACGTTGATGGCATAGTCATCACCAAAAATGTCGCCCACAAGCAGATGCCGCGGCACATGATCAGTCCGCGAATCATGATACTCACGTTTGCCCTCGATTATCATCGAGTGGAGAACCAATTGGTATCATTAGAACCTCTAATGGCACAGGAAAAGAATTACCTCAAACATCTGACCAAACGTGTCACCGACCTTCGACCGCATGTCGTTCTGGTAGAGAAAACGGTTTCCCGTTTGGCGCTCGACTTCTTGCTTGAAGCAAAAGTAGCAGTAGCTAGGGGCGTCAAGCCATCCGCCATACAACAGGTTGCAAGATATACCCAAGCGGATATCATCGCTTCTATGGATCGACTGGCGTTGGAACCCAAATTGGGTAGATGCGCTGAGCTAAGAATCCAGACTTTCGAGCACCCTTTGATTCCCGGAAATCGCAAGACCTATATGCGCTTCGAAGGATGTCACGAAGAATTCGGTTGCAGTCTGATAGTGCGAGGCGCAGATTTACCAACTTTGGTCAAGGTCAAGGCTATTACTGATTTCATGGTACTAGTAGTCATGAATCTGAAAATGGAAATGGCAGTTTACTATGATGAACACAACATCCTACCACCCGATGCGAACAAACCAGCCTCCGGTCAAGACACTGATCGAAGGGACCAGTCCCTGGCCAAAAACTCAGTCGGCCGAAATTCTACCTTCGGAAAACATCGCCAGGAGGAGCTCCATACCGCTGAAAGGCAAACAGCGGAGATCGAAGCAACTCTGGCCCCTTACCGTACAACAGCCATCTCCACGTCTGCGTCGGTTCATTATCCGCCCCCTGCACCGCTTGCGAAGATGGGCGAGCTAGATAGGAAACTACGAGAACTATTGAACGAGCGAGACGAAGAGGAAGCGGCTCAAATCCTACGAGAGGAAAACTGCGGTAAATCTTCGGCTACGACCCCTACTCAGGAGCACGGAGAAGACCATGTCAGCGATGGGACGCTCGCATCCTATGGTCAAGGGGTCACGACTCCAACCGCCAAAGATGTACAACAGTTGAATGCGGAATCCAAATCGAGTATTGACTCTACGAACAGCAAAGATGGCACCTCTGTGCTTACATTGCCGAGCGAAATCCGTCTGGAGAGCGAGATCGCCCAGGTTTCTTTCCAGCACGCAGAACAGCTCAAGGTCTGGGCGTGGTATCTAAAAAACAATCCGCCTGATATTCGTCCACAACTCTACCAGGGTTTGATGTACATAAATGCTACTGTTTGCGAGGGTTCGGACAAGCCTTGCACTGGCCCAGAACTCAGAACCCATAACTTCTACTCCGAAGACGACTGTACGCTTGGACAGTATCTGGAGACATTGGCGAAGGAGGCTGGGCAACCCTGCGCCAACAAGACGTGTCCACGCATCAATCTACACCACTTCCAGGTTTTAGTTCATGGAAAGACCCGCCTTCAGATAGCAGTGGATCAGTTCCTTTGCCCGAGCCCTGGAAACGAGAGCAACATTATTACGTGGAGTTACTGCAAAGTTTGCAAAGAAGCATCGCCAACAGCGTTCATCAAGGAGGAAACATGGAAATTTTCGTGGGCCAAATACCTGGAACATTCCTTTTATCCGCCCCACAGTAAAGGAGGTTTTGGCTGTCCACACGACATTCATCATGATCAGATTCGTTATTTCGCTCTTCACAATGTGGCTATCCGAATTCACAATGAAACAGCTACCGTTTACGATGTGATTAGGCCGTCATTGAAACTGCAAACTCGACAAGAGACGAGGGTGTTGTTGAAGAATGCTGAATACGAGGTCGTTTCTGGAAGATTGAACGTTTTCTTCGATTCCGTTTTATTGAAACTCCGTACGTTCGACACGCAGTTGGTTGATCCGCAAAAGGTGAGTCAGGTTCAACAGAAATCATCTCTGCAGCTGACACCGAACTAACTTTTCATCTTCAGATGGATTCACTTCGTTCAAAACTCAACGCTTTAGCCGACAAAGCAAACGAGCACAGGGAATCGTTGGTTTCTCATATGAACCAAACTTATAAACTGAGCCCTATGACCGATGTCTTGGCTCTCAATTCTGTCTACCAAGTGTTGCAAGAAAAAGCGGTTGCATGGGAGTAAGTTATAAACTGACCCCATCTGAATATGGATTACCATTCATTGCAGACCCCGTTGTCTTTCCCGCATAGGGCTGAATTTCAAGAGCTAGAAAAAGTCTACCTTCCTTCTGAGAAAGATATCCGCCGTAGTGAGTGCGGTTGAATCGAGTATAGCCACATGACGTTGACTGACGGGATCTTTCAGTGACGGCGACTCACCTGAAGCGTCTGTTTGCGTCTCAAGACTCCTTCGCTTCAACAGACAGGGTAGCAAGTGGACAGACGGTAATAGAAGACGACTTAGACGGGAGCAAGCTCGCAACAGAGGAAAAACAAAGCCCGGCATTAGCCCCAGAGGCAACCAAGGAGGCCATGGAGGTTATGGACTCGGCGCTGCCTGCTTCTGACGGTGCCACAGCTGAGATTCCACACCTCGTGCTAGATACACCTATGCCCAAGAATAACCCTCTGGATACGCCGGACCTGCAACTGGCGTTGTCACCACTGAACCCGCAGACTGAAGAAGGGACCAGCGAGCGGATATATGATAGTGATTCTACCATATCGGCTTTGCCATTCATCAAAAAACAATCAGCACTCGATAAGAATTTACGGATCAACGGAGAGTCCAGCGCAAGTGGCATAGAGACAGATGCTCGAGCTCTGCCCTCGCGTTTGCCTCGCCGAACGAAACCGACTCCAACGTGAGTCAAAATATTGCGCTTCCGAGACGAGAGAATGCAAACTGATCCTTCGCGTCGATAGTGTGGCAGATCTAGTGAAACGTTTCCAGATGTCAAGCATGTTAGATCTTGACGAGGAACCGCACGGCACCCTGCAATCTGTTGCTCCCCATCCAGTGGACCCGCAATGGGAAGTGTCTGACAGCGATAATGAGTCAAATCCTCGGCCGCGGCTTCGTCGTGGTAAAACAGAAGGCTTTGCGAACAAATCCAGACATACCGCGCGCCAGAGTGCTTCATCAGACGGAGATCGCAGCTATGCAGCAAATGCGTCTCGAATTCCCACTATTTCGGCAATTCGACGACCGCCACGTCCTGTTAGAACTAACGTCAGTCAGGAGTCTTTGGAAGCCCAGGCCGATATTATGCGTGAATCGCTTTCAAATGCAGCTCGATTGCCACCTACTTTGCAGCACATAATCGATGAGCCAACGTCGGCTTCCGGTCGTGCTCGCAGACAGAAACAAGAGATTGCTTCGATTGGCAAAGGCAAAGCACCTGTTCGAAGGGGAAACAAACAGAGCGCTGCGCTCGATGAGGCGATTATCTCGAAGACTAGCGAACATCCAGGTAACCGTGTCAGCACTATCGCTAGACATTTCGACAGACTGACTAGGGAAGCTGAGCGAGATAGGCAAAAAAGAATGAATCAGGCGAGAGGCCGGAGGGCTCGACCGGTGGGCATGACAAACGCCAAAATACACGTGTTCAATAACGTTCGAGATGCGTTCCGAGACGAGTCTGATTCAGCGTCCAGTGAAGCAGACGATGAAGATGATGACGAAAACGAGAATGAAGCTTCCGGCAATTCCGAGAAAGAGGAGTTCAGACGTCCTCCACTTTCAACTACCAAGCCTATAACAGCGAAATCCGACGATAAGAACCCCGCCACATCTGTATCTAAATCAGAAGACGTTCTACCGGCATCTTCAGTTTCACCAGAGACTGCAATATTGTCTTCGTCTTCTACAAAGCAAATTCTCGAGGACGCAGTCCCGCCGGCCATTCAATCACCCTCGATCTCGAATTCAGATGCTATCACCGATGTCTCCTTCAAAGATCGCTTGCAAATAACTCTTCCTCCCTTTGATACCAGCACACCGTTACTCAGTGTACCTCCTACGCCGTTGCTTACAGGGATCGCAGACAGTAAACCAACCGCTAATCCACTCGTTTCAGAGAGCGAAGGAGGTTCGATTGGCCATGAACGCTCATCGATACTAAAAACTTTATCAAATCTATGGGCCTTCAGGACTGGGGAGGGAACTCCGCTAGATTATCCTCTGTAAGTTGCTGTCTAATATGGTGTCGAAGAGCTTAGGCTCATCGAATTCCTGGCTATGCTATAGATCTGTTTCGGAGCATATATTCGCCGACTCTAGAATCATCATACGTGAGGATGAACCGACGTCTATCATCGCCTTCACACTTGCCTCCCGTCCCTACCGAGATAAGCTACGTAGTTTGACACATCAGGGAAAGACTATTCGGATACAAGATGGTTCACTCGACGAAGTGATACCTGCAGACAGATTCGATTTGATTGAGCCTCAGCCGGAGGACACGGTTGATCCAGATGATTTTGCTCGACAAGAAGGGGGGACTCATCTAAATTACGGTATGCCTGCCCCTGTTTCACACACTCTATATAACGCTTAGAACAGTCTCTCTTCATAGATTTTGAAAGCAGTAACGCTTCAATATTCTGCCGCATATTCTTTGCGGAGCAATTTGCGAATCTGCGAGCTGCTTGCAATTGCGAAGATAGCTTTCTGGACTCGTTGGCCAGATGCCTCAAATGGGATTCTTCCGGTGGCAAGTCTGGGTCCGCTTTTCTAAAGACCCGAGGTGAGCAGTACAGCGAAGTCGTTTGGCTAAACGAGTCATCTAACTGAACGAGTGATGACGCCCTTTGATTCAGATGATCGATTCATTGCGAAGGAGGTATCCCGTTTAGAGATGGATGCTTTGACGAAATTCGCGCCATCTTACTTCGAGTATATGAAGCAAGGCACTGCCAATAAAGTTCGTAACAGCTGTTTCTTTTCGCATTGCACCATATTGAACCGCTAATGAATATGCCACATACTCAGCGTCCAACTGCGCTCGCGAAGATATATGGCTTCTTCAAGATCGGATATAGAAATGCGACCACTGGTCGAGTGATGCGAATGAATGTTTTGCTCATGGAAAATCTGTTTTATGAGAGACGGTTCGAACGAGTACGTGTATCTGCACGATCGGCACCCATCGATAGATTGCTGATACTGCCTGACGTCAGATTTACGACCTGAAAGGCAGTATGCGTAATCGACTTGTACAAGCTACTGGGAGAGAGAATCAAGTGCTGTAAGAACGTATGTTTTCATTAGCATGAGCATCGCTGACGTACACCCTTCTCTAGATTGGATGAAAACCTTATGGAAAGTAAGTTGCGACCATGATACTTTCGGTAACCAGAAGCTAAACCACTACCAAAAACCGGTTGTTCTAGTTGCAAACCGACAGCCCCTTTATCTGCGGGATCATGATAAGAAGATCTTAAAGGCTGCGTTGTGGAACGACAGTCAGTATTGTCCTCATTGTGATCTGACATTTAACTGATCTTTCGCCTTCAAGCTCTTTTCCTCGCGAACTTAAACGTCATGGACTACTCTCTTGTCGTAGGCGTCGATAGCGAGAAGAAAGAGCTCGTAGTAGGCGTCGTTGACTATATCAGGACATTTACATGGTAAAGTAACCTGCCTGAATTATGTCAACCAGGATCCACTGGCTGAAGCCTCCGCATGCAGGGACAAAAAACTCGAGTCCTGGGTCAAAGACCTTGGCGCAGCAGGCCGTGGCGAACCCACGATTGTTACACCGAAGCAATGTAAGTGGCTGCATGACTATCAGGTACAAAGGTGCTGATATGCGGAAGCCCCAATAGACAAAGCACGCTTCCGAGCTGCTATGGACAAATATTTCCCTTCGGTCCCGGATAGGTGGTCTACACTTGAGGCGCCTCTAACAAATCAAGAAGATACAACACAAACAATGTAATAAATAGTCTACTGGGTACATCGCGCAGGACAACATGTATACCGGCGTGTTCTTGACGTTGTTAATGACAGAAAAGCTGCTTTGGTGTGATAAAGAATGTATTGTTGCATTGTGTTGTCAACCTTCTACAATGGTGTATCATATGTCCGAAACCTCACTGCCCAAACTCCACAAAGTGGACAAGCTTTCATCGCCTCCTGTTGTTCGTCGATGTTGGCCAGAACCACTACTCTCCGCTATATCTGACACATTCGCCACCTGCGAATCTGGTAGGGCTTTCCTCCTCTCTTTACTGGCACTTCTCCTTTCTGCAATCAGGTCTGCAAACCCGCCTTTGGGTGTTGTCAGATTGGCTTTACTCTGCAAGGGCGATTTCTCCTGACCAGTCGTTTGACCCTCTGATTTCTGTCTGTGTAACTTTTGCCTTTCGAAATCCGGAGAATTGGATGACATCTCACCCGGTTGTTCTGCAATCCCGAATATGGCTGATGGCGACGAATCATTTGTATTACGGCCAAAGAACGCTGAGAATCGGGAGAAGGCAGTAGCTGATGGTCTGGGGCTGGTGTTGCTACTCTGTCTGGTAATCGCAAGATCCTCTGCCACAGTCAAGGATGACGGACTGCTGCCGCCGTTTGGCGTTACACCCAACAATCGAAGCGCTGTCGAGAGCCGTTCACGCTCTATCCGGTCTTCATCGTCATCCTCGATGATTTGTAATTTCTTGTCGTACGATCGACTGTTCGTGATGGCGGGGCGGGACGACGGATAGGTTACCAACGCATTTTCGCTCGATACATTAGCCAAGGCACCCAAGTCGTCCGGTTTAGGGCTCTGTTCAGGGCTGGCACTGCGCGCGCCGCTGAGCGATCTCCAGTCCAACGAGAAACCCCGTCGAAGCTACAGATAGTAGAAAATGTTAAACGGGCAAAATCGTTTCGCTGGATTTTTCATGCCCACTTACTCTCTTCTCATTCGCGGATTCTGCTTTCTTCGCTTCTTTTTCCCTCTCTTCTTTCTTAGCAACAATGCTAAGCGGTCGAAGTTTACCCATGCGAGGTTCGTCCCTAATCCTTGTGGTAGCCGACTCCACTTGAATAGATGGCAGACTGCGCTTGCTGTCGTCTTTGTGCTCTATTGATGCTTGCGAGAGACGTCGTTGACGCTGGTTGCGCTGCGCCTGATCGCTTCGAAGTTCACCATTGCGACTGGAGTCACCCACGCCCGGCGCTTGGAAAGTCTGCTGTTCCACCGTTGGTCGCTTATGAATGAGCGATCGTTCTCTAGTACCGCCTTCTCCGGCGACCTTCCGAAGTGTTGTGCGGGTGTGCGTCTTCCTATTGAGGCTGCCAGAAACATCGACCAGGAAATTTTCTTCGTCTGTTAGAGGGCAATATATGAACGGTGTTGAAAACAGCTCAATAAACTGCTAAAAGGTGAAGATAAAAGGACAGTCCCACCTTCATGCAAAAGGATTCTATCCAGGATCTATCGTTGAAGATTCCCTTAGCGTGACATGATTTGTGGTTGAGCTGTGGGACGAACCTTTGAACAATATAATCGTAGCGCTTTGTTGGCATCTGAGAGCGCCTTTACCTCGCCTCTCAGACCTACAGCACTCGAGGTGCCAGTTCAGCCCGGACAATCAAATTTATACGATCTTCAGACCCCGCAGTACTTACTGTCAAGTATAGGATCGTAATCAATTTTGCCTGTTGTCTGTCCTTCCTTGGTGTCATGTTCTTGAGAGCTTTCGTCAACTATAGGCGAGGCGTTCATACGGCTGCTAACGGATTCTATGTTGTTACTGAACTCTTGAGCGAGATTGAGAGCTTTGCGCCTTCTACTCGAACGCTGCTCCCCTGGCGGATTAGGGGAGTTTATACCCTCAAAGACCTCGACCTTATTGCTGGATCCGGATTCCGCTTGCGTATCTGTATCACTCGTGCCCTCTGTATCGGTTGGCTCCTCACTCATGTCGTCATCCGTCATATCTCCGAAGATGTCTGCGTCATACACCCTCCCGTCCAATGTTCGCTCCCGCAGCAGGATCTCAAATCCTTCATTCTCTTCCCTTAGTCGATAGCACTCTGCGGTGCGTTCCGCGACTTCGTGCTCGAGCGTGTGCACCTGAAGACATAGTGCTGTATGTTTCTCCGTCAAGGACAGTTGAGATTCGGACATATCGGCCAATCGAGAGCGAAGTTGGGCTACGGTTTTTACTTGAGCTACAAGATCCGCTTCCATTATATCCTGATCGTGTGCGACGAGTGCATCCTTACTTGAATCGTCGGTCTGCACAGCAGGTTCAATTTGCGCAGAGATACAGGTCCTGAACTGTTTCTCGAGATCCTCAATCCGATATTGTAGCGTTCTTTCTGTGTCCTTCCATTCTTGTCTCTCGAGTTCGAATTCCTCCTCCTAATCGCGGCAAGTGAGCAACGGCGAAGGTGGTCAACCGTGATGGTCAAGTTAGTGAGGAAGAAAATCGGCAAATCTCACCTGTGCAGCCTGCCGTTTGATCAAGGCTTTGTTTCGTTTTTCCAATCCCGATACGGTTCCAATTATTCGTTCCAATGCCGTGGCCTTATCTATCATCTCTTGCTCCATCTTCCCCTGCAGATATGAGAGAATCGATCAGCCCTATCAGAACAAAGAAGAAAGGCTTCGAAACACTGACAAACTCTTCTTCTAGATTCTCGTGCTTTGCGTCGAGCATCTCTACCTGTTTTCGGAGCTTCATTCTCTCTTCTTCATGCTGCTCGACTGTCCACTCGTCTTCTACTCCATCATGGACAATATTCCGAGCATCTTCCAGCATCATCGGGTCCTGCAGTGCTTCGTTCGTCAAACATGGTGGCTCCTCGGAAGGCTTCATCGCGCAGGCTTGACTGTTTGGCGGAGAGTCATCGCCTGACTGGTGCCTGATACGCTATTGGCGCTGTGTATAGTATACTTGGATTAGACAAAGAGCCACCATCCGAGTCTGTTCCAGGGAGGAGGATCTGTGCGTGTTTCACACGCGTCGATCGTTTTCCTGGCGAGGTAGTAACTAGATGATGAAGCAACAGTCCACCTAAGATACTTGCACAACGCAAGCTCAGAGACCAAGTCAAATATCGAGGACAAGCAATACAGCTCATTGCCGCAACCCGCCAAGTAGAATCCGCTGGAGGAAACAATATGCAAAAAGAGATGTCCACCTTCTTCTCATCTTGTTTCATTATTCAGTAACGATTGTTAGCGGTTGTTCAAAGGCTCGATTTTGGATCATGCAGGAGTACCAAATATCGATGCAGCCTTACATGCTGCTTATGGTCCAACGGCAAAGACATGGGAACGCCTTTATCGAATTCCATACTCAACCTGCGGTTGCTATAAAACCCACCAAATCAGAGAGAGAGGGCCAAAGTCTGTGTCTCTAAAAAGCAAGCTGGTGGCAAAAATGACGGGCAGGACAACTCAAGAATTGGATCCCGTTTGGGATGGTTTTATAGCCCAGATCGGTACTGATGAAAGAGAAGCTAGTCATCCAAGCTCTCTTGAATTTCACCATCATTAGAGAAACAAGCTATGAAAGGTAATGCGGAAAGCGGGATCTGGAGCTATCGTCTCATGATGCGACAGGCAATGTTGTATATAAATTCTTGGTCGTCTGGCCAATGACTGCACCGCTGCCATATCTCCTTTACGTCTGCGTTTTTTCTGAATGCCCTCAGGCGCTCGCAGCTATCGTGGTTGCCAGAGTAAGATCCCTTCGCGCCCTTTCCATAATGGCGACAAGTCCAAGCATGACGAAAAGAGTATCGCTCTCCCCATCCAGTGTGTTGGGATTGATAGTGAATGCTCCCCGTGTAAGGGAGATTGCACCTTTGGTATTCTCGAGGTAGAGTCCGACTGTTTCCTTGCGAACATTGGTGATGAGCCAGTTGTAGAAAGCGAGTTTCCCCATGAAACCCTTGACGCCATCTGCGGTTGATTGGGTACGTGCAAAGTGGTAAATGCGAGACCCGTTCCCTGAGCTTGTGGGAATCTTCAACGTGTACCCGCTGTCGCGGTACTTCTTGTCTTGATTGACTTTGGCGAGAAGAGCTCCATCTTGGTGATCCCCAAGTGTCCCAGTGCCGCCGATCCGCAGTGTCATGTCGTGATTTCGTTTCCGCATGACCCCGCTGCCAATGACCGGCCCAGCCCTGTGCTCATCGTGGAAGACGAAATCCGGCTCCTTCTTCCATTCCGAAATCTTGATCCAATACTGGGTGATCCAAGTAGCAGGAGCTTCGAGCCGCTTCACAACCAAGTTGGTAGAGAGTCTACCAGCAAGGCCAATTTCGTATCTGACTTGTAAGTCTGTTCCAGAAAGTAGAGGAAGATCGGCCGTAGAATCGAGTTGCGCGTTACTACTGATTTGACCGGTATTGATGGCTTGCTTCAAGTCAGTATCATCGTCGCTATCCTCAGCGTGGATAGGATTTCGATCTCCACGCAACTTTGACGAGAGCCACCCCATTCTGGATAAAACCTCTCAGGTCAATCCGTTCCTAGGATTTGTGAGCTAGGGAGATTGGCTTTAACTAATCTGCTGTTTATGGTATAGCTTTCAGGCGGGATTGACGAGGATTGCATCCATAACGTTGCACCTCGGCGCTGGTATCCTTGAGAATGCGCAAGTGTAGCTCGCAATATCAGCAGAGGGCCAAACACTAAGGAGGAAGAGAGTCTCACATCAAATGCAGAGCATCAACGGTTCAGGTCTGGCTGGATTGGGTCTCTGCTTGGGCCAGATTTACCTAGCAGCCATGCAGCAGTTGAGTAAAATTGGGTGGATGCTGCGCATGTAGAAGCTCCTCCGGATTATACCCAGTTCACTCGATGTTTATAGGATATTAGCTGGATTACTCAACGAACCCGGCAGCAAAACGCATCCCTCGTTCCCTCGTCGGCGTTGTTCACGACACGTGGCAGATGACGAATCGTAGTAGCCATCGTAATCTGTTGCTCTCATGACATTGCACAGCTTAGTATGCTGCTCCAGCTTCTCCTAGACAGAGTGACAACAGAATGACATCAAATAATATAATGCTCGTGATATTGGTACAAGTGAATGGGTATGGAATAAACATGGAACAGACTGGACAGCTACCCTGCAATACACAATAAGGTTGCTCACGATAAATGACCCCAGAACACATGAAATACAAAGCCGGATCGCGTTCAAAAACCGTCAAGCACTTCCACCAGCAGCACCCGCAGCCACGGCGATACCCTGAACCATTCGTCGTGCGATCTCCTTCAGAGACAGCATCGTCATAAGCAGATACAGAAAATCGTCTTCACGTTCGAGTGCACGGGGGTTCACCGTTAGAGATCCTCGAGTGAGCGAGAAGAGGCATTTTCCACTGTCTTTCCAGAATGCTACGAGTTCGCCTTTGGAATTGGTGACGGTCCAGTTCTGGCCATGGACTTTCCCCAATAATGAGGTGGGGCCATCAGTCGTCCGAGCAAAGTGGAACGTTCGTGAAGTAGCGCCGTTGGTTAAGACGAGATCGAGTGGACTGGCGTATCGACCGAATTTGTCACGAGGTGCCTTTGCGTAATGCGCTTTATATTGAAAGTCTGTGAAATCCCCCATCCTGCCTTCATTCGTCATGAAGATTCCTCCCCATCGTTTCCCAAAGACGCAAGTTCCCACGACCTTGCCCTCTCCGCTTTTGCCTTCATGAACAATGAGATCCGGCTTGCTGTTGTTCCGCCAAGTATCTATCCAGTATTCGACTTGAGCTTTGCCGGGTCCCGCTGTTTCTTTGACTGTCATGTTCATCATCATTCGGCGTTCGAAAGATACTTCGTACGTGACGTGGTTCGGGTCTTGAAGAAGCAGCGGGATGACAAGGGTAGAACCTGAGTCCTCTTTGCTTGAGATCGCGTCGTCTTTCATTCTGTCTTTTTCGTCCTTGACGGTGGACTTTCCGGATAACAAAGACGCATTGTTTGAGAAGGTTTTGTAAAGGCTGGTCATCTCGTGAGGGGTCTGCGAGGAAGGTACCGATGTGTTCTTATGTATATCAGGATTTGAGAAGGAGCAGGGGAGGGCGATGCCTACTCACTAAAATAGATCTTGGGCAGAAGTTGAGTGTTCCGCACTTCAAGTATACACGAAGCTCCAGCTATATCTTGCAGAGTCGACTTGACCGGGTGGTGACAGACGAGTTGTCACTGCGAATACCGCACCGACTATCTCTTGCAAGTTCAAATACGTTTCGGATAGCGGGTGGCTTAGCTTGCCGGATCGTTGGATCAGCTGTCGGACCCATATCACTAGCTATTTCATTCACAGTACAACACAGCATCCTGCTAATCCTGCTGACTATGATGGAGAAATTCATGTAAGTTCAGAAAGTCAGTTTCTAGACCTTTGGATGACACGAATCACTCGCGACCTCCACCCGGAACAGGTCTGTCCTGCTTTATTTCCCTACTATTTCCCTCTGGGTACAGCTTTTCCAGCTACTCTTCCTTGAGCTTTCTCTCTTCTGGAGCCTAGACCAACTTCCCGCGGAGGTATCATGGTTGGTTGGTATAGCTGTTGGCAATCTTGGCATCATTCAGCAGCCTTCAGCAGCTCATTCAGCTATCATAGCTGCTATAGCTGCTGCTATCATTCGCCTCCGTTGGCCCTGGTGCCTCCCAAGCTAGTCGAGCGAGCACTCATCCCTGTCCCCTCCTGTGCTGCTGTGCATTTGATTGCAATGTCGCAATAGGTTTTACCTGCACGAATGAGCTTCCTGAAAAATACGTAACCTATAAGCAACGGCATACACCAAACAGAATTGCCTCATCTCCTTGTACGACGAGAATGATTCCTCGAAAACCGACCGCTATCACACTCCGCGCGGATGACATTCAAGACCTCCTCGCACAGCTCGAAGAACAGAAGGTGAACAATACATCAAACCAAGATCCCGGGCAAGCTTCTACCTCTGCTACTGCTGAAGAAGTCACTCAAGCATCAGAACCATCAGTCGAAATGACAGAGGCTCATGTCCCTGGCGGCATGCCGCACACGACTCTTGATGACCGAAAAGCAAAATCACGGAACGAAAGACTTGGCCTATAAGTTGACGAGCGTTTGGACATGTAGACAAGGGAGAATTAGTACATGGCTATCGGAAGGCGGAGGATGGGTGGCCGTCCCATGCTTAGGCGGGAATTCGGTAGGCTGCAAATCCGCAAGAATGTCGAGCGATATCTATGTATGCTGTCAATCAGCAGAAACGACAACGACTTCGGCTCTCCAAGCAAGAACGGCTGCCTCGACTAGATACCTACTCCCGTCGCAAAAAGAAGCTGAATCTTTGAACGAAACGCAGAACGAACGGAATGGGGACATCCGGTTTGAACGACAGAAGGCAGCAGAAATACGTGACAGTGCGGGAGGGATTCGCTAAATAATCTGCAGGGTCGTTCGCTCAGCTCCAAAGTTCCGGCAGCCTCGGTGGTGGGCTCAACTCTGCTGCATCTTATCAACTCGTTCCTCGCAATCAGTACCACCGTTGTACATTACGACCTTGTTTCTTATTTTTCATCAGCTTGCTCCGCTCCATGTCAGTCACCGCACCGCATCAATATCGCATCAGCACTCACAATTTGAGGCCGTTGTATTATCGTGTACGATATTTTTCGATTACACTGTGGCTTGCTTTCACACATCTTGCTCCGGACTGCCTTCTGCCACTATGCGTGTGAAAGGAAAGGTCGTATCGTACACGACTATGTTACGCATTTGCAAAAGTTGTTATATCATTTCCACCGCCTAGAAGAGACAGACTTATCGGAGGGACAGTTTACATCTCCATTTGACCAGGAACCCTCACCGTTTCTTAAGCGAACCGTTGGCTGTCGCCCTGAACAGCAGACAACCCCATGGTTCCCTCGGAATAGTGCTCTGTAATTGATATTAAGATACACAGTCAGGCCTGTGATGCAAGCAGCCTTCATAGACCTTCAACGGATATTTCTACTCTGATACCCGAAGGCACATGTAGCCAGGCTCTCGACTTGGACAAGTTGAAGCGTCTTAGCCCTCGAATTCTTCCTTGAATCTATGGTGTTGTAAATGGGTATCCAAATGCTTCTCAGATCAGGTTAAGCTGTCGAATTGATAAAGTAGCAGAGCTTACCAGTACAAACTACGAACGGGACAGATCGAGAAGGGCACGGCCGCGTTTTCTGCCGAAGGTGCGATTACTCATCAGATTCTCCCGCTCCGTGATCAACTATTTCATGAATGCAATTACGTTCGTTAAGAAGCATCCTGAACGCACATATTAGCTCACATAGCTAACCCCTGCAGGACCTTACAGCGTTCAACGTATCCCCGATCTGCTCTCCGGAATCCGATTATCATGTCATTCGTTACTGCTACCGGTCTGTGGAAAGCAGGAGCTTCCTTCGGTACGTCCCGCCCTTTCCCCCGACTTCCAGACATCAGTTTCCTCATCTAGCACCGATATCTAGCTGCTCTCGGTATTACGACCTCTGCATTCGGTGCTCACTACCTTAAGGCCAAGTTCCCTCAGCTTACCCCCCAGTCGGTGCAGAGCTGGCAAACTGCAGGGAGTTATCTGATCTATAACGGCATTGCCTTGCTCGCAATCTCGCAACATCCCCGATTTGGCAAGCACAAGTATGCCGGTCCTCTGATCATACTGGGTACGTATCCTTGCGTTTCTTAGGCAACATTGTCCGCTATTATAGCTAACGTATCGCGATGGATTCCTCAGGAACAACCATGTTCTCGTTCTCCATATTTGGGTTGGTTCTTGCTCGAGAACGATTTGGCAGAGTGTTGGGACCGATCACACCGCTTGGGGGAACGTTGATGATTGCGGGGTAAGTATCGGCCGTATTCTTACAACACGTACTCAATGCTGATGGTCTGCATGTCTGGGATAAAGCTATATCGCACTTGCACTATAATTCATTCCTTGTAGACGCTTTGTATTCCCCATGTACAGGCTGCTACTATGCAATTACATCAAAAGACAACTGTTCGCTAGTTCATTCACTTGCCGGATGCTCTGAATTAAGCAGCATCGCAGAATCGCCAATCTCATGATTGGCGAAACATTGATTTGAGGAACAGGCACTGCCACTTCACCAAGGATATGTCCACTCATAAAAACGTAACTCGCACCAGTTACGATAAATCTTGGCTGACCATGGCGCTCCATGCAACATCGATTTTCTTATTTTATTATATCATTCTTTTCATATCTGACGTTCTATCCCAAATCTGTCTAACACTAAGCATTACGTCAAGAAGTACCTAAGAAGAGGCAATGCGTGTCAGCAGGGATTTCTGGCAGTTGGCTAGTGAATACCTGAAAGTCCAGCACTTACCTGTCACCAAAGTCTCCCAATCCCGGAACAATGTACCGCTTCTCATCAAGTCCTTCGTCCACCCATGCAGTGATCTATAGCGGCAAAAACAGCCGATTAGCGTACAAAGATATTCATCATTTACATTAAAACTGGAGAGAGACCACGTACAGTAGTGAGCTTGGGATACTTTTCGCATACGTTCTTCAACCCTTCAGGGGAAGATATCTTTTCCATCGAGAATGCAATAAATGTTAGCACAAGCGTACATTATGTGCAATGGGCGTAACTAACCAAGTTGAGGAATAAGATTTTTTCTTCCTTCACACCGTGACTGAGGAGAACTTCAATGGCTTGCATTGCTGAGCCTCCGGTGGCTGAGAAAGCAGAGACCAGAAATGGGAATCAATATTCGACAGGGTTTGACACAAAAAGCAATCTAAGTACCCAGCATTGGATCGAGCAGAAGACAGTATCTCGTGGAGATGTCCTCGGGCAGTTTGGCATACTATAAGGCAGAAGAACAAGTTTTCGTTTAACTAGCTGCTCGACATGTGTTTGGGTCTAGTCTCAGCGAAACGCAACAAAGTCGACTTACGAAGAGCTTGGGCTGAGCGGTCTCTTCATCCTGATTTACGTAAGGCAAAATCCCCTGTCTTTTGGTTACTTGTTCATGATCGATAAGTTGATGCAACTTACACGTTGAATTAGGATCTATTGGGAGGCACTCCGGCGGTTAGCGCTTGATAGCCGAGGAACTAAGGGGGTGCGAAATCAACCCTTACCTTTCCAATTCTCACTGAAGTCATGGAGGCCAAAGTACAAGTTGTTAAACGGTGAAGGTTTGCTAACAACAGGAACGTCCTGCTACTCACCAGATCGACAACAATCCCGCAAGCCAGCTTCCATGGCTTCACCAGCTCGCATAATACTAACACCGCAAATCTTTCCCTCGAACGTCACTCCGTTGTACTCCAATCCAAGAGGCGTGGTGATAGTTGTTGGTCGTACTGGGAGGTGGTTCAGACCTTCTTCTACCAAGAGACGGATGATACGATCCGAGGTGCTATACAGCGTGAAAAGCATCAGAAAAGCGGTCTCAAGCATACAAGAGGTGTGAAGGAATTTACAAGACAAAATCACCTCTAGAAAGGCAAACACCAACATTGATTAGCCCGTCTCAGATAACCCTCAGCTGTATTTCCGTCGACCTACCTCTGAGTATTCCTATCCCTGATGATAGTCAGCAGGGCTATCAGCTGATTGGTAGCGGGCAAGACCAACGCATTCTTCGGCAGCGTTGCGCAAGTTGAAGGCCTTCGGTGAGTGTCCTTGAGGGCAGACGCGAGGAGGCTCATGGTCGCGTTGGCGGGAGAAGTTGAGAGGGACATCGTGGCGGGGGCAACTCTGTCCTGTTCTGTCGCGAGGGGTGAGGTCTAGACAGTGAGGACCAGAGAATCTATATGGTTAAGCAAAGGCAGCTAGTGATCGGTCGTGTGCGACTTGCACCATCACATGGCGTTAAAATCTGCATCCGGTCCAGCACCCACGGCTGCTTACCTAATGAAGGGGGTGCGCCCGTGATCTCATTCCGACTAGCTCTCCGACTTCACCGGGACTGTGCTGCCGAGCTGCTCGAACGAGGAGATAAGATGGCGGAAGCGGGGCCCCTTCCGAAACATGGATGTTATCATTAGTGAAGCGAGTCCCACGTAATCGGGAATTTCGCACGATTTTGCTATTACTCGTGTGTAGACTGCAAGGCGTCACAGGAGCCTTCAAGGACTGTATTTCGGGATATTGATGTCCTGAGGGTTATCCCCGCCACACATTCGAGCACTGTCGCAAATACAGACAGCTTCGCAGAACCTTGATACGTTTGGACATCGACAAAATGGAGTACGAGTCGGTATCGCAGGCGAAGAGGTTGGGTCAGGTAGTGTCCAGCGTGATTTTTTGTTTCCTCACGGCTGGAGTCGTTTTTGGTGAGCTATGTCTCCGTCACTTCTTCGCCTGTGTCAGTAATGACCGCGGAACTTACAACAAGCGTTGATCGTCGACAGGTTATGCCGCACTCAAGCCAGTACTTATCGACAACCACGTCTACGGACATCTTTGTGAGGATGGAAAGGGCTACTGCAAGGCCAGTGATATCAGATTAAATGCGATGTTCGCTCTGAGTACGGTGGTAACCAATGTAAGTACCTATCTTCCTGCATCTGAGTCTTGATCTGATTGGACCGTTATGACTTTTACAAGGGTGCTGCTTTGCCTATCGGCTCCCTTTTGGATAAGTTCGGTCCTCAGAAAACAGCGATAGGTGGTTCTATTGTTTTTCTTTTTGGGAACTTGGTATTCGGATTGCAAATCACACAAGGAGGTATGTTATCGCTTCTTCGAGATTGCACAACGCCTTGACGACTGATGTGGGTTTCGCTCAATAACAGTCTTCGATACCTACATCATTGGGTATGTTCTCCTTGCATTGGGGTCACCGGCGATTTTCCTTTCTCAATTTCACCGTAAGGGCATCTTCCTATATCTCCTCAAAAAGGCTCGCTGAAGCGATCAACTATTTGCTACAGTCTCGAATGCTTTCCCAGCGTATTCTGGCGTGATCCTGGCTGCTATAACAGGCGCCTTTGACGCTTCTAGTGTGCCTTACTTGATTTATCGAGAAGTATACCAAAGACTGGGTGGCGTACCTAGCATGTGAGTCTCTACATTTCGCACTAGAAGCTGGATGTGCCGAAATTGACCTTGATTGATGCTTGAAGACGTACTTTCTTCTGGATGTACACGGCTGTTCCTGTTGCGTAAGCGCGTTTTAAGCTTCCCTGAGTGTATGAAGCTAACTCTGCAGATCATCCTTGTCAGTATCATTTTCCAACAACTCCTTATGGGTCCCAAGAGAATCTATGACCGTGGAACCGAAGATGAAGAGACCTCTCCACTAATCCATGGACCAGATGAAGATGACGGATTCGATGAACTCGCACGAGCACGTTCTCCACGACATTTACATAACCACCTCAGCTTTGACTTGGACCCCGTGGCGAGTGGGTTCAGTCGTATTTCATATCCTGTACACGCGGTGGCATCGGACAACCAGTACGAGTCGGCAAAAGCGTTGGATGCAGGGAAGGGGGATGCCGTCGTGGGCGTGATGTACGGAAAGGGAGTTAAAGAACAGGCGAGCAGTAGTTGGTTCTGGTTAGTCCTAGTCTGACACAAATCCGTAATGCGTGGAATCAGTACTGACTCTCGGCCATCAGGCTTATCTCCATTTACCTCTTCGTTCAAATGTGAGTAAACAAGACTGGCTACCAAATGTCCTCCCGTTTTGACATTCACAACACCAACAGGATTCGTATCAACTGGTATCTAGCCACCGTGCAGAACCAGCTTGAGTTCTATACCGGTAACACTCAATTGGCAGATACCCTCACCAAAGGTACGTTCTCATTCAAGGAAATATTGAGCATGGGCAGTGATTGACTTTGTGTTCCGTGTGCCAACAGCGTTCACTGTTCTGCTACCCCTAGGTGGCATCGTTGGTATTCCATTCGTAGGGCTGCTCCTTGACAGGCGCACGACATTCGAGGCCACCTCAGTTCTCGTGCTCTTCGGCTTGGCTTTCGGGATTCTAACCATTCTGCCGCAAACCGTCCCGCAACTGATCGGTATTGGGTTCTTGGTCATTCTCAGGCCGCTGTTCTATACCTACGTCAGCGACTTCTTTGCGAAGGTGTTCGGGTGAGTACTACTCTCCAACCTCGCTCAAGCTTAGGAAGCTGCCTAATATATCCTGTGTTCCATGTTCGACAGCTTTGTCACGTTTGGGCGACTTTACGGCCTAGCGATGACCCTCTCGGGCTTCCTCGGTTTGCTTTTGACGCCGATGGATATTTTGACACAGAAACAGCTCAACGGCAATTACAATCCGATCAACATAACTCTCATCGTGGTCGGTGCGCTCACGAATATCGCTGTCGCCGTCAGACTGTATATGCATATGGCGAAGGGCAAGATTGTTTTGACAGACCAATAGCAGACCCTGGGCGAGTCTCAACGAGCCTCGTAGAAAGGATGGTTATGGAGGATGGGTCTCCAACGCCGGAATATAGCTTAGGGACAACTGGCATAGTGGTGCGGTTGTTGCGACTGTGTGATGGCCAGCTAGAAGACATGCACCCATCACCAGCTACTACCCATTCACTCAGCAAGAAGATTGTCGAACTCACAGCCTTTTTCCGTAGCTAAGATTCTAAATCTCCTGAGTATCGACACCTTCCTCGCCAGCAACTTCGCATTGCCAGGGTGGTGGTTGCTAGAAAGTTTCCTCGGCGGCGTCGTTTCCCCGGGGTACTAGATCCTTACTATTAACTCCCTGCTATATTGACCACAACTACACGCTCCTGCACCACATCAACACATCTACAAAGCTATCTACAGCGACACATCTTCTGGCGCGCTTCACTTTACGGCGGCCGGGGCCAGGAGTAGTTCCAATCCTCCTCCTCGACCTCCACCTTCCCTTCCTGCATATCTTCCTCTCACTTACTGCGTTATACCGCGCCCAGTACTGTGCCAACCTTCTGACTACAGGGCCATAAACCGCCGATATGCTCCCCTCTCCGGATCTTCCACTCTGCAGTATACAATGCAGCTGAAGCTGGGCCAACGCTTGGCTGTCGTCGGTGCCTTGATCCTTTTCACGGTCACCTACTCGTGCTTCCGGTTGTCATCCACGTTGCCTGGGCAGGGATATCTCTCGCCAACGACTATTCTACCTAGCTACGCCTCCTCTTCAGGATTATCAAGGTGTGTCGATGCTCATCTTGTAGGCCTGACGGAGCTTCACGATCCGGCACATGATCGCGTTGCAAAAGAGCGGATCATAGAGTACATGCAGGACCACATTACTCGTAAACAGAAAGACTTTGATGCACAGGCGGACAAGGAATACCTCGGGATAGCCATTGGACCTACCTGGAACCTACCTGCTTATCGCTCCGAGCTGCTGGAAACTTACCGTACCTACCTATCCGCCGAATCGTCCGCGCCGGCGGAGTACCTTGAACTCATCAATTCCCGTCTCTCGCTCCGCCCATCGGCTTCTCCGTACCCTGATCGTCCGAAACAAATCCTCACGTCGAACAAGGACGCGGTCCTCCCCTGGCACTTCCAACGATGGCGGTCACTACATCGAGGCTGGAAGCTGCGGAAATTCGACGATGACGGATTGGATGCATGGGTCGCGGATAATTTTGGTGGTACAAGAGCGGAGGAGCTGTGGCGCTTGTTACCTCGACCTGTACTGAAAACGGATATCTTTCGGTAAGTCCACGGTCCACTCCAAATATAATGTTATGCGTTTCTTAGTTGGACTTCCTTGGGTTTAGGTACATGGTGATGATGCTCGAAGGCGGGATATACACTGACAGCGACACCGCGCCCGTCATACCGGCCGACCAATGGGGGATGCCGTACGAGAACGCAAGCGATCCGGTGTTGTCCCACCTTTCCCGAATCCTTACAATGCCGGAGAAGACCTCTTTCCCAGACGTTGAGGACGAACACGGCTTACCAAGTTTGGTGGTTAGTGTTGAGACCGACGCGATCGATGCCGGGCTGTACGATTGGAAAGAGGAAGGCCTCATCAGAGCACTACAGATCGTACAATGGACAATCATGGTACCGCTCTTCCTCTCTACCTCCGGACAAGAAACACGCCCCGCTGACCTTTTACAACCTTCGAGCAGGCTCGACCGGGGCATCCCGTATTCCTCGACGCGATTGGAAGAACGCTTCGCAAGACTGAAGAATTCGCAGTACTAGATAAACAAGCGTCTGAAGGCGGGAGGCCATTCACTCCTGAGACCGCACTAGGTACGCTACCTTCGCTTCCTTCAAGTCAGAATTACCACTAAGCAGTCCACTCATCAAACGACCCAGAATGGACCGGCCCGGGGATATTCACAGACTCCGTGTTCCGGTACTTGCTCACGCGGTACGGGTTTCATCCGCGGGAACTCCTGCACCTAGAACACCCCCTCCGGATCGGGGACGTGCTGTACGTGCCTGTCCATATATTATCCCCTCACCCCCATTACCCCTTCTTACATTACCCCCCAACTCTGGCAGGATCTTGCCGGCCGGTTCGCACATGTCCATATCACCCTGGGAACCTCGAGAAAAATGGGCGCCGTATGCCGCGGTGTGGCATGGCTTCTGGGGCCGATGGCGGGCGACGGACTCGAGTGATTTGCAGAGGGAGATGTTGAATAGGACAAAAGAGGCGCTGCAGCAGCAGGGTTAGGGGTGGAGCGGTGCTACTGTCATGTTGGAATGAGGTATCGATGACGAGGTGTTCATGCATTATGCAGTATCTTCATGCTTCTATCCCTGCTGCGTGGTATTCGTTACTTTACCAATGCCCAGGATCGGCCACCATACCCAACACCATATTATATATTCTATGGTGCCCAAAACTATTCGGATGACCCGACATTCCTGTTGAAAACCTAAACCTACCACGTATTGGCCTTGGCCACTCCATGCCGGCAGAACACTCTTGAATCAGGCAAAGTACTCGATGTGGAAACTGTATCCCTTCAAATGCCCCTCCCTCCATCATGGTCTGCAAGCTTTAAATGATCTCTCTCGGCCTTGTTCTCGGAGGCGATGGCTGCAGCGATGAAAGACTCGATAAGCGCGACGATAGACAATAAAGAAACAATAATGCGACTGAGGAAATAAGCTGTCTATCCCTGAGCTTTCCGCGTTTCATGTTCATCGTCAATCTCGCCATAGTTGTAGCCTTTTCCCCTAGACTGCCTTCCGGTTCTCTGATTCTCATGCGACATCCAGCTATCACCATATCCCCTATGCAGCTCCCTAGGCGAATCCTTCCACTGCTCGCCACCTCGATACTCGTTCTGGCCGTCTACGCCATCATCCTGGTCTCTCTTGTTCGCTTCACCAAAGGCAAACCACCTCTGTTCGGCCCGGCGTATTGGAAACCCAGCAGTCCGAGTTTGGAACGTTTGCAAAAGCGCGGCTTGCACTCTTGCAGAGCCGATTCACAGAGGAGCAAGTGATCAACCCCACTGGATTGAAAATCGGGGACGTCGAGTGGGACCACTTTGTGAGAGACTTGCGAGGGATGTACCGTGAGTTCTTCGAGCCTCGTCGATCCGGAAAGTGGAAGAACAAAGCCACGGAAACACCATCAGATCGCTGGCGGATCGAACGAGGAGTCTTCCATGGTGCGACGCATCCGAGAAAGACTCGAGGTTTCGTTCGATCTCTTCTCGAACTATGGGAGAGATGCGGGTCATCAAGTGGAAAAGGAACAATACACGATTCCAACCAACATCCCCCACACTATACATGCAACCTCGAAAGACAAGGCGTCGTTACCGCAGATCTTTTCCCGGTGGGAAAGCCTGGTGGCGAGCAACGGCTTATGACGATGACGAGATATGGCGATGGATGACTGAGGTGTTTGGCCGAGGCCCGCAGACAAGGGAGGGGATGATAGGGAATGATAGGGAGTACAGAGGATTCGCTTACTCTGCAGCTGTATAGGCAGTTCTCCACTGGTGTTCTTCGAGGTGAGCACAACCTGATGGTACCTTGCAACAAGAAGATGTCGAATGAAACGCTTACAACGGTTTCCCCATCTCAGGCGACTTTTTCAGGTAAGCCAAGACAACGCCACCGAATTCGCTTGCAGTGCTCCTCGTCGTCAGCTTCTCAAGTCCACCTCGATCCACACAGATATCTCATCATACTGATGGAAGGCGGTAAGAACTTCGATTCTTGCTTGATTTAGGAACTCGACACTGGAGGCCGTGCTTATTCCACAGGCATTTATTCTGATTCGGACCCGGGGTGTATTCGCCCCTTACAGGATTGGCCTGGAATAAAGCAAACGGCGCATCTTCATGGGGATGTGAAAGACCTTACGGACCCATCACTCTCCTCCGCTGCGCTCATACACGGTCTCCTAACCCACACCGGCCGGCCTGAATCGAACCAAACCCGACTGAAGGATCATGACGTTCGGCTGACCACCAATTCAGCTATAGGTCTTAAAGAAAACCGAAAGGCCGAAGTCAACCTCAACCCTCAGCCTTGGGAATCGCCATCACTCGTGGTAGCCATTGAAGAAGACAGATATTAGAACCCATCAGCAAGCGAAGGAACGTGGATGGCTCGCAGTTATACGAGAGGCGTGCAGATCGCACAGGTGAGCTGTCATCTACAGGGACAAACGCAAACTTGATAAATTGTCAATACTAATACACCTACTACTGCGAAATGATGATCAGTCAACGTTCCTTGCGCAACCGGGGCATCCGGTGCTCTTAGACGCACTAGGCCGCGTTCTGCGAGACACACAGAAGGCAGAGCGGCGGCACACCATGTGTTAGCGACAAGCCACGCAGATCAACTGGACATTGTACGGTTCCTCTCTTTTCTTGCGAGTACTTGATCGCCCGCGGGGTGGGTCTCACCATCTCGTCTGAAAATCAGCTGGACTTTACAGGACCGGGAGTCTTGTAAGCCGTCCTAGCTCGCTATTAGGCAGTCTGGGAGCCTAATGAAGATGTTTGCGGTGGTGCGTGGTATCCACTCCTCCGTGCAGTTCCGACGCCGTCTTCCGTTACTTGGCGGCGCGGTGGGGGGTTTTCCCTCAAGATCTGTATAAGATACCGGGACCTATTAGAGTAGGAGATGTCTTGTGAGTCTTCCCATCTTGGTCCGGTATTTCCATTCATGGGAGTGGCAGATTCATCATCTCTTACACCCTCGCTTACACTGCTCTTTTCCTCTCGCAGAATATACCCTCGGGAAAGCTTTGGTTTGACCAAAGTCAATTTCGTCACCCAAGTTCTGGTATGGGCAACGCCCACTCGTACAGCATCTGTGAGTGAGCCGACTTCTTCAAGTCAAGAAGAGCAGTCATAATTCTCATTGGGTGTCTCCCTAGGCTCGCTGGGAGTTGGAAAGGCCAGCAAGACAGCCGTGATGTAACAAATCTCACGGAGTTCTTCATAGTAGAGCAGACAGAAAATGCCCAATGGGATCAGAAAAAGAGTTTTGATCCAACCCCTGCTGCCTTCGAACGTAACGACAAAGAACGGCTGGAAACGCCAGTCATTTCCGAGTCATACGCATACCTTCTTGTGGAGTGTAACCACTACATGAGGTGTGTTACAGACGACGTGGCTCTCTTTCGAGAAGTTGAAGTACTGTCAAGTTCGCGCACGATATGTATATGATGTTTAGAAAAGCCACACACTTATGTATAGATTGTGAATGCCGGACCCATAGAGAGGGCTTTTGTATATTTGTTATGGGTTGCGGGCCTAATACCGTGCTCGAACAACCGCACGGATTGGGGGCGCGATCATTCAGCATAATGAGTTTATAGAACGGTAAGGAGACGCAATGCACCATCGCAATATGTTGAAACGGTCTCATCTAATGCTCGTTGCTGCATGGCAGTAGCTTCTACTTGATCGCCTAGATCGGATCAATCCTTATTTCGTGGATGGCGCCGCTTCTGTTTGAATGGATTCGCGCGCATATGCCGACTCAAGTATTCGTAGCTGAAATGCGGTTCACGGTACAAGCAAATGCACAATGATTATCTAGCATTCCCTTGGCTACACACGCCGAGTAACCAAGCCGGTCAGCGTCATACAAATTCGGACTGTGCATAAATGAACTAGTTCCGATCTTGGTATCATGTCATCTCATGCTGTTTGAAACCGCCAAGACTTCCAGGATCAAATCCCCATTGACCACCAGTCATCCCCATTTCCGCTTCTGGACCGGCTGACCTTGCGGCTGCACCCTTGTGTATTATCTGTGTGCTGATGGACTGCAGCTTTGAAGACCAAGACGTCATGGCGTTGTATCTATCGGCTTGTCTGTTATCGCTGTATACGAGAAAATAGATGCGCATTGCCATTATCAGCCGTTTGGACCGAAGGCAAACGAGCGGAAAGGATACGGACAATCGTTCTAGTTCCACACGGCCATTTAGCTGGTCGACCTTGCCCTTGATCTTGCCATCCAGTATCAGCTCAATTAGGATCTCTTCAACTTCCTCCTTTTCGATATGTAGTTGCTGCAAGTTGGAAGAGTCAGTTTTTGCAACATTCGCCCTTCCACTGGGTGAATGCCTACCCTAGATAAGAAGCTGATCTCCAACCGCGTGTATGGCTTCAACAAATCGATGAGATACTGGGTACGCAGTGAACGTAAGACGTCGTCGATATACGATCTGATGAAGGGGTCGTCAAGGATTGTCGCTCTGTTATCTGCGAGATTTTTGTGAGCCAAGACCGCACACGTGTGGTGCAAGCCTACGAGATACCTACTGCGAATGATTCTTTCAGCTTCAAATATATCCCTGTGTTGATAGGCAGATACGAGATTCGTCATCGCAACAATTTGAGGGTTATCCCGATATCTGGAAAGCCAGTTAACCGTTAGTCCTGCCTCGAGTACAAGCTGAAACGCATACTCACGGCTTGGTCTCTTGAGAGTCAAACGGATTGATGTCACTGCCCATCAGCATGTAGGTTAACACGAGGTATTTCAACACCTGTATTCTCTGCGGCGATCCAGACTCGTCGTATTGCTTGAAAGATTCAAAGAAGTCCGTCGATGCCTTGTCCCAAGACCGTTCGGCCATCCACATCTTTCCTCCGCATTCTCGGATAACGCCCATAATCCGTGGATGGGGAATTGCAGATCGAACCCGGAGGGTGGCTTCGTAGATGCTCTACACAGAGAACATACCAGAGGGTCAGGCTGGAGAGGCACTTGCGAGTCGAGAGGGAACGATTAGAGCGGACCTTAAGCTTCTTCGTCTCACGCAATTCACTATACATTTGGATCTCGATAGCGTACACCTCGAGCACTGGACGAGATAGGTCTCTGATTAGAATGAACAACTCTACCAGTGAAGAACAACACTCACACAGTGATCCCCTTGTCTGATCTTCAGCTGATGTTCCAGATGCAGACCCGGAAGGTTCGCATGCTTGATGTAGCGCTTTCAAAGTCTATCAAACACATCTCGCAATCAGACAAGAGTCCAGGAGTCCACGTGGTTGACTTACAGATTTCAGCCGAGTGTATTCTTTCCGTTCAAGCCATAATTTTGCCAACTTGAGATTGCATTTCACCGACAGACGCTGTGTGACCCAATAGAGGCGCGTTAACTTATGTCTAAAGAATTGCGAAACCCAACGGCAGGGGAGACAGGAAACATACATCGTTTTTGGCTTCCTGCAATGCGTCCATGGTGGCGCTATAGAACGCCTCGAGCGTCTCAAGACCGACTTTTGGAGCCTTTGCAGCGTGCTGATTCGAAGGCATTCTATTAGGGGGTCGTCAACCTGTTTACGAGACCGGTTGACTTTTACCTTTCCTTCACCTCCAACATAATCTAAAATATTATTGATTGATTTCTCCGACACGTTCTTCGTCACGGCACTCTGTACGGTGGTAAGTTGATCAGCTGCTGCAAGCGAAAACAGAAAGGTACCAAACGTACTTTGACGTAACTCAGCAGTTCTCTATATGTACCCAACGCTTCTTCTGGTCGATGTAGTGTTAGATACAGGATTTTCGTACTCTGCTTCAACGCTTTGAATCCCCTGAGCGAAGGACGTGGTCAGTGAATATGTAAGCGAAAATACGACGGGCATGCCAAGGGCTAGGTGGACTCTCACCATTCTCCTTTTTCAGTTTCGCTATCTACAATCTTTCTGAAAGCCTTCAGAGCCTTCTCAGGGTCGTCGTCCTTTTCCGCTGCAATATCAGGATAATTACAATCAGTCTTGAAGCCAAGTCAATGGATCGGCTCAACCCACCTTTGGCCAGATAGTATTGATTTTCAACGTCATTTTCGCCATCGTCCATTGCATCATCCACATCTCCGTCATCTTCATATTCAAAGTCATAATCATCCTCATCCCCTGCATCCTATACAAAGGAATTCTGGGTTACTCAAGGTATGTGCGAAGCAGGAGAGCTGCAATCTGACCTACATCCATCATGAAATCATCATCGTCGGACATATTGGTTTTTGGGGTTCGATATGCAGCAGACGACTGGGATTCGGTCCGATCTTCGAAGGTTGTTTTGAGACCTCTTTGACTACGCGATCCGACTACACAATCTTACACACAGCTGTTCGTAGCCTATTTGTCAGGACTTTTTCGCCAATACACTGGTCAATCGCTCAATTCACCACTTCCGAGGACCCCGGAGGCTACACTTGACGTCAGCTTCTGGACACCGGCCGCCGGCAAGAAGCGGACATGCATCTCCGCTTTGTCTCGCCAAACTAAACCATTGATGGCGAAACGAGATCATCACTCAACATTCTGTAATCTGCTTCACGAACAGATCAGCCATCGCCATCCTCGCATAGGCACACCAAGAGTTGCTCTATTCATCAACATGTCGTCTACCAAGGTCTTCTCGATCCTCGGCAAGAACCTCAAAGCCGAAACAGGCCAGGATCTCGAGCCGTACCTGACGGATCTCAAGAACATGGAGGATGTAGAGGAGGTACATTTCGGTGGCAACTCGCTAGGTGTCGATGCTTGCAAAGCCATCGCCGAGATTCTGAAGGATAAGAAGCAGCTCAAGGTATGTTTTCAGAGATAACCCCCGACTATAGCTCTTATCAAGACTGATGACGGTATCCTGTAATCATTCTTAGATTGCAGACTTTGCAGACGTTTTTACTGGACGTCTGATCAGTGAAATCCCCCACGCTCTTTCTGCAATCTGCGATGCCCTAGCAGACCACCCGACGCTGGTTGAGCTTGATCTCTCTGACAACGCCTTTGGCGGACGATGTGCGGAAAACATGGTCAATTTCCTTGAAACCAACCACTCTGTCCAGCGATTCAAGCTGAACAACAACGGTATGGGCCCCGCAGGAGGAACAATTATCGCCAATGCTATCGCCAAGAACGCAGAGACATCAAAAGCGCAGGGAAAGTCGTCGAACCTGAGAACAGTGGTATGTGGAAGGAATCGTCTGGAGAACGGATCAGCGGCGGCTTGGGCAAAGGCCTTTGCAGCACATGAAAACTTGCGAGAAGTCAAACTACCACAAAATGGTATTCGACCGGAAGGGATCAAACAGTTGGCCGAGGGACTTGCAAAGTGCAAGAACCTGGAATCGCTGGACTTGCAGGACAACACCGCTACTGAATCTGGGACTCGCGCCATCTCCGCTGCTCTTCCGTCATGGCCGAATTTACAATCACTCAACCTTTCCGATCTGCTTCTTTCACCAAAAGGCGGCATCTCACTCGCCACTGCGCTTGGCAAGGGTAACAACCCGCAGCTCCATACGCTCAAGCTGCAGTTCGGCGAGATTGATGCACGGGCAATCCACATTCTAGCCAAAGCGATTCAAGAGCATCTCAAGGATTTAACTTGTCTGGAGCTGAATGGTAACCGAGCGGACCCAGAGGATGCTTGTATTGAGCAGATCAGGGATGCTTTGGCTAGTCATGGTCATGAGGATGCCCTGGATGAGCGTGAGTCCTTGGTACTAAGAGCCTTACAAGCCGTCACTAATGATTCCCGATTCTAGTTGACGAGATGGAGGAACCCGAGAGCGACGAGGAGGACGCGACTGAAGATGAGGAGGAAAAAGAGAGCGAGACTGCCTCACCAACGGCTAAGGCCGACGACGCAGACGAGTTCGTGTCCATTTTGTCTGTCCTATTGTGCATGGCTGATTATCTTACTTTCGAAATAGGTTGAGCAAGCTCATGGGTGAGGTGTCGATAAAGAAGGAATAGTTTCCGGGTCGGGGATAGATATAATCATAGCATGGCCGCACCAACATACACTCTCGACTGGTTACTGAGCCTTCATCCCTCAGGCATGGTGTTTGTCACTGCAAGGTAATCATAATATGCTCCCCAGCCATGTCCCGCCCGAATGATGCCCTGAGATTTTGCCACATGGTATTCGTCAGGCTCGTTGGTGTTTCCTCTGTGCGGTCAGCAAGATCGAAAAGTGCAACCATGAGAGCAGTTCAGTTCTTGCCTTTTTAAGTAACTGGAAACAGTAGTAACCCTTATTCCCCCGTGTAACTTGAGTAAAAACGCAATGGCTGCACCATGAGAAGAGCCACCAAAAGAGGCCCTACAGCTTACCCTACGGAGCAAAAGCGCGCCCGTCGCGCGGGACCAACTCTGGGCCACTCACACCGGGCAAGATCGCGCTCATTGGTCGCCGTGCCTTCTCAGCCAAACGGGCCCAGCGTTTTTGATTCTTGACATCATATCGCACTGTATACATGACACCCTACGTGTGCACGCCAAAAGATATCCAACATCTTGTTCGTCCACAGATAAATTAACAATGTTCTCCCGAGTCGCTGCATCCTCCGTCCGAATCGCCGCTCGAGGCACCCGATCCGCTGCCACTTTCACCACTGAAGGTGTCAAGGGAAACGACTTCAAGGCTTTGCGGGACGCTACCAAGGCTCATGCTGGTGGTAAGTATCTGGCGTGGAGGTCTGGATGGAATTAGATGGTAGCTCGAGAGGGTGCAACATGGTTGAAGAGGAAAGGGCAATGCTTCGGGAAAACGGCAGGCGAAAGGGCAATCGGGATGGAAAGCTGTCGAAGGGGTCTCCAAGGGAAATGTGGCCATGGAAACGGAAACGACTAAGTTCTGAATGTCAGCTAACCCATTGTCATTTCCGAAACAACAGAGACCTCTGACCTCTGGAGGAAGATCAGGTATGTCTTGCTTTTGTAACCCTGACATCGAATGCATGCTTACCCAACCGTGTATACATAGCCTTTACGTTTGCGTTCCCGGTAGGCATACTAAGCGGAGATTTATAGCAAACAGGAAGGATTGCTGACGATTCTGGCGGGATGTCTATGCTCTTTTGCGGGATTTTCAGGGGCCCTTGTTGTAAGTATTTGTCGACCCTTTATCTACTTCGTCTTCTGCCCCACGGCGATCTCGCGTCCTGCGCACAGCGAACATACCTTATGCGGGACCAAGAACAAACGCTGATCCTGGATATCTTGTGAACAGGGTGCCCTTTGGGTCAAGCAGGTCGAAGACGAGCACCACCACCACCTCCAGCATCTCAAGTAGGCAATCCGCATAGTCCTTTCATGTCAAACGGCGGAGAAATTGACGACTTTGGTTGTCTGATTTTAGGGAGGCGAACGGCGGTGAATTGCCCGAACGACCCGTCTACCCTTACATGAACATCCGAAACAAGGTATGTTACTTTTCCTGCTTTTACTTGCTTGTCATCTCTCGCTGATTCCTCAATCCACGTTCATCTAGCCATTCCCGTGAGTTTTGCAACATGCATGATGTTGAACTGTGGTTCAAGTTGGAGGAGGAACTGACATATCGACACCATTTATACGTTTTAGTTGGGGACAGCAATCCCTCTTCTTTAACGTAAGTAGTTTTTTACATCCGTATACGCCTATGCTCAATCAGCCTTTCTCATTGTTTAATACAGCCTGAAGTCAACATCACCGTCGGTGAGGAATAGATGGGAAAACACTCGCTTCGAAGTGGGATATGAGCCCTTAATATGGAGAAGGGATTGTATCTTAGGTCCTTGAGTGTTAGGAATGTTTCAAGTATGGATGAATTATAAACGCCAAAAGAAAAACATCTGCGCAGTGCTGGCTTAAGAACATCAGCAATTGCAGACTTCGAGTCACTTCGGAAGGGGTGCTCTTATTGCAATACCGGACAATACTTAGCAAGGACACAGTCGCAAAGGAAAGCGGTCTGAAATGTCCTTCGGTTCGCGATAATTGGCTATCAATAGCGTCAAGGTCTGATCGTTGATGGAATTCGCGATAACTTGTCATCAGTATGCCAGTACGAAAAGGGCTTGTCAGTAAAGCTAACAAGTGACGTTTGATTGGTATAAATACCGTACTGTAAACCGCAGCCATCGAAAAGAGAGGGTAATAATCGCATAGCAGGTCTTATTTAGAAGAAAGATAACCGAAGTCATGATCGACAGAAGCGGAGTGTATGGTGAGCGCATCTTGCTCGTTGACAACATGCATAATTTCATTTCATTTATTCTATGGATGATGCATCAATGCGAGCATTCTACTACATTTATGTTTCAATTTTTACAATTTACCACCATTTTCCTCGTTGACTAGAACATATCGGTACCTCGCCTTGCCGGCATGCATGTCTTGCACAGCTTGATTGACGTCCTTCATGGGGCGCTTGATGATCCAAGGGTGAATTTCCTGCTTAGCAGCTAATTCCAGCATTTCGTTGATCTGCTCAGGCGAACCCTGTATGACGAACACAAAGAAGCGTCAACGTTCCGCTTGAGAGCGATGCACTAGAGACTGCGGCGCTTACGATCATAGTACCGCCCAACGCAATGTGTTTCGGGATCAGTTCAAACGGTGTGATCTGAGGCAAAGGCTTTTCGGGAGCTCCGACGAGAATGAAGTGACCACCTGGTCGAAGAAGCGACAAGTAACCGCTCAAGGGCATTTGATCGTCGTCTGAAAGAAGTTGTGGTGAAGGTGAGCATATGTACCGATAAAGCACGGATATGGTACTTACTACTTGTACAGACGATCAAGTCCAAAGATCGAGCATACGGCTTGAAGTCATCTTCGCCACCTCCGTGAGTAGCAATGAACCTTGAAGCACCCATCTTCTCAGCGTCCGCCTTCTTGCTCTCACTGTGTGAAATGGCGGTAACGTTGGCTCCAAGAGCTTTGGCGAAGAGCAAACCAAAGTGTCCTAGACCGCCGATACCGACGATACCGACGTCCTTGGCAGTAGTACCAGCTCCGTATGTCATCAGAGGGTTGTAGAGAGTCGCACCGCCGCCTGCACGATCGTAGGAGGTTAGTCAGGTCTGCTTGTGGGGCTGTGTATTCCTTTCGCGTCCACTCACAAAGCATAGGCGCGGCCAGCGCAGGGTCCAGCCCATCAGGAATCTTGAACACAAACTTTCCAGGGGATCTACATGGTACGAACTCAGTCAGCAACCGGAAGAGAAACCTGTAAAGGAACCGAAGCCTGCGCTTACCGGTTGTAATTGGCGTATCCACCGTAACTTTTATCGCCCTTGGCTGCACCTTTGTTGAACTTGCCGTTGTAGGTGCCAACCATCTCTGTGCAGTACTGTCTGAAGGATCAAGGGACAGAGATTAGGGTGCAATTCCAGCGTATTGCCGAAATATCCAGCTTACTCTCGGTTCTTCTTGCATGCATCGGCGCATTCACCACAACTGTCGCATTGAGCACCAACGCCGACGATATCTCCGACTTTGATGTGGGTCACCTCCGAACCAACCCTAACCGCCTTGCCAACAAGCTCGTGTCCGACTACTTGAGGCCAGAGCGCTTCTCCCCAGCCTGCCGACATGGTGTGCAAGTCCGAGGCGCACTGAAGTTGAGCAGATGCCTTATGAGTCGAGTCGTTTTTACGTGATTTTGTAAACTTATTAGTGCTTACAATGCCTGAATACATGATCTTGATATCAACATCGGTTTCCTGCCAGTGTTTCGGCTCATATTCAAACCATTTCAGTTCACCGTTGATAGAATTCTTGTCGAAAGCTCCCCAGCCTGTAAACACGCCATCGTAGATCTTCGTGAGCTTCTCCTCGAATGGACAGGTTGAGCCCTCTCGTACTCACCTTCGAACTTATAGTCAGTAGCGGTAGACATGATAGGTATTATTTAAATGCGTTGCTAAATGCTTTCACTGCTCGGACGGAGTGTCAGATCGAGGCGATGAATACGGATTATATATACGGCACTTCCTGTGGCAGCCATCGCACAATGTCAGAGGAAAAGACGACGTCACAGATAGTCTGGATAGGTGTCGATGCCCCTCCACCTCCACCACAATCAACACCTCCACAATTCGGTTAACTTCAGCTTCTAATAGCTCTCTCAATGGGGATTTTTGCGAAAGAAGTATGCGCGGAGTTAGTCAATTTCGTTAGCATTGGCTGAACAGGCACCGAGGGCGATCGAACCACGTGAAACAATGCACTGGCCTCCACTTACTCCACCTCGCAATCGTCGGATTCGATTCGCATAGCTCTTCACATTTCACAGCATATCGTTGCAGTTAATACTATAATAGATAGTAAGACAGCTAGCTACATTGGCAAGACTCATCATAGGGGGTTACTAGATATGAGCGATGATTTCGTATAGGCACCAAGGTTAGGTACGTTGGTGGAAGAGCTGTCGCTGCTGTCTGTCAACAAAAGTATGCAATGTATCAAGGAAAGAACGAAGCAGCATGGTTGACGCTACTGCAGCTCCTTTCGCTCTACATGCCCTTGTTCGTTAACTCATGAAACACATAAGCATTCGCGACGATGTATTCGTAGTGGGGAAACTCTATATATAGGAATATCGAGCTGTAATACCGCAAATGGTAAGGACATTAGGCCACTATTCCTCTGGTCTTAGTAGGCCGCTTGCCATCCCTAACCAGATGATGGTTTATCATTTCGGCCTATAAGATAGTCCATATTATGATGAAGTTAGGCCCCAGATGCGCTGGGGTGTGTAGCAGTATGAAAGTTCACTTACCATATCCCTTCCTCCTGAAATGTGCTGACAATCGCTTGTAAGAACTTTGTCTCCAATTTGGGGTAGAGCAACTTAAACCCTGTCACACTTCGGAATTTTTTACCATCCAGATTTGTCGCCATTTCTGATGACGAGATTCATGCCAAGGCGCATTGAGTGCCAAAACTTCAATGGAAACGGTAAAAGTGTATACGTACTGCGGAAAGCATGATCGTCTAGATATGGAGATATGGGTGTATCGAGAATAGCAGGATTAGACTCCTCCAACATCTTTTGCCAGACTAGTTATTGATATGAGTAGCCGAGCGGGTCAGTAAAATGTCTCGCACCGTGCAACCTTTCGACGGAGCCCACTCACTTTCCATATGCTAAACGCCGGCGTTTAACAGAGACAGTTCAGAAATCGTCAATTGACCGATGATTGGAGGTTGAGGTGAGGCGCAGACTCACATCCTCATTCACATCGTCCACCATTTCGCTGAAATCCATCTTCTGGAACTGGCTGACAAGCGTACTGACAATGGAGCCGTGAAAGCCATACTTAATCTTGTAAACTGCGGCGATCGAGCGAGCAAGAGTATCTTGTGTGGTATCTGCTTCATCGACCTGTTCGTAAATATGGTCGAATACATAGTCGGCAATTAGGTAACATCCTCATCAAGCAGAAAGAATTGGACTTGCCACATTGAAATACGGCACGGTAACTTTCCGTTCCTTGTCTACCAGTTTCAGACCCATATCATCTCGCCTGACGATAGCGTCGAGCGCTTGTTTCTCTGCGTCTGTAGCTCTGTACCAAGCGCTCGGAATGGTGATTCCTGCTAATCGATCGGCTTCCAACCTTGCATCTTGCCCGAGTCCCGATATCCACTGCGCGGTGGTAAAAAGCGAACGGACGACATCCTGTACATGTACGGTGTGCATTCGGAGGTCGGGGTTGTACAAGAATTTCATTTCTTCCTTGCTGTTCCGACACCCACCTAGTTAGCTGCGATTTATCACCTCGTGGCGAGGGAGGTATACGTACTTGTACTGGTAGATGTGCCCTACCACCAGGCGCCCCAAGACCTGACTTTGATCGCAATATCCTTCGCCGTATATTTCGCCCACTCTCACAACCGCAAAGTTCAACCTCTCGTTCACCTCTGATCCCTGACTTGCGATATCTCCAATAGCTCGTACAGCTTCATGCCACCACCGCCCTCTTACACCATCTGGTCTCATCCCAAACCCTTCGGAATACGATTCTTCTTTATCCCTCCCGCCACCGAAGAATCCTTTTGACTTCTTCTTGTCTTCCGGGTTGGGTAAGAACGCTTCGCCATAACCAGTCGAGGGAGAGGACGATCTCATCTCGTAAAAGGGGAACGTGAGGCGGATATAAGCTGATGGACGGAGAGCTGGTGGAAGCGATGCTGCGTATCTGGCGATATTTACAGGTAATGTATATGTTTGCTGTATATGAATCTGCAATGCAAAGCGTGATGTCGGGATGCGAAGAACGCTTTAGAAATGAAGAGAGCAATCTACTGCATATCGCGAGCGGCACACTGACAATCTCTGGACGATCATATCTCGTCTCTCCGGTCAAATCGAACACGAAATCGAATCGCTGCACACCTTTCTCCCCCGGAACTTGGAAAGCTTCTTCCACTTTGGCTACAGCAATACCGTATTCATATCATCAGGAATCATGCCATATAGAACGTAAGATCAAAATCACTGGACGGGACTCACACTGTATCGTCAGATTGAGCTGGCGATACTCCACTATCTCCGGCAAGTCTGACAAACATCTCTTTAACTTTGGATCTATGTAGGTTGTCGCCGGTTTGACACTGTATTTATCAACTATCCTTAAGAACTTGGTGACGCAATTCACAGTAAGACATGAGTAACGCCGCTCGGTGGATGCAGTAGTAATGCTCACACACCTTGACCAACGGAGGCCGGTCATTCACTCCCTCGCTTTGGCTTCCACAAAGAAAGACCGCCAAATGCCGAGCGACGGTGTTGATTCCACCAATGATGAGGGCACTGGGAAGTTCCTGAGGGTGGGTGTGAATTGTGTCTGATGACATGACGATGCGTGTACGAGCGTGATTCGGAGGGTTTAAGATCGTCGGGCGGTAATGGATGTCGACGCTGCGTCAGGTGTATGCGAGAGAGTTATTCGTCGCACATCCATCGATCTCTCCCTCTGCTGTATATCTTTTCTATCTGTTCTTGCTGAGAATGCAGCCCTAGCGAAGGAGGTGGAGCAAGTGAGACATGATCAATGTCATAACTTTGATCATCAGCCCGTGCATGATGCTCACCACTCAGCTGGACATGGTCAGCAGGCCAGGCAGTATCTATCTACCAGGGGTATTGGAAACAGCTCCCAGCATCCTAGGTTTGCGCAGAGGTTGGCAGTATTTACAGCTGAACTTTCGAAATTAGACCCGCACAAGTGATCGATATTGGATCGAGACGATTAATAACCAGTGTACCTCGGTTGGGTTTATGCACCTCAGCCGCTATCTCAACATCCTACTGTGAAATTTCAGCTCGGCTCTGCACACACCAGTCCAGCAACCAGCAATGTACGTTGTCGCACCGGGGTTTGGGGTTTGGACACAGTCATATCGGACTAGCAGATCAGAGATCTATTATAATATTGACAAAGCACATGCCATGTATGCTAAATCTTTTCTATGATTGGTAAAACCTCCTCTATGTCTGCTCTATAATACCTCGTAGTTCTCCCGGTGTACAAGCCCAAGAAGACTTCAGGTACCGGTCTCTCAACTATCCAGCAGCCTGGAAATAACTACCCTGCTCGAGTTTCCCAATACTCGTCTAATCGGCCGTCTTGGTCGACCTTTCCCACCCTCTACGAACAGCCGCACTCGCCTCCTGTCCCTGCTGTCGCGCACTGGCCTTGACGACCTCCTGAACATCGCCCACCGGGCTTGCACTTCCGTTCCTCTTGACACTCGTATCCTCCACATCCAACCCGGCAGATCCAGTCTTCTCCAATCCGTCAACAGCCTCTTTACCGGCATCTCGGACCTTGTTGGCAGCTGTGACTGCTGCTTTGGAGTGGTTGGATCCGCTTCGGAGGTACGACCGGATGAAGAATCGTGCAAAGAGCCAGGTAAGGGGTGTCAAGTAGACGACGTTGAAGACGACGGCCAGCGCCTGACCTGGAGTGTCGAGGCAAGGGACGTGCTTGTATTCCTTGTGCAGGTGGACTTTGCCGCTATCCGGTTCAGTTGAGGCGACGGTGATGGGGTACGAGTAGGAGATGAAGAGGGACAGGAATGCCGAGGAACCTCCGACGAGGAATTGCGTGATTTGCATCGTCGTGAGCGCCTGCTTTACGGGCTTCGGTACTCGAACGGAGAACGAGGTGATGGTGTAGTAGGTATACTGCAAATCACGTAGAATATCAGTCCTGATTACATGCGGGGTTCGGCATCCGCAGAATCGTCAAACTTACCATAAGAGCGTGAATGCCAGAGTTGAAAAAGACAAAGATAAAGATGGGAGGGCTCATGTACCTTATCCCAATCCACATGCTGATGATCGCTCCGGCATGGTGATAGCTTTGCAGGTTGCTCGACTGCTTGCCCTTCATCAAGATGATGATGGTATCGATAATCTCATAATACTTTGAGAGGTAGAAAATCCATCCGTAGAACGCAAGACCCTCGTTCCAAAGTCGTCCCGGGGTGAGCGCCGACGGAGGGTGAGATTCAAGAAGCTGGTGAGTAGCCGGGTGTGAGGCGAGCCAAAGATTGACGGAAGGCGATGAATCGAAAATGGTAGCATTCCCGTATCCCTTGGGCCCTTGAATCTTGCACATGGAATCAATCGTCGCCAACAATCCTCCCTCGGACCATTTCCAAGGGGCGATAAACGACCTGCCATAACCCGCTGCGATGATGCCCACGAACGTCCACGCCGAATAGATGGCAAGGAAAACGTTGTGCAGAACGACGAGCCAGAAGAACGCCCGGGTCTTGCTGATCGCCCAAGGCTTTCCCCCACGAGATCGGTTGTACTTGTTCAGCGACTTGACGACGATGGTGTACACGACCGCGACGTAGAGCGGGATCTTGATGTCGAGCCATGCATGGTAGACGTCCTGCGGGATGGTGAACGGCGAGAAGGGGAATGCGGCGGGAGCGATGGACGCGGGCTCGTGCGCTGGGGGATAGTCGAAAAATGTCGTTGGCGGGAGGGCGATCCTGACGGACGGATGGTGGGTGGTCATTTTGCGAGGCGGCGACGGAGGAACGGGTGTGTTGGTCTCCGAGCAAGCGTGCACACCGCTCCTTGTATACTCGTCGCTGCCATTTCTGCTTCCCCAACAATTTCTGCACCAAGCTCCGGCTAACGAAACACCTGCTTCCCGAACTGGCCCCGAGATTGCGCTCGCGAGACTGCTGCCCGGGCGCTGCAGGAGCCTGCGCGGGCGCACCGGGGACGGCCATCGTGGCGATTGCCGTATCCCTCCGGCTACCACACCGTCTTGGCAACGGGAAAATGTTCAGTCGGCGCATGGGGAGAACCGATACATATGGTCTCGCTACAGAAGATAGAGCGGGAATGGCGAACAGCATGTTATGGACTCCCGCTATCCCGAGCCCTGTCGCAAGCTCATTCGCGCCACCATTACATAGGAAAGTCTAATAAACCTTTTGGGCAGACACTCCCATGATCCCATTTACCAGTAATCGCTCGGTCAGAACGCCATACAAGGTTGGATTTTCCCAGTAATTTACGACACTGCTCAAGAGTTTGTACACGCAGTGTATGGTTGACCGACAAGAATCAGTCTCTTCAAACCACGTGTGTTGCGATGCAGATCCCACTAGCGTCCTATTGTTGACTAAATAGTATCGGTTGTTCTTAATTCTCTGATTTCGTTCGGGGTAATGGCCTCAACAGCTGTAGTCCCTCCGAAAGGAGTCTTTTGATGATTGACCCTTCAGAGCACAAATCAATATTCCTTCCCTGCTAGATCGCTGTTGTGCGCTCCTTGTGCGAGATATCAGGCGTCGTCCAGTTAGGATTCAATGATGGGTTCCCACGCAAGGTCACGATGAGGTATCCGTGTTCCTGGGGCCGAAAGATGCAGGGCAACTTCCAGCTAGGGTCGAGTGATTGATAGCGTGCCGTTGCCGGATACCCTCGAATTGAAGCGGAACATCAACGACTAGTCCGAATTCGGCCAAATCCACAGCCT
Organism: Naganishia cerealis; assembly: GCA_030039265.1. NCBI lineage: Eukaryota > Fungi > Basidiomycota > Tremellomycetes > Filobasidiales > Filobasidiaceae > Naganishia > Naganishia cerealis. The sequence continues at coordinate 122,571 of JASBWR010000021.1, read as the reverse complement.
TATATCCCCCTTGTCGCACTCCGGTCCACTACGCGCAACCTAACAGGCACTCTCTCCCCCTCCCTCGCATCCACAAGAACGCCACCTTCCCTTCCGTCACTCGACACGGCTGCTGCTTCTTGGTATCCGTCGTATTGCTGGCTCGGAAGAGGAAGGACGTGGGGCTCGTAGTAGTACCCTGCGAGCGCGAAGAGGAAGAATGAGCCGGAGATGGCGATACGTGCTGGACGGCTCAGCGCTGTTGTCGGGATAAACGCAAAGCAGAGTCATGGATCCGGTGAGACTTGGACGTATGCTTGAGACCCTGATGGAAGCTTACCCTGGTACGACTGGAACACACTCCGTCTATTAGGTGTAGCTCCGCCCGTGAGGGGAGTCGTCGCTGTCGGCGATGTGGCCGGCAGTTTTCGCCCAGTGCTGTCGTAGCCTGCCTTCATCTTTGGTTGCGGTCCGGGCATATTGAGCGGGTATGATGGCGGACAGAGCAGCGCGTCTGTTCTCAGTAGAAGGGACGAGCACAAAAGTTTGTCGTCTTGGGAATCCATCCAGAAGTGAAGAAAGCCGACTGAATAAAGGCGCCCGCGACCGATGAGAGCAACTCTCGAAATCACTGATTTTGCCCCATTTACGCCCCTTTTCCGTGCTGTCTGATCACGAGGAGACCGGTAATCAATCGTGATCCGTGGCCCGAGCGGCCATGCCACAATCCGTCGAAATCTACTGGCGGATCGATCATAAAGGGGACGGCGACAACAAGTACTCTCTGCCACTGCATCCCTCCAGGAACCCAACAACAGCATCAACTCCGTCATGACTGCTACCCAGACTCAAACACAAGCACCGCCTGCCGCTGCCGCCAAGTCGGTCGACAAGGCGATAGTGTCCAAGGATCAGCCATTGAAGCGTTTCTCCCGCGAGGAAGTTGCCAAACACAACAAGGAAGGAGATCTCGTACGTACTCTTCTCCTCGGGCGATGATATGGCAGCTTTTCTTCGTAATTAACGCGGGGTGTCTATTGCATCGTTGGATAGTGGGTCATCGTCGACTCGATTGTTTACGACTTGTCAAAGTTTGCCGAGATCCACCCCGGAGGCATCTCGGTTCTCCTCGACGCCGACGTTGGTGAGTGCGTTATACTGGAGTTGCACAAGCCTATTCCTTACGTCGTATCCTCCTCTTCTTCCAGCTGGTAAAGAATGCTCGGCCGTCTTCTTCGGTCTGCATCGACAAGAAGTCCTGTACAACCCCCGATACGCCAAGCTAATGATCGGACAGATCGAGGGCGAGCAACAACTCGTCAGGAGGAACGAGGCTGGAAGTATCTCTCAAGTCCCCTACGCTGAACCCATGTGGTTGACTCCTGGGTTCAAGAAATCGCCATACTTCAAGGACTCGCACTACGCATTGCAGAAAGGTTAGTGCCAAAGGTTTTGCCTGGAGGACGGGGAGCTGACGACTAAGATGCCTGCTGGTTACAGAGGTGCGAAAGTTTGTCGATGAGCATGTATATCCCGACGCGCAAGCTTGTGAAGAGAGCGGTAAACGAGCCAGCCAGGCAATTCTGGATATGATGGCGTGAGTAAACAATTCCCGCGTTTGTGTCGAACGCGTGTCTCTGTACATTAGGGCTGATTCCCAATCTCTCTGTCCCTCGTGCCAGCGAATCCAACTTGCACGCCATGCGAATGGGTCCCGGGAAACACTTGCAGGGACGCAGCCTGTACGGCGGGATCGTCAAGCCGGAAGATTTCGACTACTTCCACGAGATGGTCATCAACCAAGAACTCTCCCGAGTTCAGGCACGAGGGTATGGAGATGGTTTCCAAGCGGGAACCGTCATCGGTTTGCCCCCGGTCCTGAACTATGCCAATCCGACGTTGAAGAAGGAGATTGTCGAGGGGTGTTTCAGCGGGAAGAAGAACATCAGTCTTGCCATCTCCGAAGCGTTTGTCGGATCTGATGTAGCGGGTATGCGAACGCGGGCGGTGAAGAGCGAGGACGGGAAACACTACATCATCAACGGCGCTAAGAAGTGGATTACCGGTGGGATGCATGCGCATTACTTTACCGTCGGAACCAAGACGGATAAGGGGTTGACCGTGTTCTTGGTCCCGAGGCAAGAAGGCGTGGAAACAAAACCGATCAAGACGGCGTACTCGGCCGCTGCGGGTACTGCATATGTCACGTTCAAAGATGTAGGTTGCGCTATTTGGCATCGCGCTGTAGTTCAGTCCCCTGTTGCTAAACCGTCGCGCGCGTAGGTCAAGGTGCCGGTAGAGAATATGCTCGGCAAGGAGAACGAGGGTATCAAGGTTATCCGTAAGTCATTTACAGTACTTGTCCGATATCATCCGCTGATCGCTCTGCTCCGTTCAGTTGCCAACTTCAACGTGAGAGCCAACGGCGACGCTGACCGCAGATCGCGACGCTTACTAACTAGATTCCTGGCTCTTTTCCTTTGACCCTTGCCTGTAGCACGAGCGGTAAGCAGTCTTCTTGCGCCACTTGTGCCGTTCTTGCGCGGGAACTAATTTCTGCCTGATCGTCACGCTCTAGATGGGTCATGATCTGTTCGTCTGCTCGATCGTCCCGGGCGACAGTTGAAGAATGCATGAAGTGAGTTGTTTCCTGGTCACCGTATTCACGGTCTTGCTGCCGCCGGGCATGTTCCTGACTGTCGTTGCTACCTATCCAGATGGGCCTGCCAAAGAAGGGTATTCGGAGCGCCGTTGATCGCTCAGCCCGTCATCAGGCAGAAGTAGGTCCAGTCTACTCGCTGGGTGAGACTTCGAAAGGTCTGGTCGCTAATCAGACGCATGGGAATATGACAGGTTGGCCCAGATGATGGCTAAATGTGAAGCGGTCCAAGCTTGGTTGGAGGTGAGGATGCATGTTGGGTCGCCTCACTGATCCCGACAGTGACTAACAACTGGCTTCGCTCTCAGGCTGTTACGTTCCAGATGTGCAACATGACGTATGGCGAGATGTCGGAGAACCTTGCTGGGTAAGTAGGAGAGTGGCCTGTATGTATAAAGCGGCTCCCGCTGATCATGGTTGAACGACTACAGGCAAATCGCCTTCCTCAAGGCATTCGCCACTCGATGCGCCGGAGAAATCTCCAGTGAGGCAGTCCAGGTAAGCCCCGCCTCTTTTACTTGAAAAAGAGGATGCTCCGGATCGCTAATTCCCGCATCTGAATGGATGTGCGTCTCGCAAAGATCTGGGGAGGTCGAGGTCTCACTCGTACGGGCATGGGCAAGCATATCGAGATGTTCAGGAGGACGCAAAAGTTTGATGCGATTCTCGGAGGCGCCGAAGAGGTCTTGTTTGATCTTGGTGTACGACAGGCGTACGTTTTGGATTCTCTTCGTCTGCTTGGCAAGGGTCCCCGCATGGGATTTACTGATTTTCCACTTGTTTCCGCTTGAGCAGGATGAAGAAGATGCCCGAGAATGCGAGGTTGTAGCTGGTTGCCTGGGAAGGGAAGCGAGGATACGTCGGCCGGTCGGTCATTATTGTACAAACGGGTGGTTTGAAATCTCAGGTCGTCGTGGTTGTAATCGTTGGCTGCTCTCTGAATCGGTATAGCACGCTGGTGTGGGTTTGCGACCGGGTCCATTCGGGCGCATTCCGGCCGCCGAGACGCGGGGCAGACCGAGTCCGAGTCGGGATCAAGTCTTTCCTCTGCCAGGGACTCGCACTGTCGTCAACCCCGTCCGCAACAGCATCGACGATGCCGCCGCTCCCGGACGAAGTCAGCACGACCCTCTCCCGCCTCTCCGCCTACCGGAACGTCCATGGCGTGTTGATTCTTTCCCGCTCGGGGGGCCTTATCCGTTCTGAAGGGCCTGCTTTTGATGACGACGGCGATGAGGAGGAGAGAGAGAAAGAGGAGGGGCATAGTAGAGCAAAGGAGGGAAAGGGCAGCAAATATGCGCGTGTGGTCGTTGGGATCGTGGATGCTGTGCGAAGCGGGATGGAGGAGGTAGATGAGCTGGTGAGTCTCCCCTCTTCATTCGTCCTCTTCCCCGGTGATATACGACCACGCGCTGACACTATAACCTGGGGATACCGTTCCAGGATGAACTAAAACTACTAAGGATTCGTACGAAGAAACACGAACTGATCATCACGCCCGGTAGGTCTGCCTCTACCATGATTCCTTGTACGGCCGCGCGAAGAGGTATATGCTGACGGATGGACGGGGCGAATCGGCTCGAGGGTAGACGACAAGTACCTTCTCGTGGTGCTCCAAGATCCCAGTTAGCTGCAGTGTGTAAACGATCAATTTAACGACCTGTATGATGACGCGATAACGCCTGCTCAATCCCACCTGGACACTATACATAATCATCGAATACGCGTCCTGCATGGCATACAACTAGCACAACACGGAAAATTGGATTACAGCATGCCCCCTTGCATGAGCAGGTTACAGAAATCGTCGAACCCGAGTCCACGTTTGCCCGGCTGAGTAGAGAAGAGCTCGATCATCTCGGTCAACTACCCGGGTCACGCCCCACGAGGCAAAGAGGTTCAGCATTCTCTCTTCCTACTCAACTACATGCGAACGGGGGCTCACCTCCTGATCACTCCACTCCATACCCAGCCGCTCAGCCCAACTCCTCACCTGCTCCTTCCCCAACAACCGCGTGCTTTCCCCTCTTCCGAGGGTTGTTCCTGTGAACAAGGTCTCCCACATGCGGGCGACCCAGTCTTTTTCCTCGCGGGTGAGCTTGCGCTGCTGTGCGGTCCCTGATGATGTCGAGGAGGTGGGGATGAGGAGATTTGCGTCTGCATCGTCGGCAGGGGCGGGTTGGCCGCGGCGGCCTGGTTGACGACGTCGACGACGACGACCATCCGCAGTCGGGTCGTGCTCCGGATCAGATGATAGATCGGAAGACGCCGTATCCATCGATTCGTCCTGCGCGTATTCGTCTCCCTCATCTTCATCCTCATCCTCCACCTCCATCTCCGCGTCTCCTTGACCTTCGCCTTGCGGCTCGGGGGTCATGAGCACCGCGACGACGCTCCGAAAGTCGTTCAAATCGACATAATTATCGTCCATCCCCCAACTTGTCCCCTCCCCTCCTCCGCGGGAAGCAGCGGATAGGCCTTTGAACGTCGCCAACACGTCGTCGTCCCATTCGATTCCAAGAGAAGCGAATATTCCGGGCAGAGCCGAGTAGGGGAGGAATCCGTTCGGTATAGCCGCAGACGAGGGTTCCGAGGTCGTCGTGGTCGTAATGTTGTGTGTCGTGGGCGGGGAAGGGGAGGGGATGAACCCCCCGTCATCGTCTGGAAGGAACCCACCCCCTCCGCCTTCGCTATCGTCGGGAACGAACCCTGCTCCCGTCCCCTCTGCAGCAGTAGATCCCTCACCTCCGGAGCCGACCTTTCTCCGCTTCTTCCGCACTTCTCTCAGCGCCCTACGGAACGCCGCATCGACCTTGCGTCTCTGCCGCGGGGAGAGCGCCAGAAAGTCCGGGTCCGCGCTGGCGAGGTCCTGCTCTGCGTGGTCGTCATGCACGTCGGAGCGTGGACGCTTCAGGGTCCCTGTGGTGGTGGCGCGTGTTTGGTACATCGTTGTGGCGTTGTCTGCGATGACGTTGCTAGCGGTGGACAGCTGCTGCGGTTGAGGTCATGACTGTGGGTGAAGCAGCGGACATGGGCCCCGTATCTCCGCTCCCGTGATCGATCGCGTCCAAGGCGGTGGGATGCCTGGTGATTAGAACGTTACGTCCCCCGTCGCCGCCGCCGTCGCCGAACGACTGGCTCACCGCAACATAAACGCAGCATGCCCTCGGTCGCAGATTACTTGCAGCGCGGCGTCGCCGTCAGCTGTATCCTCGTCAGCGTAAGCCCTCCGCCCCGCGCTGCCCCTTCTCCTTCATCGCGGCAAGCGAGCTGACACGCAGGACCATCCTCGGACGGCGTGTGCATCGGGCAGATATGGGGCGCTTCAGCAGGACTCGCCGGACATAATAGTCGAATGCAGCGCGCAAAGGAGGCTGCGGCGAGTATGACGGTGGATCCCGAGGATGTGGTGCGTGCCGCTCTTCCCTACCTGTCCGAGTCGAGGCTTACAACGTTCCCCCCTCGTGGCTCGGCCACAGAAAAACATCCCAGTGAAGCCGGTCGGGAGTGTGGCGGCGGACGGGAACTCGAGGTGATGCTATAGCTGTCCTGTAGAATCGGATTAAGGGCGCGGATGCAAACTGTGTATTCAGCGATCGGAGCCACCATTCATTTCATTTCAATCCATTCCATTCCAGTCCATTTCATTCTCTTTCTTCCCCTCCCCGTCCCAACACCATGGCACTCCTCGCACGCCGCCTCGTCGCCCCGCTCCTGGCCCCACGGCCGGTGGTGTTTGCAGCCCGCCACTTTCGGACTGGGAATCCATGTTTCCCGGCGTTGCTAAGGGGGACGGATCGCGCACCGTCCATGTGCCCGAGAATAGTATCAATTCAAAACCGGACCTTTTCCGTTTTTCCCACCCGTCAGAACGCCGCCGCCACCACCACCGCACCACCTTCCTCCGGCGCCGCCGCCGCCGCCCCTCCCCGCTCGCGTCCGCGCCAGCCACCGCTCCCACGTACCCGCCTCCAAAAGCTACGTCGCCTCGCCGCCTACCTTGCCGCCTTCCTCGCCCTCTCCTACATCGCCTACGAAACCGTACCCCCCGCGCGGCACTTCCTCGTCGCGCTCATCCGATGTACCAGGCTGTTGTACGCCGTCACCGCCAACATCATCGATTACAAGATCATGTTTGCGCGCCATTACTCCGAGGACAAGTACTCGCCCGACGAGATCAAGGAGTTTAGGAGGCGCGATAGGAGGGAATGTCATATTAGGAGTTCCCATAGGTTGTTCGAGGCGCTCAAGAGTAATGCCGGGATTTATGTGAAATTGGGACAACATATTTCGAGTATCCAAGCGCTGCCAAGGGAGTACGTTCGTTACGTTACCTCTTCCCCGCCCCTCGTAATGTCACCCGCTGACCCTCTTATTGTGACGTCGTGCGACGCCCGTTCAGGTGGACAGAAGCAATGCGCCCGCTCCAAGACCAATGCTACCCCACCCCGTTACCGAAACTGGACGCCATGCTGCGCAAGGATATGGGCTTGAGGTGAGCCTCCTTCTCCCTCCTCCTCCACCCCCCTTATCCCCTCTCCTCCCTCCGGTTTGCTATAACGTAGACGGAAGCGAGCGCACCGCTGATCCCTCCCTTCCCCTTCTCCCGTCCATTGCTAGCATGGACGAACTGTTCTCCGACTTTGATCCGCATCCGATTGGAGTTGCTTCGGTGCGTCTTCCCCTCGTGCCCTCCTAATCCGTGCATCCTATTTACCTCTTTCGACTCCGTGACGTTCCACCCACCCTTGTTCGCCCGCCTTCCTGGACAGCTCGCACAAGTACACCGTGCGATCGATCGTAGGTCCGGTAAACAGGTAGCGGTCAAGCTACAACACCCGCACCTCGAGGAATTCGTGCAGATAGAGTACGTTCTGCTTCAGTTTGTGTTCCCGGGTATGAGGCGACGTTGGTACTGACTACCTTGCATTCATGGTACGCCGTACCGGTTAGTATCGCGACAGTTCGATGGTCCATGTGGTTTGTCAAATCAGTGTTCCCGGACTTGTAAGTCCCCCCCCCCGGCGCACGCCTCCCCGACGTGAAAAGCGGAGACAGGCCGTGTACTCATTCCGCCCATGCGTTCATGTATGCCCCGTCGTGCCGGATAGTGAGTTTTCTTGGCTGGGTGATGAAATGACGCAGTGAGTCCCCCCCTCCCCGCGCCCTTGACGTGCATTTTGGCCGGTGACTGATGTTTGGGTGTGTCGTGAATAGCATGTTGCCCTTGGAAATGGTACCTTGCTTCTCTTTCTCTCGCGGCGCCCAGAACTTGGCGCTGACCACCTTCTCTCCTCCCTTGATCCCCGCCTCCGCTGCATGTAGGACTTTGCACATGAAGCATGGAACGCTGAAAAAGTGCAAGCCGATTTCGCGCACTTGAAGGGTAAAACAGCGCTCTACGTCCCTGAAGTGCTATGGGCGGAAAAACGGTGTCTCGCCATGGAATGTACGTACGGTTTTGGCTTGTGTTCTTGATAACTGCGACTCAAGGTGGTAGCTGACCCTTCGCGTGGTGGTCGCACAGTCATTGAGGGCGGTCGAGTCGACGACTTGAAGTATCTCAAGGATCATCAGATCGATAGGAATCAAGTCTCGCAAGAGCTTTCCAAGATCTTTTCGCAGATGGTATACATTAATGGCTGTAAGGATCCCTCCTACTCTGCCCTGCCGTGATCGTCGCGATGTGATGCTGATTCGCGCATTTGGCCTTACGCTCCAGACTTCCATGCAGATCCGCACCATGGCAACCTCCTCATCCGACCGCGCGCGAAAAATAGCTCGAGCCCGTATAAATTCGACGTCGTTCTCCTCGATCACGGGCAGTACTTTGATATCCCGCACGACCTCCGTGTCAATTATGCTCGATTCTGGTTATCCCTCATTGCTGGCAACTCACCCGAGGTGTTGGCTCAGCGGAGAAAGTATGCGCGGCTGGTGGCGAATATCAATGATGATCTCGTGAGTGGTTCGCTCTCTTCTCTTGCATATTCGAGAGACCATAGGCTGGACTACGCGGCTAATGCGTAATGAGACATGTATAGTATCCTATCTTTGAAACGGCAATCACGGGCCGAGCAGGGCTCGAGACACCGGATCTGGATGCGTTGGGAGTAAAAACAGGCGGAAGGCGGAAAAGCTTGTTGGACCTCAAGAACAGTGAGCCTTTCGCGTGTTTCCCCCTCCCCTCATACATTCCCTGGGAAGCTACAAGTGTAATTAACCTCATGGGCGGCTGTGACTGCCAGTGAACAATGACGAGTTGGATGCGATCCGCACCGCCATGGTGGAGAGGGAAGGACTGATCGCTGCCATCTTTTCGCTCCTGCGTAATGCTCCTCGGTACGACTGCCCCCCGTTCATCGCGTCCCATGAGCACTGTAGTGCTGATACCTAACCTTGCGATTCCCGCGATGTTTCTCGATAGACGGCTCGTGATGATCCTCAAGTTAAATGACCTTCAGCGAGCTCTAGACATCTCCCTCGCTACTACACATGGCGCTGTATGTTCCCCATACTCTCCTACAAGCTCAAACCCCCTCGTGGCTGACCTTCTTGCCGTCACCTAGTCGCGAGTCTTTATCATCGTCGCCCGGTTCTGCGCATTCGCCGTACATGAAGAGGATCAACGCCTCTTGCTTGAACGACGGGCAAAACAGGGTTTGACGACGGACTGGATCGTGGACTATATCAAGGAATGGTATAATTTCCAAGTATTCTACAAGTATGTCCCCCTTCCTGATCTTTGCCCTGGTTGCCCACACTGATGTACCGTCGTTCCCCTGTAGTGGTTTGCGCATCGTGGAATGGGGGATGGATGCGCGCGCACGGGCAGTCAAGGTTCTGCTCTGGCTTAAAGGTCTCAGGGAACGAGGATGGGAGGGCGCGTTCGAAGTTTCCGCGGGTCTTCAGACGTGATGATGGTGAGGCGGGTGTTTGGCCGGTTTGAGATACGTTTGTGTTGTAAACTGGCGGCCTAGGAAATGCATGGTAATGGAGATACACCATAGCCGGCCAAGAAACAACCGGAAACGTCCCGCTGAGCAATGGATGGTCAAAGATCACATACTTCTAGATTGATACATTGTTACAGGTTATTTATATGGTGTCCTGCCCCGCTGTTCCCACATGTACGCGCCGCTGCTCCTTCCGCGTTGCTTGGTACTGCGCCGACCGCCTTGCACTATATCTGCAAAGCTGGTGGAATGACTCGATGTTGCTCCCTGGTCTTAGAATCCGGGGGGAACGACGCCTTGAGGCTGTTGCGGCGGTGCACCGAGGAGCTAAACACCGCGAAAGGGACTCGTGAGCTGGTACGTATGAAGGAAGGGAAGGATCGAGGACTCACCGACTGCTGACCACTCTGCTGCATCTGCAACTCCTTCTCCTGTTGAACGATCCTCGCCTCATCCTCCATCGCCAACGCCAACGGCAAACCCACGAGCAACGCACTCGTCGTGATCACCCATACCGCGTTTCCGGCCCAAACACTGCCCGTCTTGACCCACTGGGCCGTCCTCTCCCAGTTGGCGACGACTTTGGAACGGGTCGAGGGCGCGACAATGTCCTTGAGCGCGTAGAATCGGTCGAGCATCGTTTCATCCTCGATGCGGATTTCTTCAGAGTCGACCGAGGAGACGGATTCCGTCTCGTATGCTTCTTCGTCTTCGTCTGTCGTGTAATCGGACTCTCTGTCGTCGGCGTAGGCGGCGTCCCGTACTTCTTCGACCTTGACCATTGTGGGATTACTGTTTGCGGGTGGTTACCTGGTGGAGCGGAGGGATGAGCGGTGTTGCAGGTTGGACGTGTGCGGGGTACGTACGGAGTGTAAGCGGGAAGGGGCTGGGATGAATGTCTCGTGCCACCGTCTCCTTCGAATGATGATGCAGAGTGTCGCTGCCCTGTTGGCTGTCGCTGACTTTTCCCGCAGAGCCGGGGCAAGAATGACGTGTCTTTGGCCAGAAACGTAAACAAGCGCGGGAGCCAGTGAATCCTGATTTTTGCAATTTCAACGTACAATACCCTCCCCGTCCCGTTCCCCGCCCACGACCAGCCAACTACACCCTGTCCCTGCGCAAGATGTCAGAACCAACAGTCCCACCGGCCGCGCCGGCCCAGCAGACACGGAAACCGCGAAAGAGGAGAAGAGGACCGCGTAAGGCTCAAGCGAAGAAGCGGGGAGATTCGTCGTCGAGTGATAGCGAGGATAGCAGCGACGATGATGCACAGGCAAATGGGAACAAGGTAGCCCCGATCAAGGCTGCTGGTGCTGTGAAGCGTGCGAGGAGTGATTCGTCGAGTTCTAGCTGTATGTCGTTTCGTTCCTTTGATGGGTTTCGGTAATGCAGCGCTAGACGACTCATCCATGGCTAAATGCTATCTGCACATACAGCCTCCTCTTCATCATCTTCATCATCTAGCTCGAGCTCAAGTTCCTCATCATCCTCATCTTCTTCGGATTCGGACTCGGACTCGGACGGACCCGCCAAAAAAACTGCTACCCTAACTGCCGTATCAGCGCCTGCAAAACCCTCAGTGCGTCACCGACGAGCTGATTCCCGATCGCCGTCCCCACCAAGCACGACGATCCCGCCATTCGTCGTCCCCGGAAAGGGCAAGGGGAAGGCTGATGCCGTTGCTGTCGGGATGGATGTGGACACTCTACCAACAGCGGAGGAAGAAACGCAAGTGAACGGCACTCGGGGATCGGATAGTAAACCGACAACGGTGGAGGAAAAGGAACGCGAGGTGCAGGAGAAGAGGGAAAAGTTTAGAAAAGTATGGTTGGGCAAGGTGGTGCAGGCTTTTGGAAGCGAGCTTGATCAGTTACGAAAGGTGCGCATCTGTCTTGCCGTCATTTCGCATCACTCGTAGTGAGAGGGTACCGACGAACGAACGCGCCGGGTGAGCTGACCCCGTCTATGTGGAATCGACGTAGGACGACCCATCCCTCACAGGCAACAAACTCTCCCTCCTGATCGACTCTCTATCATCCGGTAAGCACACGCCGCCACGCTTGGTCCCTTCCTCGCAGTTGAAAGGGCGCTGATGGTAGTCGCCTTGCTCTTGCCCTCTTCCGTGCCGTGCGTGCGTGTGGGGGGATAGGTATCGATATTTTCGCCGACGGGACAGGGGAGGGGGAGGTGGTGGATGAGATGAGCGTGGTGTTGGGTGCTGATGAGAGCAAGTAGTGCAGGGTCGTGTATCGTTGGATCGTCCTGCGGGGGAGGGCGTTTTGTATTCTATGGACTTCCTGGATGGATGGATGGGATACATCGTACATTGTCTGCGGGGCGGCGGGGCGTAGGGCTAAAATACATGCTTTTGAGTAGTAGGCGGGGATGGCGGGATTGTATCTTTAAAGTACTGTATCTGCCTCACGCGCCTCCCTCCTTGGGCAGTCCGTCCCCTTCCTTCTCCACCTGCTGCTGCTGCTGCTGCTGCTGCTGCTGCTGCTCAGCAATCAACCGCGTCTCCTCCCGCTGCGCCTTCCACTTGCGTATCTCCGTCTCGGTAGCGATTACTCCGCGAGTCGCCAACTCATTGCGCGCTTGACGGCGCAGGTCGTTTTCCGTCAGACGTTGTTGGGATTCAAACCGGAGGAGGTAGTTGTCGGCGTTTATGACCATGCCTGTTACGCCCGCTGTTTTGGTTTGGGTTTTTGCGTTCGTGGATGGGTTAGTAGATGTGTAATGAAAGAAGGAGGGAGGAGGGTGCTTACCTGAGGAAACGATGAACCCTTTCAAAGCCAACGTCTGACGCCTACCAATCGTCACGCGGAGAATAACACAACCCAATCAGCGCGGTCCAGTCGTTCATCGTGTAGGAACGGCAGTAAAGCTCGGGAAGAGGACGAGGGAACGTACCTGAACAAGGGCCATGTAAGGTGTCCCAATGTGACCAGTAACGTCCCGTACACGGTATACTTTATCAGGCCCTACAATCCCGGAAAGAAAGGGGGGCTCAGTACAGCGTAGTGGAAGGTCAACTACGACCAATCCTGAGGTATCTTACCTCCATCCCTCCGCGCACTTGCAGCCTGTACGCCCGTTCCTATTCCGTCCAGCAGGAAGGGGATCGATCGTTAGCCCGTCCGTAACGTTTTCCTTGGTCATGCGCACGACGGTCTCTCTAGGGACTCACCTGGTGTTCCAGGCGTCTTCCGCGGTCCAAGGAGACTGTGGGGTTATTTGAGGACATTGTTGGGTAGGTGGGTGGGAGGGGGGAGGGGAGGAGGGATTTGCTGAAGAAGGGAGGAAGGATTGTTGAAGAACTAGAGTGATGACGATCGCTGGCTTTGTTTACTTTGTCGTCGGGAGAAGCGCCCCTCTATGAATGTGTGCTTTGGTGAAGACATCGTGTGACCATCCCCTGCACCCATCCCAGACAATGGACAAGCTCACCGCCGCAACGCTCAGGTCCCACGTCGCAACAGTCGTCAAGAACGCAGAGGAAAGGGGGGATATCGATGCCGGGCGGTTTACGCTGGGCGTTGCGAAAAGGCAGGTTGGTGAGTTTGCGTCTCGTCCCGTTGTGGGTATTGATGGGCGGCGAAGCAAGGAGGGCAGAGGAAGGCCAGAGATGAGTCCTGGATGGGGGGAGACGGATGCGCGAAATGAGATGATGATTAGGAAAACACCCCTCCACATCAACGTTGACTGATGAATTCTCTCTCTGTCTCTCTCTGTCTCTCTCTCTGTCTCTCTCTCTCTCTCTCTCTCTCTCTCTCTCTCTCCTTTCAATCCGGCCCATCTGCACCATCATCAGCAAAAGCGTTAGGGCTCGAGCCGGAAGTGTTGAACGACAAGAAATGGAAACAAAAAGTTAAAGATTTAGTGTACGATGCGATTGTAAGTCCTCCCTCCCTCCCTCCCTCCTCCTCCCTCTCTTCCTTTCCCATCACTAACCTCTGACTGATGGCTCCGCGTGCTTTGATGGGTTGTGGACAACCGTAGGAAAACGTGGATACCTCGAAGAACGGTGATAGCCCCGTCAAGCCTCCCCGCCGGACCGAAGAAGACACAAAGGCGGAGCAAGTGGCGTTTATCCATGAGTTTCTGGGGGATCGGGAGGAGCAGACGCAACCGCGACGTCGGGACAATCACAGCGGCGGGGAGGAGGGCGGCGGTGGCGATGCGAAGAAAAGAAGGAGAGGAAAACAGCACACGAAGGAAGGGGATGACGATGGGAGACAGTCATCCGGGAAGAAACAACGTATGGAAGGGAAACTCGTTAAGACGGAGAGTACGTATTCGCCCGCTAACGGTACGATTCGTTGGTCCTTTCCTGCGCGTTTACTAATTGCGGGGATCACTATTCAGGGAAACCAAACGTCGTTTGGTCAGATGAAGACAACGATAAACCCCATCTATCAAGCATGGTACGAAACCCTACCTATCCCGTACCGCTGGACAGAACTCACCCTGCCTCTGTCCATCTCTCTCCGCTTCTGTTATCTGATCAGGTCGCATCTGCTGCCAACGGCGACAACGACGATGAAGAATCACTGGACGAGCTTCCCCCGCCACGTAGGAAACGTGCTAAACTGGCACCAGCAGAATCGGGCAATGAGACTTCGGACAACGATGGTGGTAGGAACCGGAATGGGGAGGATAAGAGCAAGGGCAAAGGGAAACAGAACGCGGACGGGGCGGCTGTGAATGGGAAACCCAAGGTATTTTTCCTCGTGGGATAGACGAATGGCGGAATTTCAATCGCCGGGGGGAGTTGCGTACTTATTGAAGGGTTTTTCGGTTTCGTTTTCCCCTTTCCGTCCAACTCTTCCCTCAGTCCTCGGTAAAAGCATCTACCTCCGCTCCCGCCGTCCAGTCATCTGCAGTAAGCGCACCACTTGTGCTTACCCGTTGTACTTTTTCCCTATTCACGCTGACCTTCCCCGCGTTCACCCTTCCCCGCCCGCCCTACGCATCGACCAACTAGCCGGTAGTGGAGGATGAACGAGTAAAGGAGTTGAAGAGTATTGTGGTTGCTTGTGGTGTTCGGAAACAATGGTCCGTCGTTCGTCGCTGCGTTTCCCTTCTTCTTCCAATGCTTACCAGAGAGTCTTCTCGTTTGGGAATGTAGGAAGAAAGAGTTCCAGGGGATGGATTCGGTCAGTCATGCCCCCCCTCCGTTTTCTTTTTTTCTTGCGTTGTCATCCAGCATCTCATGCTCTCTTCCCTGCCCCCCTCCGCCTGATAAGCCAAGGGAGCAAATCGCGCATCTTAAAGACCTGCTTTCGGCCTTGGGTATGAAGGGACGTCCGACAAAGGCAAAAGCCAAGGCGATCAAGGAGAAACGCGAGATGGCTGCGGAATTGGGTACGCTTGGTCGGGTTCTTGATGTGGGATCGCCCCTCGCAAGGGGTCTGATGAAGCGTACGTGCTGACTTGGTTCCTCATCCCGCGGCTTACCCATAGGCGACGTCCTGGAATTCGAAGCAAAGCGTGGATTGGGAATCACCAGTCGGCGAACGGGCATTGCCAGTCGAACAACGCTCGATGAGGGAGGGACGTCCAAGAAGCGGCGAGCGACGGTGACGCGCAAGATTGATGATAGTCCGTCCGAGGGCAGTAGCAGCGATTCCGATCGGCCGTCTCGCTTGGATCAAACAATGCATTTGGCGGTTCTAGATACGGATGATGAGATTGACGAGTCGGAAGATGCGGGGAAGGGGCGTAATACGAAAGGGAGCAAGGCGCGGACGAACATGCAAGTTGCGAAAGGTGGCAAGCAACGCCTCAAGGTACGTGCATTTAGCATTTCCTGAATCTGAAGATCATGTAACTGATATGATCGCGGTACAATTTGATCCGTTTGATCATTCTTTTGGACGGGACTTGCGGTGGACAGGTTATCGTGGATGATTCTAGTTCTGAAGAATCATTCTGAAAGCATGGTGTCGGTTCCAGATGAAAGTCGTCGGGCGGCCAGGGAATGTGCATTGCGCATGTTGCGTGGTTGTGGTGGAATGAAGCAGTCAGGAAAGGGGCAATTCGGTGTGTGGCAATGTGGTTTCAAAATGGAACCAGATCTGCCGCCCTTCAAATACTTCAAATGCTTTCTCCATCGAATAATACAGTCTATATATATATAATGTATATACGGACATTTGCACATATCGGACTCGAGATGCCTCCAGCGCTCCAGCACAACCCAATAATTTGAGGAAACGCCTTCCAACTGTAGCATCGATCATGCGAATTCAGAAGAATGAAGCTATCGTTGCGATGTGTTTTCGTGCATCACGACCAGCCTTTCCAAGGGAGAGATCGGGCCAAAACGCCGCAGCGCCGTTGCTCTTGTACCTCTTTGATTCGAACAGGTGAGAAGGATTTCGAAGCGGGATATTGTCCGAGTCGAGATAGATGAGTTCCCTGAATGAGGAGGAGGCGATGGCTTGCCCCTTGATTGGAAATTCTTCCATACTCCTGTATCCTTGACTAGTCCGTCTATTTCGTGAACAGTCGCCCCAAGCTCTTCTGTCAACTCGATGTATTCCCGTGAAGAGGGGGGGACTTCAGCGGGAGATGTCCAAACTTCTCATCAACCCAAATTACTCACATTATTGCTCACAAGCCTTCGTCTCCTTGGTACATCATGGGTGTCAAGCGCTTGAAGAAGAGACATCAAACATACTTGAGGCAGCCCTCCAGGAAGGACCGGCAACTAGCCACATACATGCTGATACGCAAAGTGATATAAGTCAGCCAACTAAGCTGATCATCAAGAGAATGCAGCTATTACAACAACGAGAAACACTGGCCATATGGCAGTACGTCCTTCTGTCCTGTTTGGACAAGTGATGCATATCTGATTTGGATGCAGCGGCTACTCCATGCAAGTCGTTGCAGGACGCAAAAGTCGATGAGATCACATATTCTATATGTCACGCACGGTAATCCCCCAATAGAGTAAATACAAAGCTCATGCTATACAACTGGATCCCAAATATATACGTGTGTTTGTGTTCTATTTTGTGTTTTTTGTCAACCAAAACGACGGCTCTCTTCAAAGAGTCATCGTTCACCACCAGTCACCCTGGTCCTTCATGGCGTCGGCAACCATCTTGAAACCGGCAACGTTGGCACCAGCCTGCAGTGATGGCAAGGTGGATCCGTTCTTGGAGTATTCCTTGCCGGTGGCGTAACAAGCGTTGTAGCAATCGGCCATAATGTCCTTCAACTTTTGGTCGAGCACTTCGAAAGTCCACTTCTCTCGGGATGAGTTCTGGGCCATTTCCAAGGCAGAGACGGCGACACCACCCAAATTGGCAGCCTTTCCGGGAGCATACCAACAGACACCGGCGTCGGACAAGTTCTTGGCTTCAGCTCGAGTAGCTTCAAAGACTTCGATAGCAGAGTTTTCGGAACCCATGTTGGAACCTTCGGCAACGTATCGGACACCGGCCTTGATCAATGCTTCGGCTTCCTCCTTGTTGACTTCGTTCTGAGTAGCACATGGCAATGCAACGTCGGCCTTTTCGACCAAAGTCCACGGCCTCTTGCCGGCGTGCCATGTGAAGTTGGACTTGCCCTCGGAGAAGGCGGTCAATGCCTGTCGCTTAAGCTTGATGTCGGCAATGAATTGGACGTCTTCGGGGGTGAAACCAGCGTCGTTGGCGATCAAGGTACCGGTAGAGTCGGAAAGAGACAAAACGGTACCACCGAGTTCAATAACCTTCAAGGCGGCGAATTGGGCGACATTGCCGGAACCAGAGATCAAGACTCGCTTGCCCTGGTAGTCGGTGTTGTCCAAGTCTCGCAACATGGATTCGGTGAAGTAGACGACACCGTAACTGTAGTATGCGGGTGATTAGCAAAGGAAATACCTGATTAGGCTTTCAACCCAAAACTCACCCAGTGGCTTCCGGTCGGATGTAAGATCCACCCCAGTTGATACCCTTTCCAGTCAAGACACCAGCAAATTCGTTTCGGTACTTCTTGTAGGCACCGAACATGTAACCAACTTCTCGGCCACCGACACCAATGTCACCAGCGGGAACATCGGTCAAGTCACCAATGTGTCGGGACAATTCGATCATGAATGCGTAACACTAATGCAGAATACTGGGTTTAGTCCACGATTGGAAAAACGCGTGGGGTGAGATGTGATACTCACGAACTTCTTGATTTCGTTGTCAGACTTGCCCTTGGGGTCAAAGTCGGAACCACCCTTACCGCCACCGATGGGTTGACCGGTCAAGGCGTTCTTGAAGATTTGTTCGAAACCCAAGCTGCAAAATGGCAATTTATCAGCAAAAGAGCCCGAAGAACTGTTGTTCGTTTCATACTCACAACTTCAAGATGGACAAATTGACGGAAGGGTGGAATCGCAAACCACCCTTGTAAGGACCAAGGGCCGAGTTGAACTGAACTCGGTAACCTCGGTTGACCTGAACCTGTCCCTTGTCATCTTCCCAGGTAACTCGGAACTGGATGATTCGTTCGGGGATCTGGATGACCTTGAAGCACTTTGCGTATTCGGGGTTCTTCTCCAAGAAAGGGGTGAGGGTTCCTTCGATCTCGGAAAGAGCCTGCTCGAATTCGGGTTCGGAGGGAAGGTTGGACATGGTGGTTGTAGTGGTTGTGACTGAATGTAGAGAGTGGGTGCAGTCAGAGCGAGATGATGAGAAGACATCGTTGTGGCGAGATGACCCGGACCGCCTCAGCTAGGAATATATACGGCTCGCGAAAGGCGTCCTGACCCGAAATGGAGCGTAGAGCGGGGGAGCCGACTGGGCGGAACGCGCGAAATTCATTGGACGACGGCCACTCTCGCCCGCTTTCGACGAATCGCCGCAGAGCTACGGTTTCATAGATAAGGATTTTTTCTTAGCGCCACATGCACTCCAGTTTCGGAGATCCGGCCGCGCTCTGCCGGGACGCGCCGATTGGCTCGGCGTTATTGTTGATCCAGTCCGCCTTGGCTTCGCTTGTATCGATTTGAAACAGAAGCGTCCGCGAAATTTCGCGGCAAGGGCCCGGCGGGACTCCTAAGCGGATCCGGTCGCATGCTCATGTAAGACATGAACGTCCGTTCACTTTGCAGTGGCAAGGCGATAATGAAGACTGCTTCAGTGTCGCTCAAGCCTCTCCGCATCCACGGGAGGCCCTGGGTACAGCCCAACCAGCTATTCATGATGCAGCTTGCTTGGCTCCGGATCGGAGTGCAATATCCCACACGGATTCCCGCGATTCGCGGCTAAAGGGTTGGTTTGATTAGATACGTGTTTACGCGCAGATCGTATTATCTTACCACATCAAGGCTTCGCAGCTGAATATAACCTCACATCAGGTGACAGGTCAATTGTAGAAGCGTATAAGGCAAGACTTCGGAGGTCCGAACCAAGGCTGTCCTGAGTGAATGCGAGACTGCGCTATCGCCCTGCCATGAGAGGCAGGCAGAGTATGACGTACATATAGCTAATATACGGCGAATGCAGCGATTTTAAGACATTTCATGACCACTCACCTGCCACCTCGCTTTTGCGTCGTTCAAAGTAACCTCCCGCTACACATGATTGAACGTAAGAGGTGCGGCGATGTATGAAATTGTCGAAAGTTTCGAGACTCACTGGGTGAATTGAATCTCATTGACAGTCTAGTGTCCGGGAACGACTTTGTTTCCAAACGATTCGAGATTCAGGATTCTTGTCCTTTATTTTTTTCATTTGCAGAGAAAGGATGTACCTGGCGCGCTGTGGGGCCATAGCTGAAAAAGGGGATCATTGTCTCATATGCCACTTCTCCGGAGCTCACCTTTGTTTTAGAGACACAGCACGAGTGTTTCGCCTGGACGACTGGTCATAGATTCCCAGTTGCTATTTGTGACTCATGATCTGACATTCTTTGAAGCTCCAGTTCGATTTTGCTATCAAGGCTTTCCCTAAATTCTTCTTGCTGTTCTGGGTCCTTTCGAACAAACAAAACCTACGACCGGCAACCATGGGGAAAAAGAGGCGAAATCGAAATCAGAGAAGAGGGAACAATGGCCAAGTTGAGAGTAAAACGAGCGTAGCTGAAGGCACGGAAGCACGGGAGTTTGCAACATTCCAAATTGAAGATCTTTCGATCAGGGGAGGAACGAACAACGATCAGGAGAGGAACGAACAACGATCAGGAGAGGAACGAACAACGATCAGGAGAGGAACGAACAACGATCAAACGGACGATGCACCGCCCGATACAAAGCCTTCGGTTTCAGATCTTCCGAAGACTTACGCAGTGGAAGATATTCGTCTCGAATGCAGCGATATAAACGAACGTATTACACTTTCACAAGAGTTCATCTCTGTCCACCGGCAATATTTGCACCTGCACAAGTCCGATCCGATTACGACAGACTTTGAGTCCATAGTCCGATCCATCGAGGAGACCTCGAGCCCAAGTGAAGCCCTCACTGCTGCTACAACGAAGGAGTTTGGGGAGCGCCTAAAGAAGCGTATGCAGGATGAAGGGGATGTCGCTTCGAATTTTCGCCACCAGCTCTCACTTTGCCTTGCCGAAATTTCGATCTATGAAACACCCGTGACCACTTCGCAAGGATCCAACGCACTGACAGAAGACTCGGGCGAGCCTCCAATATAGGTCGGCTAGGCGGCATCTTCGGATTCACTAGAGCTTCCATTCCCCTTGAGCCCAATGATAACTGCGCTTCGAGAACAGACAAGTCTATGTCGCAGATGTCCGCTCCCTTTCATGTTCATATATCGATCTGTTAGCAAGTAACAGGCTGTCCTTGTTTGTACGTAGTGCTAGCTGTAATAAATAGGGGTCCGTTGACGAACATCGATCGAAGTCAGGCGGCTCTGCAGTTCAACAATGAGAAAGGGAATCGCTTCCACACTGTCGATCAGCAGCGGTATTATTGCCGTAGCTGCTATCACTTGTAGTGTCTTTGTGCACGATTCAACATTCGATATTGTGAGCCACCAGTTCAGTAGTGCATATATGCAGCAGGCTTGTAATAATAGGTTGCGACTAGAGTGTCAGGGTTATTTTCTGAGAGGGGTCCGTCGCGTCACAAGTACTGGCCGCTTAAGGGAATCCGCAGTTGTCCTGGTTGATGGATTCAGCTTTCTATACTATGCCAAGCTTTGGACATGCCATGGGGGCGGAATGGCTTCAAACCCTGAAAGAGAAAACGATCACGAGCTCAACAACTTCCTGTAGCTCTTCTCTGCCTGGTGTGTGTGCGAAGTGATAAAGGATCATTCAAAAGCACATGTGATTCTGCGTACCGTCTTTCCAGGCCCAATCACTGCAACGTTTCCATCGAAGCAGACCAGCGCTCCATTACTGGTCAAATGCCATTTGACAGGAATCGTGAACCACAGCCGAATTGCAAAAGAGAAGCGCCAAGCAGCGAATATTTGTTTGTATTTCTTCCCTGCGCTACTAGCCTCCCTGAGCTAGTGGCATAAAGTACCTCTATGTATTGGTGTAGAATCGAGTGTAGAAGTGGTTGTGGGGATCATTCTCCCAGCTGCTACGACCGCTCATGCTCGAGTACATGGACGACATTTCGAGGAACTACAACTAACGACATGTGATATGAAAGACATGTTTGAAATTTGATTCCGCTCTGCCACATTGCTCTCTTCTTGCTAGCCTTATTACTCCATACTTCTCTAGTTGCAGCTGTCACCTGTACCACATAGTGCTTGCCCTGTTCTCACTTCGTCGATGCGGCGCTCAACGTCAAACGGCTGGCAATCTTCCCACTCCGGTGCGGTACTGGGTGGATTCAGCGGGCTACTCAGCGCTATCGCATAGACCATGGAGCACGCCTTTGCGGAAGAGCATACATGCAAGTCGTGTCGTTAGGCCTCAATAATTCAGCATTAACACGGAAATCTCGTACGTAGAGCGAAATACGAAAGCACGTCCACAAAGCAAGTATATCTATCGCCCAATGCCAGCATGACCTTCTAGTGAAACGCTTCGACCGAGATTCAATGCTCCATCACCAGCCACGTCATATGGTCCCGTCGGCTCGCATGTGAGCTTCTGCTTAACACTTTGACGTATGCCTGAACCAAGTAAACTGCACATAGTTGGCTGCTTCACATGAGTTGCCTCCTCGTACTGCAATAACCGGTGTTCCTTTAGCCCTGCGTCCGGACTACGGAAAGACGACGTACTTCAGAATCTGAGGCTACAGTTTCGATGAACCCCAAAGGACCTACGTCAAGCGTGCAGAGTCGGACAAATGGGTATCCAAGAGCGGCGACATTCGTGTGTGGGGGGGATGTGCCTGGTCCTCTGTCGTGTGCCGAAGCTCGGCTGATCAGGACCCAAATATGTCCGACATAGTACGCTTCATTGCAACCTGGAGTTCGCCTTTACGCCTTTAAAGTTAGCAGCTCAAAAATTGTTCGCTACGTCCTTTGTAATCTGTGCCTTTAAAGATAATCACAATCGATTACTGTATATTTCTTGGTCGATCGTGCGCTGTTGCTACTTTCCAGGCGTAACTCGGACAGGAATATCGCCCTCAGGTATTCTTCCGTCTTGTTTCTCTGCAGCAGAGCGCTTCCTGCAACCGTGACTCTCCTGGTGAATTGCGACGTCATGCCTCTGTTGGTCAAAGTTCTTCCCTTTAATCTACTGTCTTCTCCTCATTTTTCGGGTATACAATTTCGGCTGATCCTTGCAGGTATAAATAGCGTGCAGGAGCCAGAAGTCGTACCGATCTGAAAGGCAAGCCAACGCTTTCACTGTGTTCTGCTATTCACGGCCCCTGCTCTGTCAGACGGTGTGAACGAATTGCAAATAACGTCAAAAGCGCTTCGGCCTAGAATCAAGTGTGTCCTAAATGGAAGACCTAAACTCTCACTCCACGAAACCTGCTGGAGGAATCCTCAGCAAATCCTCAGCAAATCCTCAGCAAGATTCTGATAATTTCGATTACCCTGCGAACGAAGACAGTAGTGCTGCGGTGATTGCAGGAACGCCCTATGCCAAACGTTATGCATATGTGGGGGATGATACGCCCATGGCACATCCGAAGCCTCGAAAATGGTACAACATCAAATTACACGGTTACCCACGTATGCCGCTGACCTCTCATATCGTTAAAATCGGTCAAAGAGCAGGCGAGTTTGCCGAAACACCAACCAGCGATTCAGTGTCCATCCTCTGTTGTGATCCAACCATCTAGCATAGGTAGGTACTTGTGAGCTGCGAGAAAGAAAGAAAAGTTGCAATGTCAGATTACGGCGCATGGAGGATACAGCTTGCACACAGCGACTGACCGTAACAGCCCGCTGCATATGTCACTTCGACACCAGTCCCTTTGAACGCTTGTTGGATACCTTCAAGAGGGGTAACGACATACTTGCTGGTCAAGTAAGCGCTACCACCTCCGCTGACTGTCCTAGTTTTGGCGTTGGGACCGATCACCGCGATGTTCTTGATCTTTGTCTTGTCGAGCGGCAAAACATTTTGCGTGTTCTTGAGCAAGACGATAGCCTCGGCGGCAATACGACGGTTCAGTTGTCGATCTTCAGGCGACTCCCGGTATGCCTCTGCTTGAGAGTTTTGCTGAACTACATGGGCATCTGCCTCAGCAGCCCGTTGAACAGCCTAGTGGGAAAATGATGTAGTTTATGAGCTTGAGTGCATCGAGCTGGAATAATCTAGCGTACCTGAAGAACGCCAAAGACTCTCGCGTCAATATCCTTTATGTCAATTTTACCTGCATCCACGGAGTGCTGTAATTGTGGGCCCCTCCAGTGCGTCGGACTAGGCATCTCGAGATCTAATCCAGCTTTGATTGCCAAATCAGTCGAGTACGTGCCGAACCTGTCAGTCCGTTAGTCATGCGAGAGTGAGCAAACTTGTTGGTATGTTCTAAAATGACAAGCTTACCAGTCAGACATGACCAAGCCATCAAACTTCCATTCCCCTCGTAAAAGGTCTTTGAGGAGCCACTCGTTTTCCGAGCCTACGTTGTAGGGGTCGATGTCGTTAGAAGCAAGATTCGGTGATCCGTATCACCACACACGACTTACAATGTGTCCCGTTAATCCTGCTGTACGATGTCATAAAAGCCCATGGCTGGGCATACTTTTGCGCTAACATGAATGGCATGAGATAAATTTCCCTAAGAGGCCGGGCTTCGACTTGCACGCTGACAGCGAATCGCTTATCTTCTTGGTCGTTGCAGACAAAGTGTTTGATCGTTGCGCCGACTCCGTTAGATTGAAGACCGTTGACATATGCGGCGGCAAGCATACCGGAAAGATGAGGATCTTCCGAGAATGATTCAAAAGCCTGAGAGTGAAAGCGACATTTGATCAGAAAGGGAACATGATTGTGATGAAGTTACAAGGACGAGACTTGCCCTCCCATTCATAGGGTTCCTCTGGATATTGCAAGTCGGGGCAAGAAGGAAAGAGTCCCCCTTGGCCTTTGAGTCTCTGGCAAGTAAGCCTCCCGCTTGCTTGACGAGGTCTTTATTGAACGTAGCACCGAGTGCGGTCTCGCATGGGATACAGGTAGCGGCCGTCGGGTTGAAGTGACTTGATCCTCGAATGCCGTTCTGATCAGGGCGTGAATCAATACCCGAATAACATAAGGATATTGATGCTACTTACAGGACCATCAGTACACTTGAAGTGGGGAATGCCAAGTCTTGGAACGTCGGCGGTCGTCCACCAAGTCGGCCCCTATCGCTCAATCGAGAGAGCGTCAATGGAGGACGGACCGAACGGTAAGCGTGAGTGCGGTACTCACAGACAAAAGCGATGCCTTTTCATCGAAGGTCATCTTCGAAATCAAGTTGCGGAGGTCGGCTTTGACGAATTGTTGGACGTCATCGGTGGAAGGCGTGTATTCTGTCATGGTGGTGGTGATTTGCGGTACAAACGAGTATTACGCAGAAAATCGGCGGAATGGACAAGTCGAGGCATACTGAGATGAAGGGGGGCTCAACTGCTGGTCCTATATATTCGCAGGAGGCTGCTCGAGACAGAACAGCCCACATAGAAAGCCACCTAACCAGAGCCAACGGCGTTCCGAGCCCAACGGCGATGTGCCGGGCGGCGGCTTGAAGTCGGTCGCAGTTGCTCGGCCCACTCGCGTACTGGCGCTCCAGTCCACCACTGTCATCTTCTGAGCATACAGGATCAAGGATATCATACAAGATCACCCATTCCGAATAACACACGTCACGGTATACAGCGGATCATTTGTAGTATTCCGCTCACGCAGTAGGCTTGAATGAAGACCAAAGTAGAATCTAGTTCCCAGAGTGATGTTTAGCAAATAATTCGACGCAACAGAAAGGTAGAACAACGTACTGCTTCGCATCCTACTGGAAGGCAAACAGACTCAATCTGTAACAGAGTATGGGCCTGCGTTTGTGAATATGGGCAAAAGTTCCCCTCAGAACTGCAGAAGTCTGCTATCTATCTGCGGCCCAGCATCCTGATTCCTGTCTGCATTGCTGGAAGGCAGCATGCTGACACCCTCGATCCCCGACGAGCTATCCACCGCAGCGTTGTTATCGGCCATCACATCCCCTTCGACCGTATTCTTTACTGCTAATCTCGGTTTCACGCCGACGAGGCTGCACACCAGCCGGTACTTGGCTCGAATGCGCGTCATGAGCCCCGCAAGATCGCCTTCTCCTACTGCAGTGTCAGCGGATTCGTCCATTTCTGTAGGCGGAGTGATGGGAGTTGGGGGGATGTCGGTTGTTGATGCTGCAGGAGTTGGATTCACGGTGGGAAAGGAGGATACAAGGGATAGGAGCTGGTCGATGCTTTTCAGCGTTCTAGGAAAGCAAACACGTTGGCATTGCGCGAATAGTACAGGGCCCAGATGAGGAGGCGTACCGTATACTGATCTTCTTGCTGTCAATCCGACCATCGCCTTGAGCATCGGATAGTCTCTTCCAGAACATTGCTTGACCCTCGATGAACCCCAGCTCCTCCCACCAATCAAAGCATTTTTCTTGACCCAATTCTCTCCCCTCGAACAGTCCGTGCAGCTTCCCATGGTCGAAGCCCTCTTGGTAGCCCTTTTCGTAGTATCTAGAATATGGCAACGCAGTTGGGGGTGAGGACGATTGAGATGCGTGATAGCTGGGGCAACCTACGTGGATTCCAGGTCGTTCAAGCTGTCGACTGGGTCGAACAGGTCTACATTGTCCATATCGACGTCCATGTCGAGGCGAAGTATAGATACCGGGGATCGACGCGAAAAGGATGAATTGGGAAACACCTTCAGGAGGGATAGGGTGAATAAAAGTTTGACGTCTTGGTCTTACTCAGCGGCGAAGTGATCGGGACAAAGTAAACAAAGCATTCTCCTGAGGAGCGTCCTTGATGTTGCAGTCATGGCCGTAGAGCATCAGCCCACCATCGATGCTCTCATAAGCTGCAGTCGCCATGTCCAGCGCCGCCGCCGTGGACGCAGTGATCAACCCCTCATCGAAAAGTCGGGTGCTCACCATCCTGTCATTTCCCGTCATCGCTCTGGCTCTTGGCGTGCCCTGGTGGATACACACAACGAGTATTGAACGCAGGAGTCTTGCGGCCATTGGGACCGTGCAGGGGATCCGGGAGGGGTGGAAGGATGATAAAGTAGCTGTCCGCGTTGAGAGAGGAGAGGAGGGTGATGTTGCAGGTTGGACGAGGATGATGAATGACTGTGTGCCGGCAGAGAACAGGGCGTGGGAGCTACATGCTACAGGAGAGGACTGGGAGCGTGCGGGGAGTGAGCGAGACATACAAGGTGGGTACCAGTCCATCTGATTAGAACAAGAATTGACGAGGATGCACTTGAAACAGCCCCTCGCATCAAGCTGGTCGATAACACCACAAGCTCTACGTCCCCATATATCAACAATGTGCCCTCTTCCGCGCCTATCGGTACTTTGATGTTTCCTATAAACTCCTCGCAGTTACCGACACTTGGAACTCTGTCAAGGCCTACATCAGAAGAATGCAAAGCTGCTGGTTCGAGCAGGTTGTACGACGTGCTGGAGACGTTGCTCCCGCTACAGCCGTGGACTCCTCCGGGGCACGCCATCAAATATGCAGAGAACGTTACTCTGAGTTTTGTGTTGCTGAATGAGGATTCGAGTGCAGAGCACGGCCGTGAAGTGTTTAGAGGCTGGGATATAGAAGATGCCCTACACAGTGAGTATACGAGGTAATTCCGAGAATTGTCACTTTCGCCGTTGATTCCTGATCCGGGATATGATGATTGACCAAACTCTTCCCTAATACAGGCTATATACAACCCGTCGCCGCGGCACTGACGCCATTTCATCGCCTGAATATCGAATCACAGGTTCTATACCATGCGCCATTAAAATTTGTGCCCGCTTCCCGCACACTACAAGGGAGTTCGACGGACGAGGCAGAGCGTAAGGTATGGAGTATTTCAGATACTCAGGCAAGAGGTTTTATCAACACAGAACAATGGACGCTGGGTATGTCAGGTGGTGTCAAATCTCTAACCTCTAATAGCCGACTGCTGATACGAGGTCTATTCTAGATTCGGGCAGTACCAATAACCCGGTACTTAGGTTTCTCCTGTTTTTACCAAAAGCGGATCGTCGACCCCTTGTTTTGGAAGAGTCGCTGAGAGGTGATGATCACATATGCAAGTCCTCGCTTTTTTGCCTCGAGTTCGAGCTGTTACTGATACGGCCTGCGAACAGCGTCCATTCCACCTCTGGCAATCTCCACCTTTCGAATACCGCAGTTCGGGAGCGTGTTCATCCCCGCGAACCCCCAAAGGCGAGATGGGGACGGGTATCTGTCTAGCGATCAGTTGACGCAAGCTTTCAAGGTGTTCCGACGTGATCTGCTGCAGCTTCTCGGTGTGCCGCCACTTGCGGGAATGCTGTGTGAGGGGAATGACCTACACCACCGAGCAGACCTCGACTTTGGGGTTACGCCATGGCAGTTCTTCTCGCTGCTTCGAACGCATGTTAAAGCCACCACGATTTCGGCAGTCGATACGTTGACGTCCATCTCAAGGCTTGTCTCCCGCATCCGGGAGATGAGAGTTGGCAAGGAGGTGGTGGGGGATGTAGAAGCGTGTGTGGACGCGCTTACGGCAGCTTTTATCAAACGGAAGACGGGGGTGGAGGGCTTGGAGAATGCCGAGTTGATAGATGTATGGGAGAAGACCAAACGAGCTAGTGCGCTGGCGGATAGGGCATTCTTTAATCCTTCCATGGTGGGACTGTTATACTTTGTGAGTAAATGGATGCGGCAGAGCGGCAGCGTGGCTTATGCGTGGTGGTGACTATGACAGCCCGACGAACACAAGTACGCTGTTTATGCGCCGCTGTTTGCGCCTATCAGCGTCCCTGTGGTTGTGGCAATTATCAAAGAAGCTAAGCGGTGGAGGAGGAGACGGAGAAGGGCGGGGAAATGAGACAGGCTGCACCGGGTGACGTAGTGGGTTGTTGTATTCCGCAGTCGTAGCAGGATCAGGGTGAATGTCCTCGGATCGGGTCCGTCCTGGTGTGCTTAGCTAATCCGTCCGCGCTAGTCCGCCCGACGCGGGTTGCTGAGCTGGGCAGTTCAGGTTCAGTCCCTGCTGTATGCATACCGCCATCAATACCCTCCTGGTCCTACAACCCGACGTCCCCACACTCGCTCAAACAGTACACACAATGCGCGCTTCGACCTTTCTCCTACCGCTCTCCGCCATCGCGGCGTCGGGAGCGTATGCTGCCGTGATCGACCTCCATCCTCGACAAGGCCCCAACATTCTCGCCGGTGCGCCGTCCTCGAACGTTTCCGTCACCGCGGACAATCTCGTGCAATGCGCGGAGAGCACCATTTCATGGACAGGTGGCCAGGTCAGTGCATGGTCGTCGTCGCTACGAGCTGCTCTAGTTGATTCCCACCTTGGGACGCGCCGAACTGACCCATCGGCCCTTTTTTTCGTCTTTCAGGCCCCTTACACCCTCCAAATCTCTACGGGAGGTTTCTACGTCCCCACTACGGCGCTCGAGACCCACAGCTCGCTGAGCTCGGAGACCTACTCGTGGAAAGTCACCCAAAAGGAGGGCACTGGCATGTTCTTCTTGGTCACTGATGCTGGAGGTCAAGTGGGATACGTGCAAAATATCTACGTCGCCGCCAGTTCGGACTCGTCGTGTCTCGCTGCCGGCAGCGCTTCTTCATCGAGTCTGTCTAGTAGTGCACCTGCCAGTACCACGGCTTCTGCTGCAGTAGCGGCCAGTACGACGGCCAATCAGGTGTCGGCAACAACAAGCTCGCGGGCAGCGGAATCTTCTTCGGCCGTTGCAGAGCAGTCGCCCGCCTCTTCGTCTCAGACTTCAAGGTGAGCAGCTGGGGTATCTCTTTGAATTCTTCCTCGCGTCAAGGGTCAGAGGGACAAGAGGGATGGAGGAATACTCGAACGGCGGAGCGCGTTTCCACGTGCCCCCTGAATCCGTCGTTCTAGCCCTGTTTCGTGTATCTGGTTGGCTAAACAACTCCTGTTTGGCTGTGTCTCCTTTATTCGCGCGTGGTGTTTCCGTGAACCGCAATAACCAACTCTAGCTCTACCCCTGTTGCTGTCGTTTCCTCTACTTCCACCTCGTCCTCCGATACCCCTTCTTTGCCCCCGTTCCAAAGGTCAGCATCGCCCCTTTGTGTACGAGATTCGTATCGAACGCTGTCGTTGACATATTTGCCTCTTTACACTTTTCTCACCGTCTTGTATCTGCCCTCTCCGTTCTAGCTCGTCTTCGGTTCCCGCTTCACCCACGACCACCTCTGTCGCTCGAATTCAATCTGTCGCGACTTCTACAACGACCGATGCCGCTGGTGGCGTTTTGACCTTGACCGTCACGTCTTCCGTTGATGATTCGTCTCCCTCGCCTTCAACCACTCTGGGCAATGTTTTGACCCTTACGGCGTCTGATGGAAACAGTGGCGTTGCTGTCGTTACAGCCACTGCCACTGCGGCATCTGGGGGGGCCGCTAACGTTACGCAAGGCACCGGCTCAGCGGTTGTCGTGACGGCCACTGGATCTGGATCCGGGTCCGCTTCGGTCGCCGCTGCTGCCGCATCTAGTGGTTCCGCAAAGTCATCCTCGTCGCGGTCGTCGTCGTCTACCCGACCTTCCAGCGCATCCCCCGCGGGTAGTGGTACCGTCCAAAGTGGTACCAGTGGCGCGGGAATGGTCGGCGTCAACGTGTTCGCTGTTGC
This sequence comes from Naganishia cerealis, assembly GCA_030039265.1. Classification (NCBI taxonomy): domain Eukaryota; kingdom Fungi; phylum Basidiomycota; class Tremellomycetes; order Filobasidiales; family Filobasidiaceae; genus Naganishia; species Naganishia cerealis. The sequence goes on along the minus strand of JASBWR010000021.1, from coordinate 92,739 downwards.
CGTTGCCGGTTTGATCGCCAGCGCTTGTCTGTTCTAGGAAACGAAAAAAATAGGATAGTTAGGGGGGAGTATGTATGCATGCGAATAAAGTCTGCTGCGCAGACTATACGCCTTCGCTGCCTGATCATCGACCTATTCTCGGTATCTGTCGCCACTCGCCGTTGACGCATACATATAACCTTAGGGGCGAACCTGATACCGGTAACCGCTTAAACCCATGGACACACAACTTCTCTTGTATTCCCTTGCTCTTTCCGACGTGTGGTCCCATTTGCATCTGTTGCCATATACTCTCTTTTTGGAAATGTAATGATGGCGATGATGCATAGTACTCTACGTCATGGGCAACTTCATGAACCTTTGCATCCGCGCATTTCGGACCGAACCGATATTTCCTCGTCGAATGAATGTCGCACTGTAAAACGTGCTATGCCTTAGTCTGTCCATATTTTCCCACGATGCTGCTTAGGTTTCCCACCGCGTTGCGGACGGTGGCGTCAACCCAGTTCCGACTCTCCTCAGGTGGCCCCCAGAGATACCTGAACGGTGAGCTCTCCAGCAATGCTGCGATGGGAGGGCTGCTGGACGGCTAACCCTTATCTCAACCTTCTAGCTGCAGCGAACGATGCTTTCCCATCATCTTTGGCTTTCGCCTTTGATATCGTACGTTATCGTCCTGTTGCTTTACTATTCCCAGCTGATTCGAGGTGCAGGACGGCGTCTTAAAACAAGGACCGAATGTGCTTCCACAAGCCAAAAGAGCTCTTGATATTCTAGCGGGCAATAACAAGTGGAACAAGTAGGTTAAGCCATTGCTCCCGATGACAGCAGAAAAAATGAATGAAACTGGATTTTGTGGCACAGGCTGATCCCCTACGTCCTCATCACTAACGGAGGAGGTGTGCCTGACGGCGAGAGACGAGAACAGCTCAGTAAAGAGTTGGGGCATCAAGTAAGTATCTCACGCTGTCTCGCTGCTCTGGTCTACATGTCATCTCACGTCTCAATGTAGCTCACAGAGAATCAGTTGGTCCAAAGTCATACACCGATCAAACGGGTAGCGCGTCAGTGGGCGGATAAGGATGTGTTGGTTATAGGAGGCCGACGGGATGAGTGTCGGCGAGTAGCTCATTCGTAAGTCGAGGGCCGACGGTGGTGCCGAATTTGGCTGATGTGCATATCGTGCTACCTTCCTCGACTAGGTACGGCCTCAAGAAAGCTTGGATCGCTCAGGACGTCATTGCTTGGCGACAGAATATATGGCCAAAGACAGATTTGACTGAACGTGACCACGAGTATATTATCGTGAGTTGGGTAACTAGGTTCTATGATTTGATACTTCCTGTTGACTGATCCTACCCTCACCAGCCCAATGACTTTTCGAAAACCAACATCGCAGCCATCGTGGTAGCGCACGACAGCCATGACTGGGGCAGAGATATCACTCTTATTTGCGAGCTTCTTGGTTCTCAAGATGGTGTCTTTGGAACCCGCAAGAGGGGAAAGAAGGAAATGGAATCCATGGTAGAGGGCAGACAGTCTGCAGGGCGGCCAGAAGGGGAAACCGAGATGCCATTAATCTTTTCCAATCCGGATCTAGAATGGCAAAGGTAAATTTGCGTGACTGAAAACCAGGAGAAGAATGCTAACGATAATTTTCTAGTGACTATCCTCTGCCACGATTCGGACAAGGTGCTTTCCGGATGGCAACGGAGCAGATTTATAAAGTGCGTATGTTCGTGGGAAATGGCTTTTCGGGCGAAACTCACTGGTAATAAGCGATAGGCAACGACCGGACTTGGTCTCCGATACCAACAATACGGGAAGCCGCACGCGGTCACCTATGATTTTGCTCAAGACATGATCATGAAGCATCTGCACGACATTGGCAGAGGCGGAGAGATGCAGGGAAATTTCCGACCTAATGTGCAAGTATATACACGTTATTCCCATCAAAGTGCGATGCTAACATCCCCATCTCACATTCAGCTACATGATTGGAGGTAAGAACGATCGAATTTTAGCGAGAAATTGCACCAACTAATATTGTACCTTGCAAAACTGCGTAGACAACCCCGAATCGGGTGAGTTTCAAGCTTCTCCATGAACGTTATCTTTGGCTGATCCTGATCTTGTCGTCTAGATATCGCTGGCGAGTCGTCCTTCTCTCCATCAGTTGGCTTGCGCAGCATAGACTAAACTATGTTTCCTTTCTCTAGGCGCTAACCGTCACGGCTGGAACTCGATTCTACTTCGTACCGGCGTCTATCGAACTGGCGAGCCAAAGCACAAACCTACAGCGATAGTGGATGATGTGGAATTGGCGGTTAAATTTGCCATCGAAAATGAACTCCGTAAATAAAACGGAAAACACTGCGCATCAATCTATCGTCTTGCTGCGATCGCTTTGAAAGAAACACACGTGCCAAGCGCCTTCGCCCGTATGCCATGAGTCGGAGCTGCTTCTTTACAGGTGCTTCCCGGTGAGAGAATGGGAAGTATTGTAGTTGGTGAAGGAGGACGCTTGTACCCGGTTAGAGAGTTCTGTAGCACAGTTGTTCCAGGGTAAACTATAGAATAGATACATCTGCAGAATTCTTCAACGTGCGATCAAGCTTGTCATTCTGAGTATATCGAAAGCATCGTTCAGGGAGCCTTGTCGTTGGAGGATGAGCATGTGTACAAGTCACGTTGCGCCGACCGTGCATATATTATTGCGAAATGCAGGGCTCGTGCGCTTGTGGTGATCGTGCATTCGGGCCGAACACATCTAACAGCTCACACGGTTACGATGGGTGCGCCGACCCCATGAGCCGTTGTAGTGGAAATATGGAAGAGGCATCCTTGGGGAATTTGATACTCTACAGCCGCTAAGTCGAACTCGCTCTACGCCTGTGAAACCCTTCGGAATTGGTAAAAGTCTCTTGCGGCGACTATCACCTCTTTATGCAACAGTAAGGAAGGCAAATCTTCCCACAAGCGCTATCGGGAAAAGAATTATTTGCGTACTATGGGAGTTATCCCTTCACAGCGGAAAGGGGGAAACCCACCCTACACTGGTGGATCGCTGTGGGTCCAGTGAGCGTCCCAGGAGATTCACTGTCTTTTATGGAACGCTGTGAATCGAGTGAGTGTGTCTTGGAATCGATTGTTTGAACCGTTTGCAACATGTTAGGTGTCCTGGTAAGCGCTGCACGTCGATCCACAGAAATATCGCCGCCAATGGTTTACCCAAAGGATGTGCGATCACCCCAGAGTCGCAAAGTTGAAACCGCGAGTGCTTTTGTAGATCACTCTGCGGCCACTGAGTATGCGTTGGAAGCCATTCGTCGGACCGTTGGCAACATCGCTAGGCGCCTTGCCATGCGCTCGAAATCGATTCACAAGAACACTCGCTGGGTTTCGGGATCCTACAGCGGCAGAATCGAAATCGACCGTGGAACCGAGTGTACTTTGATGGATCGCCTTGGAGCCACTGAGGGAGCGTCGTAATCCATTGTTTGGACCGTTGGCATCATGACCAGGGGTCCTGATACGGGCTGAACATCGATCCACATTAGTATCCCGCCAAATGCTTACCCAAAGGATGTGCAACCCCCCAGTCACAAAGTTGAAACCGAACGTCCTGGTGTGGAACGCTTCGCAACTGATACGGCCCCTTCAATTCGAAAGCAACATGGAGGCCTTCAGTATCCCCTGCATGGGTTCTAGCAAGGGACATGTATGCCCCCACTGGATCAATCATCGATAAATTATTTGCATCCCCCGAGAGTTACAACTTCAAAGTCGCCAGGCTGCAGCCCTATCCGCACTTTGGTATCTTTCAAAACTTGCCAGAGTTTCAGAAAGTATTTATTTGCCTACCGATGATGTAGTCATCTTTAATATCAAGGAACGCGCATCTTCCCCCAAGCGCAATCTTTGATAGAATTACTGGCATACCAGGTAAAGTACCGCTCCACAACCGCAAAGTCGAGACCAACCCTACAATTGTGGTACCCCTTGACGCCGGTAGAAGTGAGGCCGGTACGTTGTGCATGTTTCGGCTTGGCCCTTGTTCGCTAACAAGTATTAGTCAACTTGGTAAAATAGAGCAAACATTAGATGATTATCGTCATGCCATGACCTTTTTCTGCCTTCCAGGAGGCATGATGACAACTAGCTTGCGCCTAAAGCGGCCTAGGAACCCCGAGTCTCGCTTTGAAGGCGGCAATATTTGTGAAGACTGTATTCGTTTCTCTTATCGCTACCGCGGAGTCGTCCATCTCGACGATTCCACCCAACCCGCTTATCATCGCTCCCAGCATCGTCCTGTTCTCCTCTGTTAAGCCACTGGCCTCCGTGAGACATTCGCGAGCGAAAGCTTGCATCTCTGCGACTCCAGGCTGCGTAGCCAATAAAGTAAAGAGCCTTTGTTGTGGAACTGGAACTTGATTGATCATGAAAGCTTGGATCATGGGCTTCGCCCTTTGAGGGTCAAATTTCACACCCTTGTACTGAGTGTCCAAATGGATGGAGAGTTTTCGACGACCTGGGGAACTGGGGTGGATAAACTTGTTGAACAGATCCATAATATCTTGTTTCGTTGTAGAGCGGAGTACAGCGACATCGCGATTTCCTATGGGGAACTGAGTTAAGCGGTACTTCCGTTACAACATCCAGTGCAGACTTACTTCGCTCAAAATCGTAATGACCATCCCCCATGGTTGACCAATATTCCGAACTTTCGTCATTGAGGGTCTGGGCCATTGCGGATTGTTTACTGATGAAACCGGCTCGAATAGTTTCAAACTGATCGTTCGTCAGGTCATTCAACAGATCCCGCAGATAGTCGAAAAAGCTCTCAATGCGACTCTCTATGAAAGTAGCTGATTTTTCGCTTTGTAGCAGAATCCTGAAACCCGTAGTGCCTGTAGTCGAGCGCTGTCCACTCCATATCAAGTACCCAAGCTGCTCCTTGGTTCGCAGAACGTTGAATGCAGGTTCATTGGCGATGTCTGCGAAAAAAGCGAGCCGCGCGCGCGCAGTGTCGTCTTCCACACTTCCAATTTCGCAGTAATACTCGCAAGCGGAGTTGACATTATTTAGGTTGGGGACCTGGATCTTCCAGATATGCTCCGTGCCTATAACGCAAGATGCTTCAGATATCCCTCTCAGAACTTCGCGATAGATGGTTGATACTTACCTTGCGGTAACAATCTGACTTCCTTGGCCACCCATTTGGCAGGGTTGACCGCCTGCAATTGAAGAACGTTCTCAATAGTTTCTTGTAGCTCTATCGCAGTCTACGTAAGATGTGAGTTGGTGTACCCTCTAAAGAGGATGCCCTAGATATGTACATACCTTCGAGTCGATGTTGCCATGGATCATAGTTTCAACTGAAACTTCGGAAAACAGCTCGTCCATAAACGACTGTACTTCAGACATTTCAATAACTATATCATGATCACAGCCGGTACGGATCAATTCATGAATAGCCTCAACAACCCGCAAGCTGCGCTTACCGGAAAGCACCTCCAGTTTCTCAGCTGGCGTATACATTCTCTCAGTTTGGGCATACTCGGCGTAGTAGGTCGCGAGAGAATGCGGCTCCTCGAATTGCGTACTGATCCAGTTTCGACGCAGCTGACAGTCCGCGCTACTTCAGCAAAGCACAGACGAGGCCCGGAATGTTTCAAAAAACTCACCTGATCTTTAATCCCATCAAATCGCCCAGGCGTGACTGCAAAGCTCCTGAGCATTCCAAGCATTCTTTTGGTCACGTCTGCGATCCTGTCGTTGTAACCCATGACTTTGACGACAATCGCATTGTCCGAAAATTCCATAGAGAACTGTACGCTGGCGAGCTCGATGTCATATAGCTCTTCATCAATGGAGTCTCGGAAAAGTTCACACAGGAGACTTGCAAGCGTCGAATGTCGGGCATTCGAGTCCAGGAGAGGCCTAAAAGAAACGATCAGCGTCATGTAGTTCCCTTCAATACGTGCTACATACGTTTTGAGAGCGACAAATACGTTGGCCCTTGGAACTTTGAACCGATCATCTGCTTTGTGCCACAAACGAGATTTGGGCGTGTCCTTGAGCAAGTTGGGTCTTCGAGGTAACTTTACCAGCGCTTCATAATCAGCCTTCAGCTCTTTATCGCGGATTTGATCGCTTACTCCAGTTAATTCAACCTTATTGATGACTTGCAGATTAGTTGGAATAAACGGGTTCGATCCAGGTAAGAGCATCTCGGGCACTCGGTCATTTGACAGAGCCTACGGTTGGTTTATCTTAGCAATGTCAGATCTGTTGATGATGAAGCTAACTCACTGCATCGATGAATTCCTGGGACATGGGCGTAACCGTGTACTTTGTCCCATATATCGGTTCTGTCTGGTCTAGTTTACCGACAGACGATGGCAAATCCTTAGCTGTGACAGCTATAACACTTCTCGTGACGTCCAATGAAAGCAAAACGGCTCTGACTGCATCAGGATCGAAGCGTTCCACCAGAATCTGCGACGAGATAATCTTTTCTCTGGGAACAGGTTGCTGCATTTGCTTGGACAATTCCGAGGCGTATAAAGATGAAGGTCGAGATTCAAGGAAGCGGAACTTGAGAGCTGAAAGCTCTTTGATGTCGTCGAACAGGTATTCTTGCGGGGCTGTGTTGCGTAAAAGGGCGAGATACTTGAAGACGGACATGGCAACCTCTCGGTACTTGGCTGAAGGACAAACGCGAGATGATGATCAGGATACCGGTTTAGACCACAGCGCTTTGAACTCACTTAAGCCTTCGGCTGTCAAATGCAGAGTGACTTTGAAGGAATCAAAGCCAGGCGCTCGGCGTTGGAAAGCAGCACGAAGGGAGTGAACCCATCCACGGCGTTTGAGGTACGAGAGCACAGAACCAGGCCCTCCGTGACCTAGAGCGTGTGAGAGGTACATTCCAGGCTGCGTAAAGAAAGCATCAGCGCATAGCCAGCTGAGCCATTCAACAGGCGCAGACAAACCTTGGTGTCATACGAGCTGCTGAGATCAGAAAAGGGGAACGTGATTTCGAGCCCGCGAAGATCCATGACTGGCTCTGCGAATACGATAATCTGCAACACCAGGTGAACGATTAGCGCCGTCGTCAACATGATATTGCAAACACATACCCCTCTCTGGCCCTCTTCTAACACATTGTCGCTGTACACCAATCTAGGGTCTACCTCCGTGGTCCTGACCGGGACCGCTTCAAACCTCTCGCGTACCGAGCTTTCCAGTGTGTCGAGGTCTTCTCTGCCTATTACTACCAGCTTCATTCTCTTTGCGCAGTACTCTTTCTTCCACCAATCTGCCAGCTCTACCGTAGGATCTCTGCCTTGTTGTTTTGGTTTGTCCCACAACGTCTCTCGGGTACCGGTACCAAACTTGCTAAAGGGATGTTTCCGCGAGGACAAGTGCTTCTCGAGCTGGAAAAATCGCCAGACATCGGACTGCAGGTTCGCGTTGTGCTCCGAGTTGACGGCATTTACTTCTCGCTCGGTGCAGGATGGGTTGAAGAGGGGTTCTGTAAAGAAGCATGCAAATCGGTCGAGAGCACCCAGAAGAGCATTAGGCGCCACTTCGAATCGGTACTGCGAGAAACATTCAGGTTGCTGGATTAGCAAAGGTGCAGAGCTTGTAGTGGATTCCATGATCAAACAGTCCTTTTGTAGGGCCTTCATGGTTCCACTGATAAACACGACTGAAGACTCACGTTTGTATTAGATAACCCGGTGTACGCATTCGATGCTCCGCCATTTTCAGAGAGATATTTCGAATAGGCGTTGTCCTCGGGGTAATTTCGGCTACCGCGAGAGAGCATGTGTTCGCTGTGGAATTGTAGGGATGGTAGGTGAGAAAGGTAAGTAAGCAGATGTTTGCTTGATATTGTATTGCTACCGGAAATGAGAATCCAGGGACATTTCCTCGATAAAAGCCAAAGACGCTGCGGTGCGAACCGAATCTTCAAAGGGACACTCACCAAAAGTGCGCACAGCCTGGTAGATTGACAGGATCCTGAAGATGGCCTACTCCGACGTTCATTGAAGCTGCAGCCTTGTTACATGCGGGATCATGCACCAGAATGCATTCAAGCGAGTTCTCGAGGCGGATGTAGCGGTGAGGTCGGCTCTCCGTGGGCGGAAGAATGAGCCCGATGGTGCTCGTGGGCGGGCTTGAGATGGCCATGGTAGACGATGGCAGATCGGAGATACATGATAGTCGTTGAGCGATGTGCGAGTGAATGGATGTGCTGTCTGATATACTCTCGTCCTTCGCGAGAACAATAGAAGCGAGAAGCCGGAGAACAATGAAGCAAGGTGAGATGCACTCTGCTGGGCAGGGCCCCGCAAAAGCGGAAGCAAATACGGTATAGGTCAATCCCGTGCCGGGTCAAGGTCGGAAATGTACTATTGTGTTGAGTAGCATTTGGCTGAGTTTATCATGGGCATTACTGCCACATGCTACCCGGGACGAGAGCGGCTGGCCCGGCAAGGATCAAGTTGTTCTATGCAGACGCCTGATTATAACATTATGGGTATACCACAACTAATCGATACATTAAAAATACTAAAGAATGTTCTATAAATGAGTCTCCAATTGAAAGTAGGTCTAGACCATCCATTCCCAGGTATGGCGTGCGCAAACGACTTGCGCGGCGAAAAGCTTGCCCCAATGACGGATTCTGCCGGAAAAGGTCGATATCGTTCCCTATCGCTTGGCGTAGGTCAGGAACTTGGCGGCTACCAGAATTATGACGACGTTGCCTAGAAGGAGTAAACAAGAGTTAGAAACGGTGGTGGAGCAAAAAAATTCTGCACAACTGACTGATTATATAGGCAGTATAGATGCCAGCGTCACGACCTGAGGTCGCATAGTTCACACCGACGCCTGCCATGAATGTGTCACCCGAAGCGTACGGGCAGTAGTTGCAATTGCCGGTGGCGTTCGGATCGACAAGGTAAGCGCCCTGAGCTGCAGCAAATGCCCCAGCGTATTGACCACAGGTCTGTCCTGCTGGAGTTGTGAAGGTGAAGGTCTCGTTGATGTCGCACACGACTGGTACCTGGTGTAAAGCCTTGGCAATCATGCCGGATACCAAGAATCGGAAAGGGTTGACGTTGTACAAGAACTTGTTGTAGAAGACGTTCAACTGAGGACCGGGGATGGTGACACCGCACAAGAGGGAGAAGATGACCAAAAGGAAGGGGTTGAACAAGGCGGCGATGAAGATCGAAGGGCTCAATGCAGCGACAGCTTGGCCGAGTGTGACCGAGAAAACTTCCGTAATGAGAACCATTGCGAACTGGTAACCGGCCCTGTTGGAACTCTGACTGGTTCCCCAGATAGGGAAGTACCTATTTGAGAAGCAATAGTTAGTTTAGCTGAAAGTAGAGGAAGACACAATTGCCAAGTCGTTGACGCACCAAAGCAAGTAGAAGGCAACGGCGCACAAGATCGAGTATGGCATCTCGGAGATGATTTGAGATCCAGCAAAGACGGTGGTGCTGTACATCTTGGACGATGCTTCACGGTTGAACACCATTCGAGCCATGATGTAATGGGGTTCGATTTGAGCGATAATGACTGGATCGCGCAGGAGAGTGTGATTAGAGCAGCGCAGTTTAGCACAATAATTGTCCTACTTACTAGCAGGAAGAACAGTAACGATGAAGATGCTATAAGGCCCAAGGCAAAGCTCGATAATCAGTCGCTGATACCCAAATGATTCCAGGCGACTACTCACGCAAAGACACGGTATTGCAAATCTCGGGCGTTGTTACCGAGTTGCAAGAAGGTCAAGGAAGTAACCAAAGCGATGGCCATGTGACTGAACAATCGGGTCCATTGGTAATCAGCATCCCTCCACATCTTGATGGTGTCTCGGCGAAGAATGGTCTTGAACTGGAACCAGAATGACGTCGAATAAGCACGGAGTTGTTCGGCTGTCTTCTCATCGGGGTGCTGCATGGCAACGGCATTGAGTTCCGCAATTTCCTTCTTGGTGTCGTGGAATTCGGGAGAGTTGAGCCACTTTTCGTGCCAGTCACCACCGCCCATTCGCTTTCGCGATCCAGCACCGATGGCTTCCAACATGAATTCAGCGGGATTGGCGTCATCAGGGACCGGAGCACCGTTTCGCTCGAGGTAGTCGACCAAAACGTGAGAGTCCTTGCCAACACCTCCGAAGTAGACACATTCACCACCTCGCTGCAAGAGCAGGAGTCGATCAAAGTTCTCGAAAAGAACGGCATTGGGCTGATGAATAGTACACAAGATGGCTTGACCGGCAGCAGCGAGTTTTCGCAAGAATCGAACAATGTTGAAGGCGCTTTGACCATCAAGACCCGAGGTAGGTTCGTCCAAGAAGAGCAAGAGTTGGGGTTTTGATGCAAGTTCGACACCGATAGTAAGACGCTTCCTGGCTTCGACACTGAGACCATAACCGGGGAAACCAATCATGGCGTCAGCGAGGTCTTGGAGTTCGAGCAATTCGATGATTTCCTCAACGTAGTCGTCCTTTTCGGCCTTGGGTACGGATGCGGGTTGACGAAGGTAGGCAGAGTATCGCATGGCTTCACGAACGGTGGTAGTCCATTCGTGGACATCTTGTTGCTCGACGTAAGCGGTACCCTTTTGGAAAGTAACATCGGGAGCTCGGCCGTTGATCTTAATGTCTCCACCGATCACACCAGTAGTCTTTCGGGCAGCCAAGACATCCAGAAGGGTAGTCTTACCGGCACCGGATGCACCCATAAGAGCCGTCAAAGTTCCGGGCTTGACGTATCCGAACACGTTGTTCAACAACTGCCTTTGACCACCTGGGACCGGAACAGTGTAGCAGAGGTTTTCCCACGTGAACGGTCGTCGAGACTCAACGAGACCAGCGAGGTCCTGCTTGATTTCGCCAGCAGCGAGAGCAGCTTTTCGTTCTTGCAGTCGGGCGTTTCGGGCTTTGGTGTCCCTGTTTTCCTTGGCGAAGACAACGATAGCCTTGATGTTAGCGGCAGCACGTGCGATGTATTCCATACAGATGATTTGCAGGATAGCTAGAGGATAACACAAAACCACGGTCAAGGAATGCTGTTGAGACGCGGAACGAGGGATACCTACAGAAGAACAAGAAGAATCCCACGAGGATACCAAAGTTTCTCCACTGGTGACCGTGCCTGTAATCAAATGCGACTTCGAGGTATCGCATACCATTGACAGTGTTCTGACCGGGAACAGAGCCTTGCAACGTGCAGGTCTGGGTAGTGTCGGTAACAGTGTTGCCGAACCCGGTGATACTAGTACCAGGGATATTGTGAGGAACGATGTATTGTGTGTCACAAGTCAAGTCCAATCGCTTGAACTCGTTGATCATCAACGATTCGAAACCTAAAACAGAAACGAGTCTTAGATAAACTCAACGTCGCTGTCGGGCGGTACTAACCGTATGACAGTGGGTTAATGTAGTAGATCCAGAACAACCACCGCTTCATGGTGTTGACAGGGATCATATAACCGGCGTAGATGACCATCAAGGAAATAAGCACGGAAGCCAAACGAGCAGCAACATCGTATGTCTGCACAAAGGACGCAATTAGCAATTTGCAGAATCATCTCGAGATAAAAATGCCTACCTGAGTACCGGTACCCAAGACTCGGAAGAAAGCACTCATGACCAGGTACGAGGAGAAGACGAAGAGGTAGAAGGTGAAGAAGGCGCCCGCGCTCGAGTATAGACCGGACATGAAGTAAACGATGATACCGAAGAGCAGGATCTTAAGGGCGTTGATAGGCAGATCGGCTAATGTCTGAGCGACGGCGAGAGCACCAGGTCGGTAGAATCGGTATCCAACTTGCTTGTACATGATGTTTCGGCCACCCATTTGAGCGGGCAATTCGGAGAAAGCGTTAAGAGCGTTGAAGAGCATGGCAATGAACAACACACCACCTCGAGTGAAGGCACCGGATGCGGTTTGAGGAAGCTGGTAAAAGACGGAGCCGGTGATGAAAGCAATAGCGATGGAGGTGAAGAATCCAGTGTAGATTGTCAACTTGTCCTGAGCTTGAAGTTGCAATTGACGTTGGAACAGCGCGAGAATTTGAGAACCGAAGCTGACCACGTAGGGACTCTTCTTTCCAACACCCTTTCGCTTGCTTTCCTCAACAGCTCGCCTGAACTCGGCTTGTTGAGTCTCGTCAGCACGCATCGATTCGGTCAATGCCTTTCGCTCAGCTTCCATACGGTGGAAGATCTCTGAAGAAGCGTACGCAGCTTCGAGTGCATCGGGAGTGGAAGGCACAGAGTCGGCGTTTTTGCCGGGCTGGTACTCCCTTTCGTTGGGATCGGTACAACCGGTAAGGTAATCGGCTGTTGTCTGTCGAGGCTTGTCAGCGAAACCGAGGCCGATCATGTATGCTCGGGCTTCCTTGGCAGGACCGAAGTATACCTGTCGACCGTTGTCGATGACAAGGACCTTGTCGAACTGGTCGTAGATACCCTCACCGGCTTGGTACAGCGAAACAAACGTCGTCATCTTCATGATATCGGTAATGATTCTGATCGACTTAGCGTAGTCCAAAGCTGTGGATGCATCGAGACCTCGTGTGGAGTTGTCCCATGAAATGACACATCCTTGTCCACAGAAGGCTTCAGCGATGGAAACTCGCTTTCGCTCACCACCGGAGACACCTCGAACGTATTCGTCTGCAGGGGAAGTGAGGATCAGTCCACCTGATGCGAATGCACAAATTTCGGCACGCTACTTACTTCCGACCAAAGTCTGCTTTGTATGAGAGATGTTCAACATCTTAAGCAAAGTATCAAGCATTTCTTGTCGGAATTGCTTTTGCGAGATGCCTTCAAGCATTTTACCGGGAGTCTTCATCTTGAGAGCCAACTCCAGCGTCTGCTGTACCGTTAGAGTGGGAAGATGGATATCGTCTGGGAGAAGTGCTGTAGTGAGTAAAGACGCGCAAAACATATTTCGTGGTTGACTCACCTTCCATAGAGTAGATAACTTCACCCGCATATCGCTTCTTCATCTCTTCGGGGGAAACACCTTGGTACAGAACCTCACCCTCAACGCCGAGGTATGATTCACGGTTGTTGGTAATGGTTTTCAGGAAAGTACTGGCGCCACCCTATGAAACGCCAATTATTAACACCTGAAACGCCTCACTGAGTCGCAAAACGTAAATTACTTACACCTGGTCGTGCCAAAACCAAACACATCTCTCCTGGCTTTAAGTAACCGCTAAAGTCGTGCAGCAAGTCTCGGGGCTTGGGAGACATCAAGTCAACGCCGAAAAGTTTCATCAGAGAAAAGACTGGCATGATGAACTGCTCCATAATAGCGTTGGGGAAAGTTCGGACGTGGATCTTGAGACCACCACCTCCGATAACTCGCAAGTGATCCCAGACGACGCCGATTTCCTTGTGGTTGAATCCCTGCGCATCACGAGCCGAACTACCGCCACGGAGGTAGCTGGTGAGGTTGAATCCGTCCTCTTCCTCCTGTGCTTCTAGGTCCTCTAGAGAAACGCCGGATTGCCTCGTGCGTGCACGATGGAGCGAAGATTGACGGGAGAGGGATCGCTGCAAGTCGGCAAACTGGGCTTTTGCCTTTTCTACGTCGATGGGCTCGACGTTTTCTTCGCCGTAGTAGCCCTTTTGAGGGTCAGAGTAACCCTGGCCGTGTTCGGCTTTCAATCCAGCGGTCTTCTCGACATCGTGAGTTGGGCTCGGGTGGGAAGGCTTTTCATCTTCCGATCCAGAGTGTCGGGAAGCAGCCAAGGTAGGTGCATTGCTGAATGTGTGCTGCTCCGAGGCGGTGTGCACGAAGCTTCCAAGCCGCACATTCTCAGGTGCAGGAGGTGGGTGCGACATGACTGTACGCAAAGCTTACTAACTTGCTAACAATCAAGGATCGTGAAGAAGCATGCAGCCACCACTATTCATAACAGTACACGAAGACGGATATATTAAGGAAAGGAGACTGTGCATGCCGATGGTACGACAAAGCGCTGGAAGACTACGCAAGCTCGATGCAAAATTTGCGGCATAGGTGACTTGTGACTTGATTCATCAGCGAAAGGATACCCCGGTTCCGCCGCAAAGGCATATTTGTGATGTGTTGTTGTGGGATGTACCTCCCTCGGTTGCGTCACACCGAATGCGCGACCGAATGAAAAGCTAGCCAGAAAGCTAGTCCACAAGGTTCTCCGCTGTCATCTCCCTTTCCTCCTCCATTCCCGTACCGATAACAGGGCTGTCGACCGCATGACCCGCTCGCTTAATCATCGCCTCCACCCTTTTGACTCACCGTCACGCGCTATTTTTACGTGTCCGAACATTCCAACGAGCTCTCAAAGCAATCGCTTGGCGCCCGAAGCTTCACATGCATCATGGGCAGCCTGTCAGCGGACAGAGCGATTATAACCTCCGTCCTCTCTTTCACACGAGATGCACCATCGTCAGCCAGCTCTTTAGTGGGCGATATGTGAACACATATTCAATCAGTACTTCAGCAGCCGAGTCACTCAAGCGATTGTCTACCATGTGTGGAAGCATGCCTATGCAAATTTATATATGACATGTCGGGAGTGATCCGCTAAATCAAGTCATTTCCCAGGAGCGTTGCTTCAGCAGTGTTTCCGGGATCAAAAACAAGCAAGGAGGGTAGAACATCAATCAACAACCGTTTCACATCAGCGAAGCAACCGTCGAAGCGACGTTTCAGATCAGCAACGTGACAGATGCAAAATGTGATTGATTCACACTGATACGTATTCCCTAAACATATTCGACTTTGACCTGCAATCTTCGGTTTCTTATAATGTCTGTGCTTCGCTGAGCACCTGGTCGGCTTGCATCCCCCGTCAGCCAAAACAGTCCTACTAAGCTGAGCAACAATTCAAACTGTCAACGGCAGATACCAGCTGCTCGGCGAGATTGAGGCAGACACTGGCCAAATCCTCGAGGACCATGACAGTCAATCTTGCATGTTCTCTACGCGATATTTTCTGCTCACAATCTACGGCTTTCGCTAGATCATGATGATGGTCGGTCTTCGATGTTCGTCTAAATCCGACTGACAGACTACCTGTCTGGTGTCACGTCTGCTTACAGGTACAACTGGAACAGATAACATCATGCCATACGATTCGGAAGACCAAAAATCGTGCTCAAAGCAGGCAATATATAAAGCAGACATGAACGACAACAACCAGCTTAACATCCTCTTTCCATGACTCCTGTAGTCTACAATGCCACTCCTCTCGAATTTTCGGTTAGCAGATGGATTCCTGCTGCTCCAAACAAAAGCTAGACTGGCCCGGATTCTTTTAACGCAAAGTCACTGGTCTACTCAATAAGCTCACTGTTGTAAAGAATGTCAATTACATCTCTCTGCAGATTGTAGGAGGGGCCAACAAGTCTGTGGCGGAAAAGGGCAGGAAGGATTTGCGATTGGCAACCAAGCCCATCTAACTGGATTTCCTTTGCACTCAGGTTGATGCCGTTCATTATCGTGCTTCGAGAGCTCTCGATCGACACTCCCCTAGCGTATGAACTCGCTGCTCAGCTTATGGCTGCTGCCAGTCTTGCTCAATCTTACGTAGAAGCCTTGGCAAATGCTGTTGAACCGTATTGGAGGTCAAACATCACATCAAAGAACAAGTTGATTCGGTCATTCGAAAGAATTTCGAGCGCCGCAGTCTAGAGCGGCAGATGATTGATTATTCCGTCGCACGAGAGAAGGTGTCCTTTATTTTTCCGCCCTTCTGTAATGCAGACTTTGTGATCGTAAGTGTTGGTATACATTCTACTCGCGAGATAGGAACTTGGGTAGACGATGTGTTTAGTGCCGTCTGCCTATGATATGCTTATTTGAATGATTTTGTCGTATTGTTGCTACAAAACGCTCGACCGGTACTAATACGCACATGCAGACTGGTCAAACTCACACATCCGTTCCGTATTTTGCGATAACTTGGTCGCATCCGTGCACAGAAACCCTCCATCAATGTATGACGATAAATGTAAGGTTTTCCATGCGACAAAGACCGTCCTCCAACACTATTTCTTCTTTTTCTCTTTAACTGGATCCAAAGGACTGTGAAACGACAAGTAAGGTAAACTTCTACAAGACACCGCGAGTTGGCCGTCTGAGGTAACTGAGGACATACCGATTGAACCCTCCCCTTCGATTCATGTACTGCCGCCACGTTCTCTCTTTCTTGATATTTGCTCCACCCTCCGCATTCCCTTCCCGATGTTTTCCCTAGAAAAAGTCATGATTCCTTTAAGTTTAAACCCGGATTGGGGGAGAACAAGTGAACCTCGCGACAAACCTTTGTGCTTCCGAACCCGCCAAAGCCCATGGCGGCCATTGCAGCTGCCTCGGCGTCATCTTCCTCATCTCCTTCACCGTCTTCGCCTTCCTCACCCCCATCGGGATTCACGTGTGAACCATTTGCGTTTCGTTGACGCCGATATGGCTCTGGTGATCGGGTCACGGAACGGGATGCTGGAGTAGAAGAGAGCGAAGGAGGGTGATATGAGAAAAGGCAGACACGGAGACAAGCCAGGAGTCTAACTCACCGTCTCGACCTTCCAACTCCTTTTGTACTCGAACGGCTCTCTCCATCTCACGTTGCCGCCTCCCCTCTTCAATCGCTCTCCTATCCAACGGTCTATTCTGTTCATATCGCTGATACCCAGCGGGACCGCCAACCGCTCCTGGTCCGCTATACCGCTGTGCACCGGCTGCTAGTGCTTTTGATGGGTCCGCTG
The DNA here is from genome assembly GCA_030039265.1 of Naganishia cerealis. Lineage (NCBI taxonomy): Eukaryota > Fungi > Basidiomycota > Tremellomycetes > Filobasidiales > Filobasidiaceae > Naganishia > Naganishia cerealis. Next base: position 75,941 of record JASBWR010000021.1, on the reverse strand, counting down.
GGATAGGTTGACGTGCGGGTCCATCTCTTGGCTGATGTGGGCGGTCACGGGTTTGAGGCTGAGCAGCATGGGTGGATTCCGGGGAACGACTGCGGCCTTTTTCTTTGACGTCTCGTCTGTAATTGCTACCACGGTGATCGACGTCTTCCTGCCGTCTTCGGTATGAGCTGTCCCTGTCCCTCTCGCGATCACCATCTTGGTACCTCGACCTGTCACTATCCCTGCTCTTATAAGCTGAATGCGTAGGTCAAGCCAGGTTTTAGCTCTCGACTTGTAGCAGTGCAGATAGTGCAAACTCACCTTGTTCACGATCATCTGGAGAACGACTGCGACGTTTGTTTGCGGGTCCCGCTTCAGCGTCTCGGTCCCTGTAGCCACCTCCACGCGAATTATAGTAGCCTGTCGGTCTTGAGGACATGTTTGGATGTGTAGCTTGCGAGGGAGATTTACAAACCTGCGCAAGAACAGTTTAATCATTCACCTATACCAGTTCCCAATTCGAGCTTTGCTGCAAACTCCCTGCCGACTCTGACCCACTTTCGCGCTTGTGATTGTTTACAATTGTGTGTCGATTGTTCAACATCATGGTGCTACTCGTGTTATGATGGGCTGCTAATACAGGTCCTGCCGTCCGAAAGCGTTTGAAGAACACCTTACGTCCGCCGTGCCACACACTGCAAGCTCCTGTCTTTGGCGGGAATATTCCGACTCGAGCTCGAGCGACGCTTCGCCAGAATCCGAGATAGGAGTTTTGAACGGTCAGGTTGAAACACGGACCTCTAGACACTTATTCGGTTCAGTTGTTGCCGTTAGACGGCAGAGGTGATGGAATCGTAAGTATGGCGATTGTTGAACCCCATTGCCTTAGACTTGTTTTTGAAATCCAGCTAATACTCATCGTATTGGATCACCCTCGACATCGCATTGATACGACATCTCGACAAGCAGCGACGGCAGAGGTCAAGGATATTTCAACCGGGACTCTTCTGGATACCCGCAGGAACCCGATAGGAACATCGTAGGATATACAGGAACATCAATCAAGTGGGCGCCATTCCTGTCTTACGGCGCATCATTCAGTGGCATGTTTATTCGTGCTGATCCCTTCTCATCCTTATAGTATAGCACACGCAATGGCACGTGCACTGGAGAACCGATCTTTGCCAGCGGCAAGTACGAGCAGCAACGTTGCCTATGACTCTGATCCCGCGCCCCAAAAGGAATCGCAACATACTTTACCACCAGCCACATCAAGCGATGAACAGCCAAACGTTAAAGTTTCTGGAGGAAAGAGGAAGAAGCCAGAGCCTGCCCGTCGAGGAGGTACTATATCAGTCAAATCACAGGTCGCGAGGATGGAACAGGGCGATACAAGTGACGAGCAGGCCGCCAATACGGAAATCATCTCTGATGCTGAACGAGAACTTAAGAAATCAAGGCGATTGATGTCACCAGCCGAGGCGTTGCTGGACTCTGCACAGGCAGTACTACCTGCACCAGGCCTGCACCGATTCAGCCACAGCAGGAATGAATCGACAAGCACACCTTCGGGTGCAGGAGTCAATGCGAGAAGGCAGACTACGTTTACGCTGCGACCACCAAGGGAGAACCCCGCTGATGCAACGAACGGAGTACCTATCGGAGACAATGCAAGGAATAGAAGCCGGGCGAGCTTGTCGCCCGAGACCGCTGCTCATATCACTCCTGGCGCGGTCTTAATCAACAGGTATGTCAATGGACGGCGCCATCGAACCTCCCAGTCGCCCGGTTCGACTTCAACGGCCTCGCATTTCCACTCCTTTTCAGCCATCGTCACTACCGCAGGAGCAGCCGGTATGGATACGACGATGGAGGAAGATGAAAGTGGTGATAGTGGAGAAACCAGCGGTGCAAGTGTCAGCAGGCAGAACCTGACAAGCATGAGCTTGAGTGGCTTACACGACGAAAGTTCGTACGAAGCCATGGAGAGAGAAGTACAAGCTGGTCGAGCGTCTGCAGCGGGAACAAGCCTGGGCAACGTGGATGCAGGTTCACGCTTTCAAACTCCTCGACAAGCACTCTTCAATCCGCCTCAGATGGCTTCGTCTCATTATACCTCAGAAACACCCAACATGGCGCGACAGCCCTTCTTCCCGATTCTTGAATCCCGAGGAGATTCTCAGGCGCCAGAGAGCGCAGGAACAAATCGAGGCAAACGTCGGTCGTCGCGAAAGAGTGCCGATAATCAAGCTTATCGACCTGAAGGGGATAATGCGCCAGCACATCTTAATCGAGAAGGGACGTTAACCGACTCAGCGGATGAGGATGGCGGGGGTGAAGGACTGGCCGCTCATTTACCTGAGCGATCGACGAGGGGGAAACGGCATGAACAGGGAGAAGGATATCTTGGAACCGGCTTGTCTTTTGATCCGCATACACCTGGTAAACCGAGAAGCAAGAAAGGTGATAATAGGGGAGGCGATGGTGCAGATGCCGGGGATGTAAAGTATGAGAGTCAAGATGCCGCGGAGTCGCAAGATCAGGTCATTGGCTCTTCGAATAATGCCCGGAACTCCAGTCGAGCGCGAGTCGCAAAGTTCACAGCGCCCGCAAGGTCGAGGAAGACTGCGTCTGTAAGCCTTTCGCCAGCAAAGGACAAACGACCGGTCACAGCGAACAAAGGCTCCGCGCAGAGCAGCGTTGATCTTTCCAACGATGTAGACATTGACGGGGGAAGCACTCGAACAACACAAGTGAGTCTCTCATGTTCCTGACTATAGCTGTTTCGGCAAGCGTTGAAGTAGGCTCTATTCCCGACTCGTGTAGCACCGTTACTTGTCGACGCTTAGGAGCTATGCAGCAACTTCTCTATTGAAATGGCTTGGAATATTTGGCGGCCTTCTCGCTGTCATGTGGTGGCTCGTATCGCACACACCGCCTGAAGTTTCGGAGATTGGGCATCATCGCGCTTCTCCCGGCGGAGGTATTACCGTCAACAAAGGCTGGAGTCGACATGTGCCACAGAGAACAGGAACGGCCGGGACCGATGGCGAGCGTGAAGAAGTGACACACGCGGCGATGGAAGACCTGCTTCAGCGTCTTCGAGATCTTGAAGCTAATTTGATACTGTTATCGACGGAGACGTACACGCACAAGGATGAACGGGCTCGTTCAGAACGTGAACTCGCCATAGCTAATTCGAGAATGGAGCAGTTGAACGAAGACTTGCGTCGCGAGCGTAGCAAAAGGGAGCAAGATCGGCACGATTTGGATCAGCTTCGTACTACTATCCATACATTCCGACAGCAAGCCGAGGCATCATCATCTTCACTTTCAACCTCGATGGATGAGCTAAGCCGTAAAGTTGATACCCTGGAGTCTGGCGTACGAGAAGCACTGAGTGAACAACGCATGATGCAAATACTAGAGAGAGTCCTACCGAGTGGAGTTCCTGTTCGACGGGACCTGAAGACGGGAGAAATCACGATCGATCCATCTTTCTGGACGGAATTGCGCAAAGTTGTCGCTGCTAAGACCGAGGTCGAATCTCTTTCCCATAGGGTTGCTACCATCAAGAAAAAGCAAGAGTCGGGAGGGGATCCTCACACGCCAGTAGCGTCTGCGGTCATTACCAAGGTTCCGACGTGGCAGGACTTTTTGGACGAAAACGAGGAAACCCTCCGTGTCTGGGCAGGAAAGGCGTTTGATCGAAAATTGGTAGATGCGCAGGTCATCGATCGGTCCAGCTTCCTGTCAATGCTCAAGGATGAGCTTCACGCACTACACGCCACGTTGCGCGACGAAGCATCGTCTCGAGATGAATCGACGATGGCGAAAGTCAACAAGGAACTTGAAGAGATTCGCGCATACCGAGCAGCTGAATCTGTCTTGAACCCGGTATATAATGCAGGCGACGTCGACACGGACATCAAACCTGTTCTGCAACGACTGATTGATGACTCTCTCCTCAAATACTCGAAGGATGTGCTAGCTCGGCCTGATTACGCACTTGCTTCAGGTGGCGCCCATACAGTTGAAGCGCAAACGACGAAGACACTCGTGCTTGTCCGCCCGCAACCAAAGTGGCCTTCCTGGGTTTCGCAAAATCGAGACAAGAGTTTGGAAGTGACGGGAAGGACACCTCTCGTGATTCTTCATCCTGCGACCCAGCCTGGCATGTGTTGGCCATTCGAGGGATCGCAAGGCCATGTAGGAATCTCTTTAAGCAGGGAGATCCATGTGACCGATGTCACGGTGGAGCATGTTGCTAAGGAATTGGTGTCTGCCAGGAGTCTTATGAGCGCGCCGAGAGATATGGAGCTTGTGAGTGCCGCAGTACGGTATAGTCTGTATATTGTTGTTGTTGTACTGACCATCTCTGTGAGGTGCCATTGACAGTGGGCAACGTTTGGAGACGATCAAGCTGATAAGGTCAGGGACTTTTTGGACACTTCTCCGTATGTGCGCTCGTTGTGTCTTTTACCCGACCGTCAAGTCTAATCGTTTGACATGCCTCTAGGGAGTATCAAGCGGATTCTAAACCGCCCTTGGCGGAGGAACGGTTGATATTGCTCTCACGCTTTCAATATACACCGCATACCTCGCAGCCGTTACAAAGCTTCCCCGTTCACGGGGACGTTCAAGCACTAAATCTCGTGACGGATAATGTCATTCTCAGGGTGAACAGCAATTGGGGTGACGATTACACGTGCTTGTACAGGGTACGTCCAGGCTGGAAGCGAATCTTTGGACAGGGGTTTTGCTAATCTTATTATCGCGGACGCGTTGCAGGTGCGTATACACGGTCAGGCCCAGGAGGATCTAGGAGTGGAAGAATCGTGAGGTCAAAGAGCATCATGCGGTCAATATGTCTGGATGCGACGGGTTTTGTCTACTTAGTAAAGGACGGACTGATATGGCGACAATGCGCCGACAATCATATTCGAGTTGTAGTAGGGGAGATTTGGAAACTGCAGCTCTTTTCTTTCACTTTCGCTTCTCTCTGCGTTACACCTTGTGCATATACATTCTTACGCAGAACTGAGCTAGAAGGTTATGAAAGCGAGGCTTCAATAGCATTCGGAAGGGGTGGCTCGTAGCTGAGACTATGTGAGTTCGCGCAGTCAACTGTGCGGCCATTTGCTTTCCAAGGCGGTAGCGAAGGTACTGCTGAGCCCTATCGTCGAGGAGCCGAGTAGGTAGGAATGACGAGTCCGCATGACTGTCTAGTACGGGTACGCAACGAATTTTGCGAGTTGTCGCAAGTTAGCCCTTACGTGCGAACACCAACCGCTTTACCCAGCTGCTACCATTTACCAAACACCATACGACGCTCAACAACACGCGTGACAGCTTTTGAGCTCAATTAGCATAGATTAAGGATTCCTGTCTACATTGGTATGTCGAATGTCGGTTAGCTTTCTCATAAGGAAGGGTCAAGCACTTATGACTCAAGGGTAGTAGCTAAACTTTGGGTAATGAGGTCAAAGTCGGGTGGGCGGGGAAGTAAGTGAGCGAGAATATAATATTGATCAAGTTAAGGGTGAATTACAAGTGCTCAGAAGTAAATACAACTGATATGGCACTCCCTTATATACCTTTTGCTTGCATCCGGAAGACATCACCCGATTGAAAGTAGGAACAGTAGAGTCGTGGCCAAAATAAATGGTAACCAGAATGTGGGCCTCTCAGAGTTGGAGCTCGAATATATTCCTAAACAAACCAGTATTATCATCATAAGACGGCATGACTGAGTGGTTATAGTGATTGATTAGAAATCAATTGGGCTCTGCCCGCCCAGGTTCGAGTCCTGGTGTCGTCTTATCTTTTTGGAAGGTTAGCTTTTTTGCTCAAGAAGGCGCCTCATCATTTCACACATGGCGTATAGACGCTATGCGTGTGCGGGGACGCCCCGATTTAGCATGCAACCGCATGAGACTGGTCTCCACTACATCATACACTGAAGCAATTCACTGCAAGGCTCACAGGCTACAATATTCTATAGCCATATTCATGTAGATTACAGTTTATTCAGAATTGTTCAGCTTTCAATATTATATCAGAAAACACCATATGAAGAGAATAATCTATTCATATCCATGGGGGAATTTTTACTATCTCCACACACTTCATTATTCATATATGTATTCATGTTAAAAAATGAATGATTCATTCACTCTATTTACCTTATTCATATATATTGGGAAGACTCGTGTGGATAGCAGATTATGGGAAAAAACGGTCGTTGAAAAGCTGCAAGTCGATATACGAGTACCTTGAATAGCCACTGCACAAGCTGTGCTGACAGTGAGCTGCCAAGTGAACAAGCCGCCCAGATCAAGTTGAAAGTTAACTTGCTGTTCTTGCACAAACAAGACGCAAAAAGAAGAAAGGAATAACAATAGAGGGAGACAGCTTAATCCTGTGCAATTCTCTCGCAAATTCCCTATGGAGACTACGGATACGTTGTTATAATCCCCGTACAGTACACGCTTCTGTCCATTGCCTGCCTACCACCTCTACCCCACCTTCATTTCGCTTTACCCCTCTCATGCCGCAAGAGCCTTCTCGATATCGGGCTTGATCGAGTCCTAACCGCCACGAAGTGCGGCGCGTATCCACTAGTGGTGAGTATGAGGTGTTCACAGAGGAACGGGGAGAAGGGAGATGACACATACGGGCTTGACGTAACTCAAGTATCGGTTGATCAGTTGCCCGTCTTTACCGATCAGAGCCTAAGGTAATGAGGACAAGTGGGGGGTCAGTAAGTAGGCCGAGCAGGGCGTAGCGGCTTGTGCCAGTGTGGCGTGAATGTCACCGAGCGATTCACCTTTTCAAAGTTCCCTGTGAGCCCAGATAAAGGCGATGTCAGTGGAGGAACAAGAGTAAAAGTAGAGTTCGGAGTCGATAAGGGCTAGTGTAAAGGAGAAGACATGGAAACGTACATTTCACTGTCGTTGTTCCCCCCAGAGACGTTTTGCGGGACTTGATCCATGCGAAAACTTCGTTCATGTTCGGGCCGTTCACATCCGACTACGGGTTTGAGGGAAGGGAGGTGGTAGAAGGATTTGAGAAGGCGATGAGATAAAGTTCTCTCAGGCATTTGATATTGGGCGGGAAACCAGGTTGCTTACTTTCTTCGCAAGCGGGAAATCGACGCCGTAGTTTAGTTCACACGTCTACGATGGGTGATGGAAGTTGAAATTTCAGATCGGTACGGTGGGTCAGCCACGAGAGAGGAGGAAACACACCTGCATGATTTCGTTGTCGTTTCCTGGTTCCTGTCCGCCGAACTGATCACACGGGAAGCCTATGACAACAAGGCTATCCTTAAATTCATCTTGAAGCCTCTGAAGACCCTTGTACTGAGGAGTGAAGCCGCTGCAGTTGAGAAAAGACCAGGAGGTGAGTATGTGCATGCTGAGAGGGACAAAAGACTCACCATTTCGAAGCAGTGTTAACGATCAGGACAACTTTGCCTTTGTAGTCTGCCATGTTCAACCAACGGTCTTTCCCAGGCAAGGGCGCCTTGAGGTCATAGAACGATTTGTCGGCGACGTCTGCGGGCAAATTCTCGTATCCCAGCTTTTTCCAGATGAAGGATCCCCAGCCCTGTGGCTCGCTAGTTGCTGCCGGCGGTGAAGAGGCCATTGTGCGAAGGTGTAGAGGGAGACGGGGGTAGCGGCGGGGGACGGAGAGGACACGGGGGACAGAGAGTCTTGTGCGGAGCGACGACATTGAGGACAGGGCGGAGAGGGAAGAAACTTGTGCGCGGGAGACGTCATTTCGCTTCAAAGGTAAGTGAAACACACCGGCAGCGGCAACTGGCAAACACCGGCGCCCGCCATTCTTGATTTCATAACACCACTAGATACAACTCGTCGGATTCACCACGTTTTCTTTCTCAGAACCATCACCCTGCTGCCGGCTTTGCGGTTCTACAGCTGGTTCTACGACGACGAGCCAAAGACGCTGAACCGCCTGACAAGGGACGGTCCAAACTCTTCATACTGCTGTTTGGTATGCGCAACGTTGTAGAACTCGGGCTGCGCGTCGGCAGAGCATTAGTCGACGGCAATGCATACAGGGGATCAGAGGATAGACTTACAGTCGATGCCATCAAGCTTCCGCCGTACCACACAGCGTATCGCTGTCGTTTATGAGTTACGACATTGACGTCGACGCCGGTAGACTGTGCGCGACGGAAGGTCAGTCGGGTCCAAGCAACCGGCGGTGGCACGGAAAGACTTACGCGCATAAGATTACCACTTGCTTGCTCCGAATGGGCGATCCTGCCATCCACGATATGCTTAATGTCCCGCTGCAACCGCCTGCCAAAGTCTTTGAACATGGTGGAACCGCCCGAGAGCACAATGTTCTGGTTGCGCAAGGCATCATAGGAATTCGATCGTCAGCTCGCAGAGTCCAGAGAACAACTAATACCTGCATACCTTGTAGAGCCCCCTCCTAACATCGATTGGACTCGTCTGAATCACGTTGTCTACCACTTCGGGCAAAGGCGTCAAGAAATCCGAGCTGTAGATTTCCGGGTTGAAGAAGATTTCAGGCGCAAGGAACCGCTCATACCCGATATCGATATCGTATTTCCTGCCCGTCACGCTGTGCTCTCCGGCAAATCGTGCAAAGTACTTGTACGGGTCGGTGTCGTACTTGCGGATCTCCTTTACAATGTCTTGACACACATATGTGTAGTCTTCCTTGATCTTTTCGGCGCTATGTACAAGGGAGGGAGGAGATTAGCGACCTCTTCACCTTACCATTGGCATGTCGATAGCCACTTACACCCTCAACTGATCCTCCGGTGGAATATGCGCCTGCTCTCCGCGATCCCGTAGCAAGTTGAGCACAAATTCGGTAATGTTTCGGCCAGCGATGGGTATATGCTTGATCGAGGAACCAATAACGTAGCCATCAGCGACGGGGATAGTATCTGTTCGATGAACGAGGAGGAGCAGAGGAGTGTCCATCAGAACATGCGGAAACCCCAGACCCAGGACCCAGAACGTACGAGTTACACCATCTCCGCTATCAATGACGACCCCGGTAAGGTTCCGCTCAGTAACCTTACTGCTCGTCCAAGAAGCCGCGAGTGCGAGCACGGCTTGGACTGCGATGTATCTGTGCGAGGAAGTCGTGCGACAAGTGAAGACGCATCGCGGACGGAGGGGGGGGGAATGTAGCCAACGATAGCTCAGTCACAGTGACAATGCCTCGAAAGGCGCATATGAGCGCACGTACAATCCCTGAATGTTGAAGCTTTCAAACATGATCTCCGCCGTGTTCTCTCGGTTCTCGGGCGGGTTCAACGGGGGCTCGGTCTGCGCGGTCGGGAATAGGCAAGTTTGTTAGCTGGTCATGCATTATGTTATGGAGGTTGACCGCGCGTCCGAATCCCAACAGACGAGGCGTAACATGCGTTCAGTCAGAAGTAGACCCTCTCCCCTGGTTGTGCCCATCCGTCTCCGGACATGGCAAACGCGAGAACTTGCTGAGCTACGACCGACTGTACCTCTCAAACTCTCTCTGTGCTGTAAAGCAGCGTCAAGCGAACAAGCCAGCAACGTTGATCGCGTCACAACTTGGCGTCTGCAAGTGCTCACATCCTCCCCGAGTCAATACCGGAGTCCCATCATCCCAGCCGCAACGGTTGACGCCTTGCTTCGCCGTTCCTTTCAACGCAAGCGAGGGGCCTGAAGTCACGCATTTCAATTACCCCTGACTAAACCTGGGCTTCAGCGCTGGAGAAGCCTCCGCATCAAGTTCCTCATCCGCGGGGATCTTTTCCTTTCACAGTCTCTCGCTCGAACAGAGGTTCCTAGACCTGAATCTCAACATACACACTCGCCGAAAATGACGATCCTCGAACAACGTTCGCCATTGGTCATTTACTCTCAGACACAATGCGGAGCTCTCGGAGCAGTCATCGATTACCAGTGTGGTGGTTCCCTCATCAATCGGTGCCCTTAGCCAATGCACTGAGTTTCGGCCACGACGGCGGACTCCGAAGATCATGGACAACGAATCCCGGACAGCTTACGCCTCCCTCGCGGTAAGACAGAGAGACTAAAGTCTGGCGGCCGCCCTACGGCGACCTCGGAAGAGCCTTCCGGGCATTGTGGCTACGGCGCTGAATCTCGCTTCGCTCGGGAAGACAAGGGGTGGATCGTCCCTGCGTCCTTCGGGGTGCTTCGAACTCATATCTTGCGGTGCAGACACCGATTCTCGCTTCGCGTGAAAAGAAATCCCCTCGCTCCGGCTGACTCTCGACCGCTTCGCAGCCTCGGACTCACCAATAGCACATAATGATCCTCCGGCTCTGCCCTCAAATACTTGAAAATACTCTGCGCCCAGAACCTCTCCATATGATCCCAGTTATCGACCATGCCATGCTTGATGGGGTAGTGCAAGCTGTACGTCTTTGAGTTGGCAATAGCCTCGTCCCCGATGAAAAAGTCCAAATCATCGATTCCGCGTTTGGATGCGAGATGGCCGGGCTTGCTAGCAACAGGTGGGGGCCCACCGCCGGGTCCGCCTCGGGAGGGAGCACTGACTGTTGACTTGCCGCCGCCGGAGGCACCCGAGGTGGAACTGCCGTGCGTAGCGATGACGGTGGGGAAGACGAACGAGGGTTCCGGGTTCCCTGCGAACCTGTGCAGGTTAAGGGAGGGGAATCAGCCACGTCACCGGAATCACCCCGCCCGTGGGCGCCACTCACCCCATCTTGGTGTAGCCTGTTCCATTGTCGATGACGAGGGGCGGAAGGCGGGCCATGGTGGTGGTAGTGTGGTGAGCGGCGATGCGGGCTGTTGGTTGTATCGCTGTCGGAGGAGCGGAGAGCCGGATTGCTACATAGCCACCTAACCAGGCGGCGCGTCATCGGCGAACCCCCTCGGGCGCCGGCAGGGAACCCCCCGCTTAGGTAACCCCGTTGGTGCTGGTGTCATCTTGATGTCGGTGGGAGTTGGGTTCGACAGGGACATGTTGGACTCCCCCAACCGCCACCATGCAGAGATACGAGCCCACACACACGCCATACGATCCCCCGGCACAGCCACAGTACCAGCCGCAGGGCGACAGGTATACCCCTGGGCCACAGAGTCCACCCAGTACGTCGTATTCCTCGGTCGATGATGCCATGCTCACCTCCCTCCTCCTCTGCCCAACTTAGTCGAAGTCGTCCATTCCCCATTCGCGAGGACGTTCTCAGATGCTGGGCGTGCTATCATCGGGCGTGGACAAACGGTGAGTCATCGAACCCGCCGCCTCGATCAAAGCTCGAGCTGATCTCTTCTTTTACTTGCTAGTTCGAGGAGATGTACGCCCCGCCGGAAAACTACCTCGAGGTCGAGGTAGGCAATGCGCAGACACATGGCACAGGGAGGAAGATGTACACGGATTATCAAATTATCACAAAGGTATGTGAACAACGCCATGGAAGGCGGTTAAGATTCGTGTGCCCGTCAAAGACTTGAATTTCCGGAAGACCCTTGAAAGTCGCCGTGGGCCTGATAACAGCCACGGGTGGCCATGGATAGCGGCATTCAGCAATTTTGCAGTCAGCTGTTTGCTTTATGACAGCACTGCTGGTTATAGCCTGAAAACGGAAGGCATCTGTGGGGGAACGGAACGGGACGGGACGCTTTTTCCGGCGGAATCCAAGGGATAGACGCTGATATTTGTCCTTTATGTTCCCTCTGTCCGTTTTCACTTCTTGTGTCGGTCTAATCTTACCGGGTCATCCTCCGCCTGTCAACAACTCCATCTCTCTTCCCTCTCCGCCATTCCGTTCCTCTGCTTTTCCGGAACAGACAAACATCCCAGCTTTCAAACTCCAACACTCTACCGTCCGTCGTCGGTACTCGGACTTTGAGGCATTTCGCGATATTTTGGAAAAAGAGAGCACGAGGGTGACGATTCCACAATTGCCAGGAAAGGTAAGCAAGCTTCCGTGGTGGATCCGGAACATGCTAGGCAATGACGTACGAGACGCCTTGATATGCTTACCACGCTTCTTTCACTTTTTCCGTTCATAAAGGTGTTCACCAACAGATTCAGCGACGAAGTCATTTCCAAGAGGCAAGACGCACTGCAACGCTTCCTCGAAATCGTCGCGGGTCATCCGTTACTGCAAACAGGAAGCAAGGTGCTTTGTGCGTTTCTGCAAGGTAAGTTGCGTCACGCGAATGTATTTCCTGGCATGCCAAGGTTGGCCGTCGCTGATCCTCGCTTCCCCACGTATCGGTGCAGATCCCAACTGGGACAAGTCGCAGTGGCTCTAGAATGCCTTTGTGATGACGGCAACTTCGCGGAGAGCTGGCATGTGGGTATTTTGTCTTTTTAGAACAGAATCGTAAGGAATCGTTGTATGGCTACATGTATCGGAAACAGGACGCGTCGCTCGTGCGGATTGTAATGTCTATTACAAGTGCCCTGTCGGCTGGATTCCTTGATGTAACCTGACACCATCGTCCGGTTCGCCTTCGCCCTCACCCTGCCCGTCCTCCAACGACCGCACGTGCTGCTTGCTGTTCTTACGGCGTTCCATATACTCGTCGCGCCACTGCTCAAACCATGAGGCGAGGGAAAGCCCTATAATGTTGACCCCAAAGACACCACAGAGAGCGCCGAAATGCACTCCCAGGGCGTGCCCGGGCGCCGTATTGAACAAGATGATTTTCGAAGCCTAGGCGGGGGAAAGCTGAGTACGAAGGAGATCTAACAGGTCGAAAAGAACATACCTCTGTGTGGTGGTAGAACGGGAGCCAGCGGAGGATATTGTAAAAGTCCATCATGAGCTCCATTGGCTGGAAGGACGACGCTGTGTGAGGAAGCAGGGTGGACGGTCAGTTGTGGGTGCATTCAGAATTGCAATCAAAGGCCAACTGACTGATGTCCACTAAGCACGAGAGGGCAAGTAACGGTTATCGCCTTGCTGGAAAGCAAAGAGAACCTGAAGGAAAGACTTACGAAATGATCCAGCTGCACGTCGTTCTAAAAGCTTACCAGTCCACGCTTTACAGCAACTACGAACGAGCTACATTCACAAAATGAGGAAGAAGGGCAGGAACGCCTGCCTGAGCACGCTGACCATTGTCTCAAGCGCAAGACCGACGGCGAGGAGTGAGAGGTAAATGAGCATCCATTGAACCACGAATCAAGCTGCGAGAGTTGCATTCGCTATCAGCACAGTAGCTCGGAAGTACGCAGCAGATGGTAAGACATACCATGGCGAACGGTGGCAGTAAAACAATGCTGCCATCACGCAGGTATACCATAGCGACTACAAACACCGATAAGTGCTGGAGTATTAGGCCCGTTGTCGGCGAAATAGCATAAACGGAGAATACTTGCAACGAAAAAAGCAGACTACCGGGATGAGGAATCGCAGGGAAATCAGCCTTCCTAGCTTGAGTTTCTTGTGTATCCGAGTCTGTTGCAGAGATTGGTTCTGCCAGAGAACGAGCTGGAACGCGAAGATGAGGTAACTGTGGATCGCCGGGATACAGAAGAAGGAAGTCGAGTCAGCGTGCTCACTCGCGAGCGTGAGCGAGGAAAAATAAATAGAAATCGCGCTGACTAGATGTCTGTTGCTTAAACACTGCCGATGCGACCAACGAGTCTGTACGCGCGAGTCATGTTGGTAAAAACTGAATGGAGTGTGGCCAATGCTTGCGGGACCGTTTCGAGCGCGGCTAAACTGGTCGTCAGAACCTGGGAAGAAGCGGGAGCGGTTGTCGGAGCTGTGTAGGTGGAACACAAGGAGGCTAGAATGGTGGATCCGGCGGTAGAGCTTGCTGTTTGAAGTGCCGTACGGGTGTTTCGAATCATCTGGAGGTCCGACATCACCAGGTTAGGTTATCCTATAACTTAAGGGGAACCACTGGAAACATACAAACGGTACAAGGTGCAGAAGAATAATCTGGCAGTACCCTGCTCTTCGGTAGAAAATACCCACGGAGCCCATTGGATCGTACGCTGCATCTCCAGCCTCAACAGCCGTTCTCCACGCTGACGTCGCATTCGCGTTGACTGCGATCGCACCCCAGCACATAACCCAAGTGCGCCGTTTCAATATATTTAGTGGACATGGCGTTGCTGTTAGACGCCATAGCTCGGAAAGCAGGACCGACGATGGCGCTCAATCCGGACGCGGCAGCTAAGTCGACAAGGTATATTGTTAGATTTGAAAGATACTAAAGTGTAAGTAAAGGGTGCCCTCAAGCGGGCGAGATTATCACGATGAGCGGTTCACTCACGGTACAGATCGATCAATAGAGCACACTCAACAGAAAATCGGCAGGCATATCCAGAGGGCAATGGTAATCAAGCCCAGTGTTTGCAAGAGACCCAGCCCCGAGCGTCTTCCGGTCCTTGGCTAGACGGCCATCCAGAATGCTATACCTTTCCTCGCGTTGCCGCTGCATAAGGCAGAGATTTGCCGTTGTTTCCCCGTTGGAAGAATTCTTCCTTGGAGGGAGTCGGTTTACGCCGTGTGAGGCCGGCGGAATCGCCCGGTGCGGGTGCTGCGGTGGTGGATGAATACGAAGGAGACATGTTCGGCCGGCGGCAACAGGTAGGTGCGGGGTGAGGCGGCTTTCTTTTGATGACTGAATTCCGTTCAGAGAGCTGCTCAGATCCTCAGCTCGACACGGCTATTCCCTTTGAGACATTCCAAGATCCGGAAATGGAAAACAGGTTCCCACGTGGCACAACGTCACCCCGGAATTCTATTTCGGGCCTGCGGGGCTTGGGGAGGTGCCGTAATTAGCATCATCGCCAGAATTGATTCAGGATGAAACCGGTCGAATTTCGTCTGAGCGTCAAGCGTTCAGGTTTTCTACTCCTATTTGTCTTGACTTGCTGTTCTTGCTGCAGAAGGCACTTGACCGCCTAGAGCGACTCTCAGGGAAATGCCAATCAAGAGATCTTCCAAGCAGCCCGATGGACAACCTCACGTGGGCTTGTTCCACCCCTCGTTGCAAGCGGAGCGGAAGACGGTGTTCAAAATGGCGTTGATTGCGCGTTGGTATGCCGCTTGGACCCCCAAGAGTAGCTCACTTCACCCGACGTCGCCTATTCGGGACCGCCGCAGTGTTTCCTGATTATCACCGTATGCATATTCACGGTCCTGCCAAGTAAGCTATCTTCCCGAACTTGCAACGCCCCATTCTCGAAACCAGCGACCAGCGACTGACTCGAACTTTGCACAACAAACCTATTTCGGTGCCTATTATTGCCAGACGGAAAACGCCTACCGCCTGACCTGCCTCATTCTTGACCTCGATTTTGCCTCGTCTACCCTATCCCGATTCACAATCCTCGGGAGGCGCATATACCGCCATCCTGTACCTTACCACCTCCTCGGGGTCAAACGTCAACTCAATCGTGTGGTCCCTGGCTACCAATTCCCTTCCTCTGAAACCCTTGCGCAGTTCTCCCTCCTGTGAAAGGCTCTGATGGCCAAATACGGTACACGCCCGGCGTGAACGCAAGCGAGTGGGCGATGGAAAGGGTCGATCAGCAGGATGTGTGGGCAGTAGTGGTGGTGAATGGGAATGCCACGCTTAACGCGTTCAATGCGGTGAATAAGGGCGGAGAGACATATGATCGTGAGCCTCCTGCTCTACCTTGTCCCTGTAGAACAGATCGCACGTTAACAAGCCGCCTTACCAGCTGCTGGAGCGGTGTGAGCACCGTATCTATCCGTTCACAGATACAACACGCTAAGCATCCGCACCATCTCTGCGCATTATATTCATCTACACTGAAGCTGGAAATTTTTACGCCGCAAACCAATACATCGGAACACAAGTCATCTCCCTCCTGGACTCTCCGACGATCCAAAGCCCAAAGTCCTGGCGCCGGTCGTCGGTTACTTCTGGGCCTCTTTGCATTATTCGTAAGTTGCCAGTGGTTGCGCAGGAAGCGTGGCTGGGGCGGCTATGTACCTGGGATATTTCTTGACTGCGTGGCTCGGCGGCGATATCTCAATTAGAGAGTGGGACAGGGGAGGTTTAGGATTATTATATAGATAAATATATGCCGACTCGCCCTCCTACATATTAATACTCGTAAACCCTACTGCTGCGACGATCCAGGTTCCTCTCCCTCGCCTTCCGCGTCTCCTTCACGCGAAAATATGGCCATGTAGGGTTCTTCTTATACTGGATGTACGTCCCTCTCCTTCGGACTTTCACGAAGCCTTCAAAGACGATACAGATGGATGGGTTGATTGTTTTGCACGGCGGTGGCGGCGAATAGGTTGAATTGGATCACCATGACGGGCCTTGGGCTAGTGATGGAATTCATGCTGGAAGTCCTCGGGCTTCCGTTCTTTCCCTTTTTCCTTTTGTTTTGGTACGTTTGCGCCCAATGAGCCAGGCCGGAGGACGATTTTGAGGGTGGTCAGAATCCTGAGTTACGCCGCCTTGACTTTCTTTCTAAAGGGTGATTATCAACGTTTCCGTCGCGTTTCTCGACCTTGCTGCACTGGATCCGTGGTACTCGTATGGGTATGCTTCGCGTTTCCTTCTCGGCATGATTATGGCAAATTCCGTGTGCTTGGGCTGATGGTCTATCACGGATGGGGATTTTCTTTCTTTTTCCGTGCGAGCAGGTTCATCATGCCGGTGTGGAACAACGGTCAGTGGCTGTAGAGGAGGGAGGGTTCGCGACGATGTGGTGGTACGAGAAGCATCATGTTTGGAGCAAAGAACCATTTATTACAAAACTTTACGGTCAATCTTGCGCACGTCGATCTTTGTCGGCGCACGAGCGTTGTCTTGTCTGTGCTAATCTTACGCTGCTTGTCCGGTCTGCGATGGGAAGATGGTGTGCGATCGCAGGACTCGCGTTTGTTCTTCCCACCGTCGGACAGAGGCCAAACGGTCGCGGCTGGCACTGGAGCGTGAGCGGGAGAAGAAGGAGCCCGAGGAGAAGCAGCAAGTGCGGGTGTTCTGGCAGCTGTGGTCGGCCGACTCTGGCCGGACTTTGTTTTTGGTGTTATGGCGCGCCGTCGCGTTGGGAGATATATCACTTTGTTGAATTCGTTTCTTGATCCTTGACAATTATTGCACAAACTCACACCATGGCCTTGGACCAAGAAGCACCGCCGCAGGACATGGTGCCACGTCGTGGGTCACGCAAGGGCAAGGAGAGGGCGATCGTCGGTGCGCAACGGTCGGAAGACGGGCAGCAGGGACACGGGTATACCTATCAAGAGCCGGAATACCTCACGGTCGATCCCGCGCACCATACACGTGTCCGCAGCGCACAGGGATCCGTCTCGCCGTCTGGCATGGATCAATACTACCCGTCTTACCAAGGCCCACCGTCTCGAGGGACATATGACACACGGGATACACACGATCCGGAACTTGGCCACATGGACCGCGGGGGCGGCGGGGTTGGGAATAAGTATGGATTGAGCGTCACGGAGCTCGGTGGAGCGACACCAGCGGTAGGGGGAGCATATCCCCCTGTGAGCGAAGAAGAAGCAGAAGAACGGAGAATCCAAGAGGTCTGTCTCCTTTTCTTCTTACTCGCCTTTCCAACAGCCCTGGACGTGAGCTCCCAACAAGGCCTGTGCATCTGACACGTCTTACCTTATTACACTCTATAGCACCTCGCCAAGATCGCCGCCAGGGACATGGCACGTCGCAAGGCCGCACGAACATCCAAGCTGTACGCACCTGCCGCTGCTGTTCCTGCTGGCCATTCCGGTGACGGCGGGATGGGAGCTACAGCAGCTACAGCCCTGGCACCCGTAACATCCACCCTCGTCTCGGGTCTTTCACGCGCTTCGACGCTCCTACGTAATCGTACACGTCGAGGTCATTCTTCAAGAGGATCAAATGGCGGTGGAGGTGGTGGTAGCGATGCCGATCACCTAGCGTCCTCGAGTCCGCACAGCAAGAGACCTGCGAGCATGTTTGGATTCTGGAGGATCCCAAGTATTGATAGTTCGATGGCGGAGGAGAGGGAGGAGGAGCGGCGGCATGGAGGATGGGTGGGAGAAGAGGGTAACGAACATGTGAGTCCTCCTTTCTCGCTCTTTCTCGGGACCTGCCTTTCCACGACGCCGAGACTAAGACCCAGCGGTGTCTTTTCCCCTCATTGGATAGGTCGGACTCCAGTACAAACCCCCACGATCACCGACATCGTTCAGCCCACTACCTACCATCTCCCGCCCCACTTCTGCAAATCCATACGAACAACCGACAGCTGGATCAGGCGCTACGTCACATGCGCACACAGGGTACCGCGTACCGTCTTCCTCATCGGCTTCATCATTAACGGATACCCTAAACCCTGCCTCGGCCGCCTCCGCCGGTGGTGGCAGGATTTCGCCGGCATCGCGCACGACTCAGCCACATATCGAAAGTGATCCAGTACCACTCATTCGCTCGGACCCGCGGCCGCTGCCAATCTCGGAAGCAGCATCCTGGCCGAATGCAAACGACCAAACGGCGGCGGACCATCATTGGCGTTCTGCCACCGCGTCAGATAATCAACAACAACAACCGCTACATCACTCGCGCATGACGAGCGCGGGCGGCTCCTCCAGCGGCATGGCAGGTTGGAAAGGCGCGCATTGGCGTGGTGGTGCCGGTGGCGCCGGAGCGGCGGGGTATAGCGCCGCGAATTACGGCGCTTCGGGGGAGGCGGATGGGACGGAGCTGCCGGTCAAGAGGGATCGGTGGTGGCATGCTTTATGCGCTTGGGGAAATGAGCTGGACGATGGTGCAGAAGATGGTCAAGTAAGTGTTGTTATCTTGTTGTGCGACAGAAGTAGGGTTCGGAATCGCACATGGTACGCAGGCGCTCATAATTGTTCGGTTCTGCTTGATTTTCTGTTATATAGGCGGGAAGAACGAACCCTTTCGAGTGAAAAAGATTGGGAGTATCGGATTCACGTTTCTGAGAAGCTCTCGGCACATGGCACAGGGGAGATACGTTGATTGGGTCGTCACTATATCCTCAAGAACCAACGTCGGCCCAGAGATCACCGCCAGTGCCATGTTTCCTGGTAATCGTCGTTGCAGATTCTGGTTCCTTTCGATGTCCCGCAACAAGGACGGATGTACTCATAGGACGTTGAAGCAAAGGTTCCTAATGCAATATACGATAATATTAGGGAATCCGCGACAGGTCGGGTGGGGATGGTCATGCGCTCTGTCGTCGGATATCTAGGAGGAGGATGGTGTCGTCTTACTGCTTATAGGCATTTGCGGTAGTGAACCTACCGACAATTGCTGACCACGGTTACAAAACCGCTGCCTATAATAGTCACTTAATATCTCCCGCATTGGTTGACATTACTGTTATCCGCATCATCTCCTGATATCGAGTCGAGCACGTCGATGGTCCACGATGACCCAGACTAACAGACGGTACACATTATCGAGCACCTTGGTAGCAAACCCAAAGGAGCTAGAAGCAAGACGTCACACGCTATCCAGACCATAGGGGAGTGTTGTGTTATGAAATGCAACCACAAGAAATAAAGTAATCGAGTCCAAATGATCGGGAGAGCAGCCAGGGCGGTTGTGTGGTATGAATCAGGGTGGGGGAGTAGATAAGTCGGCCATGAGGAAGGGAAGGGGGTGAGACGCTGATCACGCGCAACAAGCGCTGCGCATCCCACACTCGGACAAAAAGATTATTGATGCCCTCGAAGATATCTCCTTCCTGGATGACATTGTGCTACATGGGGGGAAAATGTTCGAGGAGAGCAAGTGGCCTATCTACATGAATACGTTTCGCAATAAACAAGGGATAAGGATCCTTGTCATCCAGACCGATCAATGATAGTTTTGGGTAGATTGGTGCATGTTGCATACCAGTTTATGACCTGCGGTGCGAGAGATGAATGTTAGCTACCTGCTTGACCGCGCGCACCCCAGTGCCCGAGGGAGAGAGAGCAAAGGCGGAGACTCACATCTGGTACTTCATGCTGCTCTTTTCAGGGAACTGTCCGTGAACCTCGTAATCAATGTTGATGTCCAAATCCCGGTGGTTTCGCTTGTTGGGCGCTAGTTCGAATGTACCAGTGATACGTTCACCTTCCTATTGAACAGAACGGAATGCAGGACAACGGGTGAGCGCCCGAGAGGTCAAGGTTTATGCTAGACTGTGATGACGTACGTTGACCGTCAAAGGCTCTTGTGTGTAGAATACGGTTTGCTGGCGAGCGAAAAACAAAAGCTCGGATCAATACGTTTAACAAGGGATGCAAAGGATGAGCGGACCCACCTTCCAATGTGTGTACTTGGCGTGAGGGCCAGTGCTGAACTTGACGGGCTTGTGACAAGCGTCAAAGGAACAATCGAACCAGCCGAGGAAAGCGTGAATGTCTGAACGACATGGCGCAGCGGATAAATGGTAATGAGCAGGGGTGTCATTCATCATCCACCGATAATTGGCGCGTCCCAAGAGAGAAAACCCGAAGAACGAACAAAACACTCACAGTCTGATCGCTCTGCCGTAAGATCGAAAGGCACCTTGAATGCCAAGTCATCCACGGTGACCGTGTTCAAGTCGATGTGCTACGCGCGCGCGGAGGAGGGAAAGGAAGGTAAGCAACGTGAGCCGTTTCTAGATTGACCAGCGCGCGCACGCGCGGGCAAAGCGACGTACCCTGACAGCGCATGGCTTGGTGACGACGGCCTTCATGTCGACGCAGTCGACCAATGGCTCTCGCATGACGGTCGGGATGATGGAGCTGTAGTCGAATCCGTACACGTCGTTCCAGACTGAGAGAGGGTGAAAGACAAAGCCAGTGAGAAATGACGTATAGGGATAACGCGCCAGAGGAAGAAAATGCTCACAGCCAATCTTCTCTTCCTTGTATTCGGCATCCTCGATACCGGCCAAGTAGACTGTGCACTTGTCCGGGAACAACAGACCACCGGGCGCGAGATACTTGTCTCGGGCGAGAAGAACAGTGTCCAACATGCTTTCGAAAAGGAGCATGTAGCCCATCCACTGAGAATGACAGTGCGAGGTTGAGAAGAAAGTCAGCATTTTGATCCCATATTCCCGATCTCCGATAATCGGAAATGAATAAATGGACTGACTTCTGATATTATGATGTCGACCTTTTCGACGGGCAACGTAACTTCCTCAAGCTTTCCCTTAATGAGGACGATCTCTAGAAAGACGATCCCAACGGCGTCAGACACGGAAGGAGACATCTCCCATACCATGTAGGTCACAGCACTTACTGTCCTTGAACCCATTAGCCTCGATAATCTTCTCAGCCTCTCCAAGGATGTTGGACATGTCGATACCGATGACGAGCTTGGCTCCGGCCTTGGAAGCGAACATGGAGAGAATACCGGTCCCACAGCCGACCTAGGAGAAAAAACGTAGCCGGCCACACGCTGATCAGCGCGCAAATCCCTGTCTGTCCGCACGTGGTGGTGGCGGGGTTACTCACATCGAGGACGACCTTGTCCTTGAACAAGTGAGGGTTCTGCATGATGGCATTCTTGTAAGACAGTGTCCTCACGGTATCCTTCAACATCTCCTCGTGGATACCTGCGGAAAGGGGCAGCATCCAACGTGAGTGTCAGTATCCAATGCGAGGGGCAGCTCCAATCCATCGGGGGAAACAAGCGTACCGAAGTGGGCGTAGGAATCGGCATAGCTAGGAGGGACGTTGGATCAGCACAGACTGCGGGTGATACGAGCGTCCAAAGCGACACTTACTAGTCCTTGCTGGTAAAGGCGTCGCCTTCGCCCTGGGTAGGGGGGACCATGGTGGTGGTAGCGGGGTTCTCTTGCTGTGCGACGTGGTTGGACATTGTGGTGGCGGGGATGGGGAAGGAACAGGAGCTGTCATG
Source organism: Naganishia cerealis (assembly GCA_030039265.1). Taxonomy (NCBI): domain Eukaryota; kingdom Fungi; phylum Basidiomycota; class Tremellomycetes; order Filobasidiales; family Filobasidiaceae; genus Naganishia; species Naganishia cerealis. The sequence goes on along the minus strand of JASBWR010000021.1, from coordinate 54,096 downwards.
GTGTATGCGTGCCCGCCTGATCACAAAGTGGATGATTATTCTCAGCGCGGATCCAGATTTCCCGGATGCCGCACGTGATCTTGTTTCCTTAGGACTGGCGCTGGCAAGTATCTACCATGACACCGTCCCCTATACTCGGGACCGACAGTCAGCAGTCCGCATGAGCAGTCATTCCGCATGCCGGGCAGCTCGGAACTGCAAATATCACCAAGCAATGAGCGAGACAGACCTGCGGCGTGACTACATGAGAAACGCATTCTTGTTTGTATACCTCGCTGCGAGCATCGCAAACAGCACCCACTACGGGACCCTATGCTCTTGGCAGTTGCAGCAGGCAGGGGACAGGGGCCAGCATCGTTGCTGTTCTATTGCCAGTCGGCATGGTGTCAGGACGTTGCGACTAACGCAATTGCAGCATGACAGATGGCGTCTCGTCATGGATGATGCGGTGCAACCACGGAGACGCATCCCATCGCCCCTTCCTCTTTCAACTGCGCTCCTGGTCTGTCCGCCCTCTATAGATCCATGCTCCCCCTTCGGTGGCAAACGCTGCCTTGAGAATGAAAGCTGCAAAGATGACCAGACGCGGCCAAGCCAAAAAGAGTCGCACATAATAGACGCGCTGCTTATTTCTAGCAAGTCGACGCGTTTGGTGAGTTATTCAGCTGCAGGTCATCTTGGTGAGGTGATACTGCCTTCCCCCGTCCACAGAGCTGCCATCCAAACGCAGCCATCATGTCCGTCAATGATATCGCCCCCGGCCAGGCCGTGTACACGACCGACGAGAACGGCCGCCCCTTCATCATCGTACGCGAGCAGGGCAAAAAAGTGCGAACCCATGGCTTGGAAGCGATCCGGAGTCACATCCTCGCCGCTCGTTCCGTCACCAACATCATCAAGTCTTCGCTCGGTCCTAGGGGCTTGGACAAGATCTTGATCTCCCCCGATGGTGATATCACCGTCACCAATGACGGAGCGACCATCTTGGGCCTCATGGAGGTCGAACATCAGATCGCAAAGCTGCTCGTCGAGGTTTCCAAGTCACAGGATGACGAGATTGGGGATGGAACAACCGGTGTCGTCGTCCTTGCTGGTGCTCTGTTATCCTCTGCCTTGTCGCTGCTCGACCGAGGGATTCATCCTATCAGAATAGCAGACGGGTACGAAAAGGCGTGTGAAGTTGCCATCAAGGAACTTGATCGAGTAGCGGATACTGTAAGCACGGACTACTGCCGGGGCATTCGTTTGATTGAGCTAACTTTGCTACCATTGTTTATGCCCAAGATTGAATTCTCGAAAGACAACACGGACAACCTGATGAAGACCGCTATGACAAGTTTGGGTAGCAAGATGTAAGTTCACCTCTTGTCCGTGGTAGCGTACGCATCACCTCATCGCGCCTTTCCATACAGCGTATCAATGGCCCATGAAAAGTTTGCAAAGATCGCCGTCGACGCCGTCCTCTCCGTCGCGGACCTGGAGCGAAAAGACGTCGACTTTGAACTGATCAAAGTGGATGGAAAAGTGGGCGGATCATTGGAAGATACGACGTTGGTCAAAGGTGTTGTCGTGGACAAGGACATGTCGCACCCTCAAATGCCAAGAACGGTAAAGGACGCCAAGCTCGCCATCTTGACTTGTCCGTTTGAGCCTCCTCGACCAAAGACAAAGCACAAGCTGGATATCGAGAGTGTAGAGGAATACAAAAAGCTGAGAGAGTACGAACGGGAAAAGTTCCTGGACATGATCAAGATGTAAGTGGGCTGCTACCGCCGTTCCCGACCTTTACGCCCACGTGCTCATCAGTCATTCAAACAATCCTCTATAGGGTCAAGGACACGGGCGCCAACCTGGTGATCTGTCAATGGGGTTTCGATGACGAAGCCAACCATCTATTGATGCAAAATGACCTTCCTGCCGTTCGATGGGTGGGAGGACCGGAAATCGAGTTGATCGCGATCGCCACTAACGGACGCATTGTCCCTCGATTCGAGGACCTGACGGCGGAAAAGTTGGGAACGGCGGGTATCGTTCGAGAGCTATCGTTCGGTACGACAAGGGAGAAGATGTTGGTCATCGAAGAGTGTGCCAACTCGAGGGCCGTGACGGTGTTTGTGCGTGGTAGTAACAAGATGGTTAGTAAGCTTATTCTCTGTCTGTCTGTGAAACGTTCCTCACCTACGTGGGTGCAATCTCTCCCAGATCATCGACGAGGCAAAGCGGGCGCTACATGACGCCATCTGCGTCGTCCGTAACCTTGTCCGTGATAATCGGGTCGTTTACGGAGGTGGTGCTGCCGAGATTTGTGCGTCCATCGCAGTAGGCAAGGCTGCAGACGAGGTAAGCATTAAGTATCGTGCTGTCTCATCCGCGGTGATACTGAAAACACGTCACTGCTTTCCACAGATTCCAACAATCGAGCAATACGCTATGCGAGCGTTTGCTCAGGCTTTAGACTCTACGCCTCTCGCCTTGGCCGAAAACTCGGGTCTGTCCCCGATTGACACGCTTGCGGAAGTCAAGAGTAGGCAGGTCACGGAAAATAACCCTCGACTGGGTATTGATTGTATGGGCAAGGGTGAGAATGGTGAGTGCACTTGTGTATATACAACGAATGTTGCTGGAACTTTGCTGATCTCGCGTGCCCCCGTTGCGATTCGAATGAGCAGATATGAAGAAACAGTTTGTATACGACCCTTTGATCTCGAAGCGACAGCAATTCTTGCTTGCCACCCAGGTACGTCGTTTCGCCCATGACTCTTGAGGCCACGCAGAATGGCTGACCGTTGCTCGCGCTTGCTTTCCGGGACTATAGGTGGTGAGGATGATTCTTAGGATCGACGATGTGGTAGATGCCAGTGCTTTCCAGGATGAATTGGAGTAAATGTAAATACCACTGTACTATCACGGATTTGACGAGGCAACTAGTATAGAATGCCATGACGTCTATCACCTCTCGAGACTGTTTCCAGAGGTGGCTGCGAGAATTCAGTGATTGCCAAAGACCTTAACTGATGATGGATAAGCTGATGCTACGAAGCGACTTGTGGAATGCGGATTATGAATGCAAACGACAAGTGCTGGTCAATGCCTCATTGCGTCGTTCTCATCAATCATCGAGCAGCAGAATCTATGCATAGTCATATCACGTATCATCGGAGCGCCCACTCGGGCATCACCGAGCGACTTCCGCCATCCCCCACAACGCCAAGACGCGTTCCTCGACCCCCTGACCGGCCCAGCAATACATCCCCTCAGCCAACGCCAAATTCTCCGCCTCGGCACGATGCACTTTCCCCATATCCGCCTGACCGCCCATCCCGGCCGGCTGGGCCGGTCCCGCCGTGCCCCCGCCTAGAGAATGAACGAGATTCATATCCCGCGTTCCATCCGTTTCCCCCGCATCAGAGGAAGAGAGGAGGAGCTTGAATAGCCCGTTGAGGCCGAATAGGTTGAGAAAGTACCAGGAGAGGGCGGAAACGTATTGGACCGGCATGTCCGGGGTCGCAATGTCACGCTGGAGCATGGGTTTGAAGCCGTACGTGAGCGGGAAGGGGAGCTTGACTGCGAGCGAGCGAGCGAGGGGTGTTAGAACAGGAGGGGTAACGCCGGAACGCGCAAGACAGCCAAAACGATGACTCACTGAGTACGAATCCGGAGAAAAAAACATTGATCCACTGCATGATCACCATATTTGGAATCATCATCACCGCCTGCTTCTTCATTCCATCCATCATGCCCTCCATCTGCGCCGGGTCCGTCAACGGGTTCGCCGGCGTTGTCGGCGCAGCCGGGGTATCTGATTTCTCAGTAGAGGTGGTGGAGAGGAGCACACCGGAGGTGAGCTGGGTGTGTAACTGGGTGGATAATGCGGTGTATAGCGGTGGAGGGAGAGGCGAAAGCGTTGCTGATTGGCGAAGCAGCTGGGACCGGAGGAGGGCGCGTCTGTGAGGGGGAAGGCAACAAGGTTAACGCTATCCACAACAATCAGGAAGCAAGGGATACGTACTGTTCCCGTACGAGACTGGCTGGCTGTTTCTTCAATGGCGAGTTGAGGAGCATAGTTACATAGTGTCGGAGCATCCCCACGAGAATCTATCGTAACGGGACCACCGCCAGGGTTCAGTCGAGGCGACCACGACTTAAAGGGTGAAGGGCGTACCATGACGAGCGTGATGGGGAACAAGACCCAGTCCTGTATCGTCGGAGCGTATCATTAGTGCACCAGATCGCGAAAGCAAGAGGAAGAGAGGACTTGCCCGAATTGAGGGGTCGAGGTAGAGCGAATCCCTGTGTTGACAGCGGGTGGGTCAGCTGTTCCTGGGAAGCGAGAAGGGGAAGGAGCTTACGGCGTAGGCATGGTGCTGCGTTTGGGACGGAGGCGGAGGACGGGTGCGCAGTCGTCTCAGACGAGCTAGTCAATGACAGGAGCGGGCTTGACAAGTAGCAGGCTTGGTTGGTATTATCGGCCGCAGAAGGCGCATTATTGGAGCCCCAGCAATTTTGGCCGTTTTTGCCGAAAGAAAGGAAAAGCCAACCCGCGGTTCCGAGAAATCGCATCCAATCGGGCTGTTCATCCACCTCGAGTGATGATATGAGCATATCCCTCTCGCCCCGTGTCCCTCATCTCTCATCCATCACCGCACCTCCGCACCATGCTCCGATCCGCTCTATCTGCCACTGCCAGGCCATTGCGCTCCGCCACCACCTCCGTCGCGCGAAGGGGCTACGCTTCCCACGGCCCTTCCTACAACGCTCCCTCTGGTTACATCTTTGGTGAAAAGGTGAGTCGTCCGTCCCGTGTATGGTCAGAAGGAACCTGCCTTGGAGAGTCTTTGCACATGAGGAAGATTTTAGGCTGCGGAGTTGAGGAACAAGCGGCGTGGTGCGAGTGAAGCGAGAGAGCGAGATTCATGCATTCCTGTGGCTCAGACCGTCAAGATCGTTGCCGTACGAGTCGTGACCATGCATCCTGCTCATGATCCAACGCAGGAATAGGACCTCTACGGCTTTATTCCTCCCACTTCAAGTCCCCACAAACGCTAATTCAACCTCGATACCTTGCTCTTTTCCCGTCTCTGCATACATTTGTTGAAATCTATCCCCGTCAAAAGCCACCTGCAACTGGTCAGAAACGAGTAAAGGAAGACTGGGAGTAAGTTCACTTTCCCGGCTCTCCAGCGTTTCCGTCGCCGTACAACCCACGATTCCCGCGAAAAGTGGCAAGAGATGCTGACTCATTTTTTCTTCCGTTCTCTTTCTCGTATAGGAATATCTGGTACATTGGCATGTTCGGTGGAATGGCTTTCGCTGCTTTGGTCCTCACTTACAAGCCGGATACAAGGTGCGCACGGTTTCAGTTGGATAGGGCCACGTACTAAAGGTGCATATTGTCTCGTCCATGACATCTACAATTCCTCTTCCGCCGGATCGTTCCACCGTCTCCGAAACCACCTGTTTCCTCCTCTGTACCAATCCGATAACGATGACAACACGTCGACGAATCATCTCGCCTTTTCCACCGCCTTCGTGAAATCATTCCCGGACGAAATACGCACAGTATTCAAGCATGGGCATATGACGAAGCGAAGCGACGAATGGTGGAGAACGGGCAGTGGGAGCAGGTCAAGTACCGTCCTAGCGCCGATAGCACGATCCCTCCTTCCCAGTAATCAGCGGGGGGGCACACGGGAAACGAGTTGTACGCTTCTTTTTTGCTTTGCATAAGAGGGAGATGTGGAGCTGTTCAGCGGTCCGGCAGACGCTGGTAGACTCGGCTTTGTTGGACGCGAGCTACGTGAGCGACTACGTGAGGGGGTTTCTAACTTCTTGGCAACGAATCAGCAAGTGAAACCTTGGTTGAGTCGTCTTTAGTCTTCGGGTGATCCAGCTGCCGTTTCATTGTGAGAGGGTTCCAACCGGACCGAACGTTCTATACATCCACAAAGCCCTTTCATAGTTACGTACTGCCGCGCACATCCAACTTGTCGCTGGATTCCCTCGTTACTTAACGTACAAGGCGAGCTTGCAAGGAGGGTTAGACGTAGCGGCCGCAACGCATGATTTACAGCGGTACTATCACCCGTGATAGAGGTGATGGCGTGCGATGTTAAGTTGCGTTGAGGCTATTAACCACGCCATGAGGTGGCTTGCAAGAGCTTTTTATCTTATATGAGTACAAGGCGGCTGACAGCGAATGCGTGCCTTGAAATTCGAGAATTCAGAGAATGGAAGAGAGCTGTTTGAATATTTCTGAGTCCGGCTACCAATCACTACTGGCCGCCGGCGGTCGGGCAGGCGAGACCGTTGACTGAGACATTAGGGTACTCGTATGTAAATTCACGAGCGGGGGGTCCCGATGCGAGTGCTTGGCAGCTGACGTGGGGCTTACTAGCTAGCTTACTCGTCCTGGCAGCTGCTAGATTATATATACATTAGTCAGAGCAGCACAGCACCATGTCTAGACACCACACAGCACCAACAGACCCAATATGGTTGAACCTCAGCCGATCCCTCAACCACCTCCCAAACCCTTCATAGGGAACCTGACGGACATTGATCCGTCCACGGGGACACAGTCCCTCGTCAAACTGCTGCAACGATATGGCGAGATCATCCAGCTTGACATGATGGGCAAGCGTAGGGTGTTCGTCGGCAGTCAGCGACTAGTACATGAGCTCAGCGACCAGACCAGGTTTTCGAAAACCGTGGTCGGAGCGTTGGAGCAGGTCCGAGCCTTGGCTGGGGATGGTAAGCTTTTTATTCCATTCTCGCGACATATTCGACTTGGCTGACCATATGAACTCGCCGGGTCCTGCATTTTAAGGGCTGTTCACGGCTTACCCGCAGGAACCGTCCTGGGAAATCGCACACAGGATTTTAATTCCTGCATTTGGGCCTTTGAGTATCCGGGAAATGTATCCAGGTATGGTAGACATTGCGGATCAGCTTATCCAGAAGGTCAGTCGAGCTATCTTTTCGGCTTACCTCTGTGGTGAAGTGGGTTGTTTAAACATGCTTCTTTTCGTCGTAGTGGCAGCGCTTTGGGGACGCCAAGATTGATGTGGTCTCGGACTTTACAAAGTTGACATTGGATAGTAAGTTCTCGCCCTCTCATAATACACTCAGAAAGGCGACTTACCAAGGCGGACGTCCACCTCGCTCCCTTGGCAGCAATCGCTCTGTGTACCTTTTCGTATCGGTTCAATTCGTAAGTGCGGATGTGACGGAAGAGCAAGAACCGCAATTAACAAACAATGAGGGGACCACCTCTTGGCAGCTTTTACTCTGAAGATCCACCGCCATTCGTGCTGGCCATGTCTAGGACCCTGAAAGAGGCTGGCCAGCGTGTCCGTCGACTACCGGGAACGTCGATGTTTTATCGAGGTGCTGACCGACAATTAGAGGAGGATATCGGTCTGCAGCATCACATTGCGGACGATGTAGGTCTCCCGCTTTCCCGCTTGCTCCATCAGTGGAGTCAGCGCATGACCTTGGCTCAGAGGTATTTAACCCCCTCTTTACTTGTGTAGGTAATTCAAAACCGGATCGATCATCCGTCAGACCAGGACGATCTGCTTAACAAGATGCTCAAGGGGAAAGATCCCAAGACGGGTACGTTGCCTCGAGCCTGAAACTAGCGATGAGTGGCGCACCTAACTCTGATACTGTAGGTCAGGGCCTGACGCCTGAGAACATTCGATACCAGCTTGTGACGTTCTTGATCGCTGGTAAGTGATACACATCTAACACAATCGCCCGAATCAAGCTTATGCGGGTCTCGGTGTTTGCAGGACACGAAACGACAAGTGGCATGTTATCTTTCCTGTTCCACTGGCTGCTGAAAACCCCTCGAGCATACCAAGCGATTCGAAGCGAAGTCGACTCCATTTGCGGGAATGAACCCGTCAAATACGAGCATTTGCAAAAGCTAAAGTATATCGATGCGAGCTTGAAGGAAACGCTGAGGTTGAATGCTACAGCGCCTGCTTGGACTGTCGCTCCCATGAAAGACGAGGTGATTGCAGGTGGGAAGTATAACATCAAGGCGGGACAACCGATTGGGGTTATTCTGGACTCTCTTCATCGGGACCCGGCAGTATGGGGTGACGATGCAGAGGACTTCCGGTCAGTAACCCTCTGAACATAAGTAGAGGGAAAACGATGATGCTGATTGGTGCTCTGTTAGACCTGAACGAATGCTTGACGGAAAGTTCGAAGCATTGCCGCCTGACAGCTGGAAACCATTTGGTACGTTCATACTTGTCCCTGTACGTGACTTGCAAGTTTATCCTTGACGTTGTCCTCCTAGGAAACGGTGCTAGAGCGTGTATCGGAAGGCCGTTTGCTTGGCAAGAGGCGCTGATGGTTGTCGCCAAAGTACGTACATATTGTCGGAAGGGCGACATCTTGATCTTGCGCGCTGACAATACTAATCAAACGGTTCAGATTTTCCAACACTTCGATATCAGGCCCCATAACATTTCGTACGAATTGAAAGTGAGTGTGTCGGGTAGGCTGCCAGTAAATTTGCTCATCATTTAAATTGTATCAGATCAAGACCTCCCTCACTATCAAGCCAGCCGAATTCTTCATGCACGTCACACCTCGAAAAGATATGCTGATCGATCCTGCCATTACTGGGACTGTTGGTCAGGGCTCAAAAGTATCTAGCAATCAACCGTCAGTTGGCGGTACACCGGATGACGTCGCTACGGATGACGGGCGGCTCAAACTATACATCTATTACGGTACGTAACTATCTGTCCTCACAGAGCACTTCGTGTCTGAAACCCTGATGCTACAGGAAGCAATGCTGGAACGTGCAAGGCATTGGCCTATCACCTTCTAGATGCAGCCAACGTGCATGGCTGTAAGGGAGAGATCGCCGTTCTAGACACGATTGCGAACGGGGATTTCCCAAAGGATGGTCCGGTGGTGATTGTGACGGCTTCGTATGAGGGCAACGTGAGCACGAGTCAAAGAGCGAAAAGGAATGACAATAATGCTGACACCATTGCTAGCCGACTGACGATGCCGGCTATTTCGTCGAACATATCAAGACAGCCAAACCAGAGGCCCTCGCTGGTGTCAAGTACGCCGTTTTCGGCTGCGGTCATCCGGACTGGGCATCGACCTTTATGGCTATTCCAGCCTACATTGATGACCGTCTTTCAGAACTCGGGGGCGAACGACTGTGCGACCGAGGTAAAGGCGATGCTTCCAAGGCTGACCTGTTTGACGAGTATGATGACTGGGAAGACAAGCTCTGGAGGAAGCTGAAAACCGCCTACACCAACGTCACCGCTGCAGATGCCGCTACCCAGAAGCAACAACGTCTTGAAGCCGATATTGATTCAACGCACAGACAGAACCTCTTGCGTTATGAATTTATGAAATCTGTCAAGGTTATCAGCAACGAGGTTATCACCAAGGGAGACGTACAGATGAAACGACACATTGTACTGGAGCTTCCGGAAGAATCGAGTTATCGTGCTGGAGACTATCTGGGGCTTCTTCCGACGACCCCACTTCCGGTGGTGATGCGTGCCCTTGTCAGACTGGGCCTTCATGTGGACGACACGATCACGCTCAAAGGTAGTAGTGGCGGCGGGACTTTGCCTATTGGTACCCCGATCAGCGCTCTGAGCCTCTTTTCGGAATACTTTGAGCTGGAACAGCCCGCTACCATCAAGCAGATCAAAAGCCTAGCAGATCGATCACCCGATGAATCCACCAAACTGGCTCTTGAACGGTACGCGCAGCCAGAGATTTACGAAACGGAGATTGCCAAAAAGCGAGTCAGTGTGCTTGCTCTGCTGGAAGAGTTCCCTCAATTGCCCATTTCAACTGCAGAGTATGTCGAGATGTTGCCTTCCATCAAAATGCGACAGGTAAGCTGCGGGATACAGGTTCCTCCCAAAAGCTCAGCTAACACCAATATACAACTAGTACTCCATCTCATCTTCCCCGCTCGATGCGCCCAACCGTGTGACCTTGACGTTTTCCGTGTTGGATGCGCCTCATCTCTCTGGACGAGGCGAGCGATATTACGGAACGGCCACTCATTTCCTCTCTGAACTTCGACCAGGAGCGAAGATTCATGCTGCGGTTCGTCCTTCCAACGAAGGCTTCCACCCTCCCGCCGACCCTATGGTTCCTATGGTCATGGCATGCGCAGGTACGGGGATTGCGCCGTTCCGGTCGTTTGTGCAAGAGCGGGCGCTTCAAAAGTATGTTTCCTTTCACATGATACCACTCGCCCTGACTGATTGTCGTCTCTCTTTCTCTTGACAGGGCCGGCGGAAGGCAAGTAGGCCCCGCGCTGTTGTTCTATGGCTGCCATTCCCCCGATACCGACTTGCTTTTCGACCAAGAGATGGCTGAGTGGGAACGACAAGGGGTGGTGAGCGTACGACACGCATTCAGCAGGGCTCCTGAAAAGTCGCAAGGCTGTAAATACGTTCAGTATGTGGCGGTCCGCCTGTTGCTTTCTCCGTCCCCATGTACTAACACATCTCTCGGTCGCTGTTCCATAGGGACAGAGCCTGGCACGACCGCGAGGAAGTATCCGCCTTGTTCAAGGATGGGGCGCGGGTCTACGTCTGTGGCAGCGCTTCCATGGCGCAGAGCTTGCAAGCGACTGCCGTCAAGATCCTTGGGGAGGTGAGAGGTATTCCGGAGGCAGAGGCGCAAGATATTTATGCGTCTCTGAAGAGTTCGAGATTTAGTTTGGATGTGTTCGGTTAGCTGTTGGGTCCGGCTTGGGTGTTTGTGTGCCACGCTCGCAAGGCCCAAGTCCGCGTGTACGAAGAATCGAATTGTATGGTGTGAAACAATGTCATGTGCGAATTTTGCACATCTATGAATCGAACCGGTGGTTGCTCGACGATGATGAAACAAGTCGATGTAGTTGCTACACGTTCTCGTTCACCCCATTTATGGATCCCGGGGTTCCACGACAAGTCGCTCAGATCGAAAGCAAGGTCGAGGCAGCAGCGCATCCCCGCCACTTGCCTCAGCCGTGCATAGGTACGCTCAGACCCCGTCCCCCACGTATCCGTTGCGTCGCCTCTAGCCTTCTTTCCGCCGCCCATAAACCCCGTCCCAAGGGGAAAAAAGACGAATACGATTATTCATCCGACTATACATCTATAAGAATACACCCCCGGTTGCTTTTTCGAAAAGATCGGTCTGCCAGTCGGTCAAAACGGACCGGGTCCCGCTTGTTTCTCCCCCATGTTGTCAACCGCACGAGCACGCGCGGTGGCGATTTTTGCCTGATGGTGCTGCTGCTGCCGCCAGTACCGCTCCTCTTCGGCTCTCCCTTGCCGCCTTCCCCTCCGCCCTCCGCCGCCGCGCAATAGCTCGGCCTCCTCCATCTTCTTCACCACCTCCCACTCGGTTCTTAAAAACACCCACATCCACCGACGCAACAGTTCCAACGCCTCCATCATGAACACCCCGCTTTCGATCTCGGCAATCGTGTGCAAGTGGGAGGAGAGTTTGAGTGACCACGTGAAGCGGAGGGAAAAGTCGATGGCTATGAATACGTGGTATACGAGCGGATCGGGGAAGAGGAGGCGCGTACGAAGGCCGAAGAACAGCGGGTTCGGCATGTTCCGGAATGGAAGGGCAGAGAACCAGGAGCGGAGGGAGGACGGTCGACGGGTGCTACTGGACGCGCCGTTGTTATTGGTGATCGCATCGGATATCCCAGTTGCCGGATGGAAATGCGACGAATGCGAATGCGAACGACTATGCGTCCCCTTACTCGCTCCTGCGCCCGTCGGATCCGGGGACAAGGGAACGGTAAAACTGGACCGTCGACGGAGATGATAATGATGTTGCTGCTGCTGCTGCTGGATTTGTGGACTGGGCATGGGCGAACGATGGTGCTCATCCCCCGCGGAGGACATCTCGTATTCCCCTGCCGCCGCCGCCGCCGCCGACGCCGATGTTGCAGTTGTCGGAGAACTCAGGCTGATCCCTCCCGCACGCCACGTCATCAGCGCCCTCTGCACGCGAACGAGCAACGCGTGACCGATCCCTCCTGCGACGGTCGGGATATTATTTCCTGAGCCCGCACCGCCGCGTATCCTTCCTCCACCCGCCATCGTTGACGTCGTAGGAAGATCTCCCGGCGCCGGGGACCAGGTTTCCGGCTGGAGTAGGGTCAGGCCCCAGTCGTTGGTCACGTCCCACCAGAAGGAGTACGTGGAGTTTATGATGACCGCGAGGAGCCTGTAGCCGGATTGGGGTTGGGGAGGGGGCGTCAGGGAGTAGTGGCAAAAGAGACGGAAGGAGAAAAGACTTGCCAAAGACGAAACAACCGATGCTCGCCAAACCACCTACTCCCACCCGTAACAAGCGGCAACTGCTCCACGCTCACCCCGTGCTGTTGAGCGACCTGGCTGACCACCGTTCGCTGAGCGGCGCTCAGGAATATGACGGGGAACGCGGACGCATATTTTATTGCGTTCAGCAGCGGTCGCGAGGAGGTGTTTCGCGGGAGGAGGTATTCGTGAATGCATTGGCGGAGGCGGAGGAGGTAGGGTAGGCTGCGCGGAGGCGGTCCGAGGATGTGTGGGGGGATTTTAGTGCGGGATAGCGAAGGAAGGCGAGAGAGAGAGAGAGAGAGAAGACGCACGAAACCATTCCCAAAACAACCCAATCACCTACTCCGCCAACCCTTACACGCCCCTTGGTGATCCCGCCACTCCATACCTGGCACGCGCTAACGACTACATCCCCGAGCACTTTGGCGAACGAGGTCAGGATATCGGCGAGGATCACATCGGCGAAGAAGGGGGCGTGAGTGGTGGGCGGGAGGAGGATACGGCGGAATGATCTATTGCGGGTGGGTGGAAAGTGTATCAGCGCGAGCGCCCACGTGGTAGAGGAGAGGGCGAAGGAAGGGAGGAAGGGTACACGAACAAACGAACCTTAAGAAACTCCTTCGCTCCCGCTCGCCCACCTTCCACCGTCCCCAGCCAAACCCAGTGCCCAAACCCATCCCGACCAGGCCTATCACGAAAACGCCTACAAGCGCGCGGTAACGTTCCATCTTCTCCCGCTCTGCCTGCCCTGCCGCCGCCGCACGGGTCGATCCGTCGTGGTCGTCAGAGGAAAGACGGAGGACGGTGGAGGCGATTTCGGAAGGGGAAGGTGTGGTGACGAGTCGGAAGGCGAGCCATGCGCAGCCGACGTAGAGCGTGTAGACGAGGAACAAGGCGTACACTCCGCGGTAGACGGATTGCGCGGTGGGGCGGTCGTCGTCCTCGTCCTCGTTGTAGTTGTTGTTGAAGTTGGCACCCTCCGATACCGACGGCGTGGGAAAGGTAAACACGGCGCGGGAGCCTGTTGGTGTTGCTGGATCATTACCGATCATGCGTCCGTACCCGTCGAAACTTGGTCTGACGGGGGGATCTATGAGTTTCCCGGCTGCTCCGGCTGGAAGATCCGTGTCAAACGCATCAAACACGACCTGCCCGTCGTCGCCGTCGCCGTCGTCGTCGTCGTCGTCCTCCTCCTCCTTGGGCGGGGCATCAGGTCCCCCGAGGTCCGCGGCCCACGCCACATCGACGCCCAGCAGCGTCAGGACGTGCATGTTCACCGCCCACAGGAGGAGCGCAAAGCCGACGAGGGCGAGCACGCGGAAGGGGAGCGGGAACGCGGACGAGAAGGTCGGGAGCGTGAGCTGGTGCGCGGTCGGCGCGTCGAGCGGGGGCGAGTCGATGTCCATTGGACGGGAGGGATAGGAGGTGGGGGATAGGAGGTGGGGGATAGGAGGCGTGGATAGGAGGCGTGGACAGGAGGCGCGGATAGGAGGCGCCGAGGGAAGAATAGTTGTTGTGTGCCCGGCCACGCCAAAGTGAGACATTCTATCCATACGCGGTTTGCTTCCGCCCGTATACAGCCTGCGACCGAGAGAGCTCCCCGCGCTACAAACTACGCCCCGCCACCAACGCCTGGCCCACCGTCGCATGCACCCGCTCACTCGCCCCCACCGCCGCCTCCACCATCCGCAGCACATCCGCCACGCCCGCCTGCCCCGTCATCCAGATGTCCGTCACGGTGTCGAGCGCCGGAAGGACGCCCAAGGTGATCCTTGCCGCTGCCGAGCGGGATTCCAGCCCCGTCGGGTCGGTGAGCACGCGACTTTTGCCTGTCGTATCCTCCTCCGACGGCGACGGTACCAACGCGCACCCGACCCCAACCCCCAACCCGCCAAGCACAACCCCGGCATCCCCCAGCGCGGCGCACGCCACCGTCGTCCCGGCCTGCAACGTGCTCTCCAGCGCCGGCGACTCGCTCTCGAGCACCAGCAGCCAGATGTCGGTCACGCTCTTCGGGTGCGCGGAGAGGTGCAGGTGCAGGAGTGGGAGAAGGGATTGCGTGAGTAGGTGCGAGAGGTGCGGAGGTTCCGTGTCCTGCGAAGCGAATCGAAGGAGAGGGATCAATGTCAGCAGAGAATAAAGATGCCACTCGACGTCTAGCAGCTCTACAGCAGAGAACCATGTAGTCCACTCGATTTGACAGGCGACAAACGAACCAGGAGCCTACACGTCTCCTCGACAATGTTTCCCGAACCGTTCGTGCGCAGTAGCCTAACGAGAGTTTCCACTCGTCGTGCCGCTTCCCCAAATTCCAAGCTGCACTCGTCACAAAACACACGCAATCAACCGACCACACTCACACGTAACGGCGCCCTCCGCGGATGACTCGCAAACGGTGCAAACTTGATCTCCACGTTCACCGTGCCCTGCGGGCTATAGGGCGGTGGTTTAGCCCGAGGTCCGTACCTGATTGATGATCGTCGTCGTCGTTGAATGTCAGTTCGTGTGGGTCGTGGGAGTGTAAGCAACCCGTAACGACCGAACGCGGAGAAAGGAGGGACGTGACGTACACTGCACATGCAATCTTCACTCCCCCACATTCGATATACGCGCTCCCATTCGCTTGACTGATCAAGCCCGTGTTCAGGACTATTGAGGAAATCGGCCGGTAGAGGAAGAGGAGGAGAGTATGTGGTCACGACGGTGACGGACGACGTGAAGAGGATAAAAAGAACAAGAGAGTAACCCGCACAATAATGAAATCAGATACTGATACCACAGCTTTCAACCGGCTCGACCAGCAGCCCAACCCAACCCAATACGGAACTCACAGATATCCCTCCCCTCCCCATCCGCTCTCCCATCAGCCCTTCCCTTCCCTTTCCCCTTCGTTCCTTCCGCCGCGGAGAGCGACTCGTACACCGGCGGATACGATTTCTCCGGCCCAGGCAACCTACGTCGGTCCGTAAAATTCTGCATCGCCATTACGTGCTCCTCTTTAGGTAAAAAGGAGCTTGTGAGTGCAGTCCGAACAGTGGTGAGAGGTGGAGAAGAATTCATGAAGCATGACCGAGAAAGTGCAAGAGCTGCTCGATCGCCCTCCCGATCGCCAAAAGGTAACCCGAGGAGGACGAGGCAAAAAGAAACGACGCTGACATGATTCGAACATGCGCGAGCAGAGCCCATTGCATACCCAACTGACCGGAGTCGATTCGAGTGCAACCCAGTAACCACTTTGGTACAGCGCCGATTGATGTTGAGGCAGCTTTGGCTGGAGTCATAACCTCCTCAAAGCTTGGGCACAAGCGGTCCCTCCTAAATCACTTACCAACAAGCCCTCTCTCTCTATCAGACTCCGATATCTGCCAAAACATCCATGTCCGCCATCGAAACCAACCCATGCTGGACGAGTGTTCAACGACTTCCTCCATCTCTACAGGTGACTCTGCGTCGTAGCCTGACTGTGTGTTGTGCTCTCCACAAGATGGAACTGGTGTAACGTCAAGTGCAGGGGTGAGTTAGGTCCCCACCGAGTATTTGCGGCTCACTAAACGCGCCGCAATGGTGTAATTCTGTCGCTCGAGAAATGACGAGACGAAGAGTAACGAAATCGATGATACAACATTAAGATGAATAGTTTGCAAATTCGTTCTTGGGGCAGATGTGCTTCTTGGACGGACTGCCTACTGGGCACTTACTGGTGGGGCGCTACAACCTGACAACGTTGTCTCTTGTCAAACAAATCTGGTCACCCTCATTCCATTGAACCGTCATCTGTATGTTCGATTTCCTCCATCGCATCTGGATCTTCTGCACGACCGGAAGGCGATCCTACTTTTGCGGCCAAACGTCTTGGCTGAGATAGTCTTCGTTTCGTGATCCTTATTTCCTGAACACCGCCTTTGTCTTCTTGATCATCGTAATGACTTTTTTTCGAGCCGCTCCGTTTTATTCCGAAGTCCGTCTCATGCGTCGGAACATAGATCGCCAAATCTGTCACGCTATTCGCAGCGTCTTGTTCTTGCGGCTGGCCCTCAAATTGTTCGCCGTAATGGTGCTTGGAAGATGGAATCTCAAGATTTGGAGATGATGCAAAGGACCTGCTTCGTTGCCTCATGGGAGTATTGGGCGTTGGCCCACTTCCCTGTGAGTCCACTCCTTCGAGGCTTCTTCCGCCTTCAGTACTGTCAACAGAGCTCCCCCCGAAGGGGCTGCAATCAGTGTTGGGCGAAAGGGACCCAAGCTTATGCGTTATGTCATCACCAGTTTCTTCTACGTTGACCTTGTTTCCCAATGAAGAGCCAGTGGGCGAAGAAACTTCTTCGCTGAAACCCGATTGAGACATTGAAATTTGATCAAGTAAACGATGTTGGTGATGTTGGAATGACAGGCTACCCAGTGATAAAGACGAGACGAAGGTGGAATGCGAGCCTTCATAGATCAGACATTGATCAACGCGCCATGCGTGTAGTCAGGGTGCCATTAACTACCTGAGTGTATCCGAAAAAGGGAAAGGAAGTCTTCCTTTGCCGCTTGCTCCAAGCGCTGTCACCACAATATGAGCCGCTCACCTTGTCCCCTTTCCAGCAATTAACAGTGCTATTTACCCCGTTTTCATTAGCAGAGGGGAGTGACCGGTGTCCTTTGCCATTAACCCGACGCGACCGAGCAGTTGCGAGAATGATATCGCTCGGCTATAGATCTATATCGACAATACAACGTAACACTAAAAATCCACGTATTTCATCTTTGGGGCAAACGTGTTTCTTTCAGGTTTAGCTATCTTCCGATTGGTCCATATGACGACGCCCCCTACCCGTATCTTCTATTCTCTATCGTCAACGGAAATCTGACATCATGATGCGATTTTTTCGTCTGCAATGTTCCACTGTGGTACGGCCGTACGGGCCATATATGGTATTTCATCACTGATGTATATAGGAGGGACCCTTCATCAGGATCCCGTTTTCGATTCACTTAGTCTTTGCCTTGAAGACTAATTTTCATTTTCACACCTAGTACGACTCGTGTACTAAAGCCATCGAGCGCTTGCCCAGAAACCGACGTGCGCGCTTGGCAGATCGCTGGTTCATGAAACATACCACACACTCCTCCGAGAGTGTCAACCTTGAGGGGAGCTTTTCTTGGGCTTTGAGCTGAATGCAGCAAAACTGACTGGCTGTAAGACTATGCGGCTGCGTGTGCCAGGAATCGATCTGAAGATCGGAAATCACTATGTCATATATTCGTACCTCATAGGGTTTCCAACAACTCTTATGCTGGCGCTGATCACTAAAATATAAAGAGCTCATCTGAAGTCACAGTTGCATAACCGGCTTGTAGGATTCTGAAGCATTTGGAAGGGTAAGCTCGATCTTTCAGAATATCTTTCCAATGGCTTCGCAGCTTTGGAGAAACCTGGGATCAAGCGTAACTCTTTCCATCCCATTTCTTTGCGGAGGGGTCTTCAATCTCACGCTTCTTTCGGTTTGAGCCGTCTTGCTGATGGAGACTGTGTTTGTTTTGAAGCTGCTCAAACGTCCCGGTTTCATAGTCTACCATTCCAGGCAAATCAGGTTTCATTCTTGAAGTGTATTCTTCCTCTCGCCTTATTGACTCCAGATGTATCTCAGCGACTGGCAAGATCTTGGCTCCAAGGTGCTCCTTTGTAGGGTCAATTTCAAAGGGAACTCGGATGACTTTTTCCCTTTCGGGAGTACCCCCCTGATCCGCTTCCTCTAAGGATCCATTGTCGGCATGTCGAGGTTTAGCGGATACCGGTACAGGCACCGTATTTGTGGGACCCAAAACGCTACCATTCGGGAACAAAAAGTCGAGCAAGGAGAGAGGGGGAAAGACTGATGGTACACTGGCCCAAACAGGCGTAAACGCGATGGTACCATCTCGCGGGTCACGACTTGATTCAAATAATCTAGGCATAGTAACAGTAGTGTTTCCAATTCCACTAATAGCTGTCATTGGACCTGTAGCAGCGATGGATGGTACCGTTGTTGATGGGGGTTCGAGTATGTTCATCGTGCAGAGTGCTTCTGAATAGAACGTAGTATTCGTACGAGGGAAGGTGGACAGGAGGAACCAGATTTTGTGGTACCTAGGAGTAGTGAAGGGTAGGTGAGCATAGTAAGATAGGGATGGGTTGATGAGTGTTCAACCAGCGCTATTTGTATTGCTCCAAACCCCCAAGTTCACATCTCCAGTCGTCACTAACAGCTGCTTTAGGCTGCCTCCAGCAGCTCCTCCAGCTCCTCTCGTACCGTCGGCTACAATGTAGAACTAGAACGTAAAACTCGTATGATATCGAAGGAAACGTCTTCCATTCTCGAAGTAAAGGCCAGACTTTGGTTACCCCTGACCGGTGTAATTGATTGATAATCGACCGATGACCGAGCTTCTTGATTGAGAACCGTCTCCTAGGGAGATGCAGACTTTTCTCATTACCAAAGGCACGTTCCGGAGAGGAAAGCGTTTGAAGTTGCCCCCTTCTCCAATATGAAGTCTTGAACAACCAAGGAGATGAAACAAGTAATCTCAGGCGAGATCGTCTCATCCTCGGCGTACGAGCAGGGGTTGCATCGTCGTCAACAGGTATCCGTAGCACATCTTTCCCAATACAGCTTGCTGTAGATGTTGCGCCAGGAAGCATCGGCACAGCCATTACGATCGCATTACTAAGACCAGAGTAATCAAAACATACTGTTCTTCTACCGGGTCGCCAGTCATCGGCTCCTGCTTTTTTTCATGAAAGGAAGGAGCGGAGATTGAGGGCGATGGTTTTTTTCACACCCCTGTTGTCCCTGTCAGCGTGCGTGGACCTCATAGGACCACCAGCTCTAAAACTCGAACCATGAAAGCCAACTGCCCTCGCCACCCTCAAACAACAGCGCAAGCCAAGCCAAGAGTCGCGAACTCGAGCGCCCTCCGAACACGTTTCGGGCGCACCTAGTTGACGAATGCCAGCTGTGTGCCGTCTCCGCTTTCCACTTCGTCATTTCCGTAGTCGGCGATATCGACAGGGTAGTGTTGAAGAGAACGCAACGGCACTGTTAGCTCTCTATCAATCAAGCAGCGATTATCATCATGTCCTGGTACGTTGTATCCTTCCGTGCCACAAACCCCCGTAGCTGACTAGGTAACGGCGTCGCTTTCAGGGGAGGATTCAAGAAAGCCGCGTCCCGAGCGGGAACGCAGTTGATGCAGAAGACCGGACAGGTAGAAAGGACGGTCGACCGCGAGTTTATGGAGGAGGAAACCAGGTATCGAACGTGAGTCGTTGTATCGGAAGCTGCTGAACCCACCATCTCTCGCTCAAGTCCAGGATGCATGGCTGATACGTTCACCTATCTCCGTTGAACATGAATTACAATTCGCTGTTTCGTCCATCCTACGTGTAGCATGGAAAAAGAAGCGAACAACCTGCAGCGGGAAGCCAAGAACTATCTTGATGCCATGCGAAGTAAGCACCGTCCTCTCATGAACCTTGATCCACCTTGCCGCAGAACCACCGTCAAGCTCAACTGCGTTCACTTATCGGTCTACCTTGTCCTCCTACAGTGATGTCTGCTTCGCAGACACGAATTGCGGAAACCCTCGAACTCTTTTACACCTTTGATCGAACTTCCGATGTAGGTCACCTTTCATTTCCGCTGAGGGTAACCAGATGTTCTCGGAATGCCTTGCCTCTGCTGACATGCGCACCATTTGAACGATGTAGGGTGCCATGGCAGGTCATGCATACAAGTCGGCCGTACAGGAGCTGGATAACATTGTTAGCAGAGACTTGGTGAGTGTTTTATATTCCCTCTCCACCTGCACAACGCACTCGTCCCTTTGAAAACACCTGATTGACGCGACCTACTCCTTCAAATAACCACCTTTTGAACGCAACAGGACGCCCCTTTCCGCGCAACAGTCCTCGAGCCAGTCGGCAAATTATGCTCGTACTTCCCAACCGTAAACGAAGGCATCTCGAAACGCAACAAGAAGGTATGTACCTCCTTTGGGGATGTAAACAGTCGGAACGTCAACTGACCAACAAACGCCCATCCATGGGTTCGAAGATGCTCGATTACGATGCCGCTAGGTCAAAGGTCCGAAAGCTACAAGACAAGCCGGCAGAAGACAGCGTAAAGCTGCCCCGTGTGAGTCATCGACCCATCCCCTCAGCCTACCTACGAGGTGACTGATTGCGATATCGGGCTGTGCACGACAGGCTCAACAAGAGTACGACGAGGCCAAGGAGGTCTTTGATTTCCTCAATGAACAGTACATCCGCGAGCTACCGCTCCTCCTAGACACGCGTATACGTAAGTGAAATAGCATGGTAGTGAACATTCAATAACGCAAGAACGCTAATTGCATGACCGTGCCGTGGCGTAGCGTATCTCGACCCGTCTTTCGAAGCTATGGTACGATGTCAGCTGAGGTTCGCAGAGGAAGGGTACGCGAAGTTGAGCGGCGTGCAACGGTACGTATTCGTATCCTTGACCTTACCTGCCACCTCAAGGCGACCGCTGAATCCCGCCGTTCTGTGGACCATATGTGCTCTGATAGATACTTTGCCGACAATATCCGAGACGATTACGCGAATGGGCAGCTGGATGCCCAGGTTGAGACCGTGTTGGGAGAGATGAAGGAGCTGGCGATTTATGGTGCCTAGAGGCTGCTTGTTGCGGCACGCCGGGAAACTGCAAAGGGTGCACGCCGTGTAGCTCAGAGGACAAGTTGTTGGGTCGCCCTTTGCATGCTGACCGTCAATCATGTTGTATAGAAAATGCCCAAGATAAGCGAATGATATCCAATGTTTCAAAAAAGCACCGGTTTCAGCTTGATCATGTCATGTCATTGAAATACGGCGATTCGTCGCTTTTGTGTAGCAAGGACTCTTACAACGCACGAATGACTCGATCCTTGCACGCCATCAGCGCGTCACAACCAGGTCATCTACGAAATACATGATTAATTCGACGAATAGACAGAGCAAGATTCCTATGAAAACTCCCTTATACAGTATCGATACCGCGCCACCGATCCATCCAAAGTTGGTAGGGTGATCTACTCGGCCTCATCCTCCCCGTCCTGATCGCCCCGAACGACCTTGATCTGAGCGTGCTTCAACCTCTTGACCAATCTGCCCCTCCTTGCTCTCTCCCCTTCCTCCTTCCTACGAAGCCCATCAACCACTGCCCCTGCCCGTTCCAACATCCCGTGTAGCTTACCCGCCCGATGAAGCTTCTCCAACTGCGCGTAGCCGTTGATCGGTTTCCCAGCGATAGTGATCACTGCTTCCGACGCGGCGGCGGGGGAGCGGGAGGGGACGAGGCGGGCAAGTGTTTCCGCAAGTACTGGTGCATCAGCTCGACCTTCTACGGAGAAGACGACAGGTTGCGGGTCAAGCGCGTAGAGGCTTAACAATTCAAGCACGGGTCTGGTCCAAGTTTTTGAAAAACTATAAACGACCAATGGCTCGACGTCACGTTCGAGTTCTTTCCACCCACCACCGGTGGCTTGGAACCCGACGAGCGTCATCGGATCCAGCGGCTCGAGGGGACGCGTGTTTGGCGGCAGTGCGTGATGCGGGGAGGCGAGGAGGTAGGATTGTAGCGCGAGTACTTCTTGCGCGGGTGTTAGAGGCGGAACCTGGTGGTGGTGGTGCGTGGGTCGGGATACTCGTTCGGGCGGCGCTGTGAGGGGAGGAGGAGCCACATCAGTAAGTAAGGTGGAGAAGGGTCAAACCCAGAGGACATACCAATCGCCATGCCATGCGACTCTTGTGCGGTCTTGGAGTACAACAGAGTCCTTGGCGCACCATGATGGTCCGTCACCCTAACTTTTTTCCCACCCACCAAGCTCAACTTTTCGAAATCTTGGTACCGAGTGGTCGGAGCGACGGCGGCGAGGAGCGGTACTGTCGTTGATCTGACGAGCAGGAGAAGGCACGCCAGGCCTACCAGAGCGACAAGGAGGGTACGTATTCTCGTCAAGCCGAGGACCGATTTTCGGCCGTGGACGAGTAGGGAGAGTACCCCGCTGCGAACGGAGGTCGAGGTGGGCACCGCGACGGATGGGCGACGATGGGTTGACGGTAGGGGTAACATGTATTCCCTCGTCGGAACACTTGCCGGCTGCTGCTGCAGGGGCGCATACGGAGTGGAGAAAGAGTTACGCCGACTCGTAGTGGGTTGTTGGCGGGGTTGATACGACGACGTGGAGGATGGAGGAAACGGGGGCAGTGCGTATCCCGTTACCATCACCGACGACGCGGACACAGGGACAGGTGATACCACTCGCGAAGGGTATGTCTGTGTGCTCGTCGCGAATCCACCGGGTCCAGCCTGGTGGGAGATGGTAGGTGTTTGTTTCTTCGCGTCGAGTTGCGGACCGGGGAGGAACCCGCCGCCGCTGCTGGGATCATTGCCGTGGCTGTGGCTGTGGCGGTTGAAGGAGGACGGAGACGGGGAGAGTAACCTGTTGATTGCGTGGAATGACTCGAGCGGTTCGAGGAGGGGCGAGTGGGAGCCCTGGATTGCGGGCGGGGAGGACGGAGGGGAGAAGAGGTATCGGTGGACGGGGGACGCCATGGCTGGTGGGCGGGGTGGATGCTGCGCTGCAGATCCTCGCGGGATATAGGGACGTATCAAACGTGCGGACGAGGTATAGATTAAAGCAATTAATATCAACCGCGCTGATATGTGAAAACGGATATCGAGGAACGGCGAGGCACCGCGCTAGACGCGTTTCCGCGTTTTGCCTTTCCCGGCGTCACATACGAGGTGGCTTGCATTATCATTTTGCGCAAGAGGGACCTCGGCAGGAGTCTGGATCTCGTGGCCAAGTGGCAGACTATATCCTTCTCTATCACGTGACTCCCGTGGAGCTTGCTTTCCTGGGAGCTTGCAGGCATATACTAGTATGGATGGACGAGTGCCGGGCGATCACGTGACTGGGCCCCGCACCTCGGCTATGCCCGACGCCGAAGTCCGGTCCCATGTTCCGCATGTTCGGTTCGTCTTGGGCTGAAATAAATATCGGCCAGCGTTATCCATCCTCCTCCTCCAGCCAGCACCCGCCATCCTCCTCCAGCCGGCACCACCATCCCCCTCCCCCAACCTGCACCCATCTACCAGAGGTCCACACATAATGCCCTCCGCAATCGACTGGACCAAAGTCCACCCTTCGAACAATCCCCAGTTCTCGCACTTTGCATCCCGCAGGTCGACCGTGTTCTCCACAAAGGGCCTCGTCGCGTCCAGTCAGCCGTTGGCGAGTCAGGCCGGGTTGGAGGTGTTGAATAGGGGTGGGAATGCGGCCGATGCCGCCGTGGCGACCGGTGAGTCTCCGAGCGGAGCGAGGGTACCTCGAGCGAAGCGAGATGGCGCCGCAGGCATCAAGCCCGGAGGGCTCTCCCCGAGGGCGGCGTAGGCCGCCCGAGCGTAGTCGCCTTCACCGAGCGCGCAAGCGCGAGAACACATCGGGGGAGGGAGGGACGACCGACCCCTCCAAGGCCGTCGTAGGACGGCCGAGAGTCCTCGAGCGAAGCGAGACTGCGCCGCAGGCACTAAGCCCGAAGGGCTCTCCCCGAGAGCGGCGTAGGCCGCCCGAGCGTAGTCGCCTTCACCGAGCGCGCAAGCGTGAGAGAACCTTGGGGGAGGGACGACCGACGGCTTGCCTTGCGAGACTCTGTGTTCGCTCGACTGAGTGAATGCGCTGCAGGCTACGAGCGGGAGGGACCTCAGGCTGTCGTAAGTGAGACGGCCAAGCCTGATTGCCTCTCTCGAGCGCAAGAATGCGAGTTCCGGACGGAGAGGGATGCCGTCTTGTAGCTCCACGAGGACGGTGTAAGAGTCAACTCGAGCGAAGCGACTCTAGCTCCATGGGCTACGATCTCTGTGCCCCACACCGGGCTAGAGTCGACGTTTGCCCTTTCTGTCTCACAAGAGCGGCGTGAGCTGTTCGAGACTCACTGCTTCTTCCGCGCTGCAAGCTGCGATGTCGCCTTGACGGAGCCGAGCGACCCGTCTTTGCCTTGCTGTATCGTACCGAGAAACCAGGGGAAACGATCGCTCGCTGATCCGATGCACACTCCCTCGGCGCGATGACACCAGCCGCCGCACTGAACGTCACGGAGCCCTCATGTACGGGAATAGGCGGGGACATCTTCTGTCTATTCTATGACGCCAAAACGCGTACCGTACGGGCGATCAACGGGTCCGGACGCGCACCGGAAGCATTATCCCTCGAATACCTACGTTCCATCGGTATCAACGGTCGGGAAATCCCGTTGACCAATATGAACGCCGTCACCGTTCCCGGAGCCGCTAGTGGGTGGCTCAAGACCGTGGAGGAGTTTGGGAGTGGGAGGTTGTCGATGGCTGAGATTTTGGCGCCGGCGATTCGGATGGCGGAGCAAGGTGAGCACGCGGGCGGTGGCGATGGCGATGGCTGCAGGGTGGCTGATACGTGTCTGGGTCAGGCGTACCGACACATGAACTTCATGCGAATGCTGCAAGTATTGTTTCCTCCTTCTAAAGTTGCGATTTCCGCTGATGCTCTACCTCGGGTGTCCCCAGTGGATGCGGTCGACCAACTTGATCAAGAACGCTTCGGATAATCACGCCGAGTACGTCCAGGCGACCTGCACGGGCCCGCGCGACTGAACGCTGACCACCGATTCCAATACTCACAGCATGCTTTTGAACGGGGTATGTTGATCCTTATCCCGCCTGACTGCGAGGGACAAAGGATACGATACTCACTTCTTCACCCTGCTTTTACTTGTCCGGGGAAAGACATACCCGCTCGCCTCGCAAATCATGACGTTCCCCAACCTAGCGACAACGTTCCGCGCGATCGCAGAGCATGGTCATGCCGGGTTCTACACCGGCCGAATCGCCGAGGCGATCGTCGAGTTGGTTCAACAAGGTGGAGGGGTAATGACGCTCGATGATCTTGCGAGACAGGAAGCGCAAGTGGTCGAGCCGATTTGTTACGAGTTCAAGAAGGGCGCGCCGGGGAATGATGGCGTTACGCTTTGGGAGGTACGTCCCCGCACTCCGTAACGCTCTCCCCTTTCCGTGCTAAAACCGCGCTTTTTGGAAAATGTTCAGTGCCCTCCGAACGGCCAGGGGTTGACAGCGCTCGTAGCTCTCGGCATCATCGAACAGCTCGAAGAGTTGGGTAAACTCGATGATATTTTGACCCTCGAGCACAACTCTGTAGAATATCTGCACGTGCTTATCGAGTCTCTCAGGTAAGGACCCCGTTTCGAGCGCTACTCCAATACGGGCGTCGTCGTCATGGCAATTGGCTCACGGTCTCGTTATTGTGCTCATAGATTGGCGTTCGCTGGTACGGTCCTGTTCCGTTTGGGCTAACGCGGGAACCAGGATCAAGCTGATACGGTCACCCATTTCAGATACGAGGTACTATGTAACGGACCCCGACGTCGTGCATGTGCCTGTAAAGGAGATGCTCAGTGAAGTAAGTGTCCTATACGACGCCGTAGCATTCGCTCTATCATTCGATGGCTCAGCCCTCGCCCTTTATTGCAGGAATATCTTAAACAACGCGCCGATATCTTCCAGAAAGAACAGGCAACTGCGGATATCAAGCATGTAAGTCACGTATCCAGTACAACACTTGCGTAGGTCCTGATCTCGTCGGTTTCCGGTGGCAGGGTCGGCCAGTTCAGAGGTGTGTTCATTCTGGTCAATGAGTTCATGGTCTATCACCACTAACCGTTGGCTCTCTCTAGCTCTGATACTGTCTACTTTACTAGTAAGCTACGAATTCCGGTGCTGGGTTGCGCTGCTCTGACGTGTTCACTATACCTGCAGCGAGTGATAGTGAAGGTAATGCTTGCTCTTTCATAGCAAGGTAAGCAGAATCTTCTCCACCAAGTAACCGCTGAAACTTACACATTTCCCTTCCTCAGCAATTATGCTGGTGAGATCCTGTAGAGGCGCCGTGTCAGCCCCTACACTATACTGATTCGTCGCTCGTCGGTAGGGTTCGGAACAGGAGCTATTCCAAAAGGCTGTGGGTTCACATTGCAGAACCGAGGTTCAGGGTTCACCCTTCAAGAGGGACACCCCAACAATGTTAAAGGTGGCAAGAGACCTTATCACACGATCAGTATGTTCACCATCTGCTGCCTGCTCGATGGGAATACTTACGATATTTCTACCCGTCCCACAGTCCCTGCCATGGTCACTCGAGGAACCGATCATGACCTTTTGATGTCATACGGAGTAATGGGAGGATTCATGCAACCGCGTACGTATCTTGCCTGGTAACGCACTGCCTCATCAACGAGTCTCATCTGTTCAACTTGTATTATGATGCGCAGAGGGACATGTCCAAGTCCTGCTCAACGTGCTCCGAGGCATGACACCTCAAGCAGCCTTGGATGCTCCTCGATTCTGCATATCGGCGGGATTGCCTGATGCAGATACCGAGGATGCCGCTAATGCCGGCAATATCAACTCGGAAGTCTGGATCGAGGAAGGTATCAGTAGTGACGTCGTTCAAGCGCTTCGAGGTATGTTCTCTCTTCATTCTGCGATCCGGAGAATACCGTTAATAGGTTATCGATGCTGCAGAGATGGGGCATGACGCCAGGCAAGCAACAAGCTTTAATCGGGCTATCGCCGGGCGCGGACAGATCATCCAAAAAGTTGAGGATCCTTCTGGGAGGACCGTTTGGGCCGGTGGATCGGATCAGCGAGCGGATGGGCAAGTCGTTGGACAGATCTGACCAGGCGAGGGGATCACGTCGTCGATTATAGGGTAAAATGGGTACCGCATTGTGTCGGAAAAGTATCTGAGCAACAAACTTGCATGAATTCAATGAACGTCACAGACAGTCAGAACTGGAGTTGGGCAGGAATGCACGCTGTGTTCGCGACGAGCTTCACCCGGTTATATAAACCAAAAGAAGCTCACAACATCACATTGTATCCTCGTCCAAAACCGCTTACTTTGCCCAGGCAAGAAGTCGCAGCATACTCCATTGAAAGTCGCCCAATTGAAGACTTTAGAATCAACATTACGTTTTCTAGTAGCTTTTCGCATCTTGAAATCATGTGAGCTCCACATTAGCTTCACGTCGCCAGGGGAGTTTGGATAATGACTTTGGAAGTACTGAAGGGCGCGGTCGAGAGCGCAACGGTTTCCAACCTCCTGATCCTAATCACTCCGTCTTCTATATCCAATTTGTCTTCCGAGGCTCTCACCTCGCAACCGAGCGCGGAGTACAGAAAATTCAGTACACAGTGGACTGATCGTGCAACAGCTCCATCCGCACTCAATAGGATAGAGGCTAAAGGGACGGAAAGCGGCCGCGGAAGCTGCGATTTGATACATAGTACGTTCGGAGAAACGGCGACGGAAAGAGAAAAATCACGGACAGAACAGGAAGTTAGCGATAGAAGTATCATGATTACATCCCATCTCGCTTAACCGTGTTCATCGTTTCTGGCATTGCGCCAGGGGCGCGACCGAGCACTTGCGGACATTCGAGCGGAGGCTTTGGGAAGGGATAAACGACAGCACAACCGAGGAGCAGAGTATCGATGAATTGTTGTAATACTTTGTAAAAGTATTTTGCACAAGAGAAAACATAATCGCTCATCTAATCACGGTGCGGGAGGGTAGGTGTTCACATACGGTTCGTCGTTCATCGGACGGGGAGCAGTGAGCAAAGTCATGCCCCTACAGCATCGGATAGGCATAGGGTGCACCTGCTCATCATCGATTGAATCAGCCTACATCCTCTTCCTCCCGACCCCTACCCGCCTCTCAGTCCGCACCCTAGCGCTTCTTGCTCGGCGGAGGAGCAAGCAACGGAACAGCCCCTCCATTTTCGGACGCCTTGTTCGCCCCTTCCCCCTGACTGTGCACTGCGGACCGTGCAGAGCGTCCAGGAATCCGAATACTAATCGTTTCCCCTTCTTTCAGTGAATAATCCTTTGCTGGCTCCGCAGAGGCGGCGGTGCCTGTGGTACCGGTGGAAGATGCAGAGGCGGTATGTTTGTTGAAGCTTTGAAGGGCGATGTTGAAGTCGAATCTTAACGCAGTGCACGGGTATGAGCTAGGGGTAACGAGTAGGGAGAAAGGGAAAAGGAGAGGAAAACGTACGCATCGCCACGTTCCTCGAATCCCATTCCAATGTACGCCTTACGTCCGCCCTCGCCCTCAACGCGGAGGACAAAGTAGCGGGACGAGTCAAGGACGGGCTCGACGGCGTTGTTCGTTGGGGTGTAGTGGGTAAGCGCAAAGAGCTCGCCTGTCGTCGAGTCCTGAACAGGAATACGAGTTCGGCTCATGAGTGTCAATGCATGAATTGCAGCAGCGATGCGGGTCTCCTGGACTCACCTCCAGCCTGAGCTCGCATCGACCTCCAACTTCCAGAACCCTCAGCCTACCCTTCCATAGGAATCCCTGGTCACCCCAGCTGGAGGCGCGGTACCCCTCGTTGCTCGTCCGTGGCGGGACCTTGTAGACTGACCGCAAAGGAGGGAGGTCAGCTAACGTTGTGCGCGGGAAGCATAGGAATGCGCACCAAGTGCCTCCCTGGCGATGAAGAGGACACTCTGGATCTCGTCGGAGGTGTCAGTGTTCATTGTGGTGGTGGCTGGGCGCCGTCTCCGAGACGGGGATCACCATCGTTTCCCTGATCGTTGTATGCCGCAACCGACGTCCCCTCCGTGACGAATCCGCTGTGAGCGATCGAACAGGCGGAACCTCCTTATCTTCCCGCCAAAACACCCAGCCCGACGGCGCCGTTCCTCCGCCCCGAGGCCAACATCCCAGCTATGACATCTCCGCTCTCGTCCCTCGTGGACTCCCTCACTGCCGGCGAAAGCGCGACGTCCGAGTCGGTGTTTGCCAGCGTGACGGCGTCGACAACAGAATGGATCAGCAGTACCATTACCGCCTCAGCTTCTGCCTCTGCCTCCTCCGCCCTCATGGACAGCGACCTTGGAGGACTCGGCGGAGGAGTGGGCATCAGCGAGGGTAGCCCGGTCGGCAACTTTTTTCTCGGAATGACGATCGTTCTTGGAGCGTCGGTGATGAATGCGTTTGGACTGAACCTCACCAAGCTGGACCACGTACGCCGCTCTTCATTTGCTTCCCTCGCCTCGCTATGCTGATCCCGAGCCCTGACCACCTGCTACAGATGCGTGCCCAGGCATTGCCGAAGCATTCCAGACCGAAGGACTGGCAGCGTCCGTTGTGGCTGCTAGGTATGTTGGCGTACATGTAAGTCTCCGCTCCAGGTCGAGAAGAGCGTGCCCAAGCTCAAGTCCCATATCGCAGCGCATCGCAGATCTGTGAGTTGCGTGGACCCTCGCACCAGCATACGTATATTCTTACTTCCCCCTTCCCACCCCGCAGTTGGCTCAACCCTCTCCCTCAAGTACCTCCGCTCAGACTGGGTCGCTCCACTCGGCTCTACTTCCCTCGTCTTCAACTTTCTCTTCGCCAAGCTACTCGTTGGCATAGAGGTCACGCGGGAAGACGTCCGTGGCACAGCACTCATCGTCCTCGGCGTGCTATGTATCCTGATATTCTCGTCGATCAATCATGGATTGGACGGAGTCATCACGGTCGAGAGGTACGACCCGTCCTTCTTCCTACTTGCCATATGCTGACACAGTCACACGCACCCACCACAGGCTCTCCCAAATGTGGTCGCGAGGAAACTGGCTAGCCTGGTTTTTCTTCATCACCTTCTCCACCCTGCTCACATACGAATTCACGCACCTCCTCGCCCTCCTTCTCAAATCCCGCGAATCACTCTCCCCGGACCCAGCAATGGACGACCATGAACTATCCCTCGCCTCCACCGGCGGAGGACGACGCAAGCCGTCCGCATGGGGCTACGCGTCCAACCCGCTCGTCAAAGCCCTCTACACAATCATTGGTGCGCACAGAAAAGTTAGGGGGAATCTCTTAGCACGGCTTGAGCGGATGCTGGAACGCACGGATGACGCGAGGATCAAGTACATTCAGGGTATCGGATGGGCTGTTGTGGGAGGAAGTCTTGCAGGTGGGTGCTTGGTGTTCACAAAAGCTGTGTGAGTTCTCTCCTATGGTCCTGCCGCACCCCTTTCCCACGCATTACCAAGGAGCGAATGCACGACTGACGAGCGCTCTTCGCGTCGTGTAGGGTAAAAATCATATCTCTTCCTGGAAGACCAGTACGTTCCCCTCATTCTCGCTCCAGCACCCTATTTCCGACTCCTTTCCGACTCCTTTCCGACTGATCTTCCCCCTCCTTCCCTCTTTCCCTTCGTGCACCCAACTCTCCACCGCCCTATACTTAAACAGTTCGCACATTTCGCATCGCTCGTCACGGTTCTTTTCGTCGCCCTCACCGCCATCCTGCAAATCATTTGCCTGAACAAGGGCCTCAAGACGGCGGACTCGACGCTCGTGGTGCCTCTTTTCTATGCTGGGTATACTGTCCTTGGGTAGGTGTCGTGTTGCTAGCGACGTTCTGCTTTAATGGCGCCGTGGAGAGATGATGGAAGATTCGACATTGTGATCGCTGTGCGTGCTGACCGGTCGGTTCCCGGATAGGTTTGTCAATTCGTTGATCTTTATGAATGAGACGACGCAGTACGAAACATGGGTAAGCCGCCGCCTTGCATAATGTGCTCATGTATCTCTACCTGTGCTTATCGTGCGTTGCCGGTAGGTCTTGGTCACCATCTTCCTCTCGATAGGCGTGCTTGTCGCCGGCGTCGTATGTTATCCTTCTTCTTCCCTCTCACTTGGCTACCACGATTCCCGCTGACAAGCACCATACGACGACAGGTCCTACTCTCTTTGAAGAAAACAGAGGCAGACCCGGCCGGCGGGCACACCGTCTCCGCCTCTCACCCATCCACGTCGATGCGTCTCAACCCTACCATGCATCAAGCGCGCACGAGCGCACGTCCGCCGCTTACGACCTCGGCATCAGGCAGCCGTGAACCGGGAAGCGCGCGTGCGAGAGCGAATTCCCGGTTATCTGCCACGGCGGGTCAGACTGGCGGTGTCTCGCCAATAGCTGGTGGAGAACAAGTGGTATGGGAGGTCGGAAGCGTGAGTGATGATAGCGACGATGAAGGAAAGGGGCGCGGGGTGGGTGGAGTGCCGGACGGGTATGGGGAGCGTGGTGGGTTGTTGTTTGATCGTGAAGAGGACGACGAGGAAGTTGCTGCTCCTCGTCCTTTGGCGGCTTCTCCTGATGCTGATAGAATAGAAGGGTACCGCGGGGGAAAGTCGCCCTTAGCGAATGCCTCGAAGGATAGAAAGGGGGAAGACGAAGAGGATCCGTTCGGGGACTTTGAAGATGGCAAGCGGTAGTTGGGGCGAAAGTCAGAATGCGGCTGGAGGAAGATATCTTATAATAACAATACGTAATGGTGGTTCGAGCACAGTCTTTTCGCATTATATGAATGTCGCATTTCCTTTGACTACGACGAAACAAACTTGTTGATGATATACAGACCGGGGACGTACAACCATATACAATAAGAACTTCCTGATTTGATGAACAGATGGCCCAAAACCCGAAACGCCTGAGCGTTCCCTAGCCTTTCTACCTACGCGCTGTTACTGCAACTGTTTGCTCGATTGGCGTAGATAGATTCGGTAGACGTGCTCGACTATCCGCCTCTGATCGGAGGACGGTAGCGATACCCTTTGCTTTCGTGTAAATCTCGAGACAGTTCGTGATAGTGTATGATCATCCCAACAGCAACTGCTGCAACCACCAGCACTCCCGCCGCTATCGCCACAATGATCAGATGTCGCCTTATCCGACGACGTCGCATAGCGATAGAAGCTTCCAACCTCTCCATATCGCAGGAACCTCCAGTCATCGTTGAATCCTGACTCGTCTGCTTGTGATGCTTCCGTTTATATTCTGCCACTTGTCTGAGAACTTCCTTCTCGACAAAGGTTCTGTCCGTGTCTGAAGCGAAGGAGGCCCTCCTCGGGGCCCCGACTTTGAACTGTGGCATAACGTTGACGGAGGAATCATGTGGGCGCTCGGAGTAGGAAACGTGCTCCGCCCATTGGGTGACACGTTCGTTGCCCAGAGTGTAGGCAGGAGGCATCGAAGTAGGTAGCGAGAACACTGAGAGAAGAAGGCGGTTAAGGGCGTCTCGAGACGCTTGATAATTTCTTGATTACTCACTATCTTACGTGCTTATTCTTTCTGTTTGCCTGAAGTCGCCAGCTGGTGACAAGGTCAGAAAAACCGGGATGTAGATTCTTCCGGGTTTCCGCTCCCAAGAGGTGTTGAGGCAAACAGCAGCGAATGCACCGATACCGGTTGATAGGCGCAATGATACTGGCAGCCAGGCAGATCCATCGTCGTCCCTCTCATCTATCGTATATATGACGCTCGGATCCTGCCTGGCAGGAAGCTACCTCCATGGCATCTACAGCTGGTCTGCTGTATCATTCCGAGTCAAAGCCATTTTAAGAGTTGCCTTGAGCTGTCCCACCCTCATGTCTCAGATGCTATTCCGCTCCCGAAAAACGTGCGAACTGCATCCACGACTTCCTTAAGCTTCTTAGTTCCCTGGTGTAACTGCCGTCATGTCGCCACGATAGGCTTCAACAGCTGCTTCGACTGAATGAGTAGGTGTTGACGTTGTCAGCGAATGATCGCGAGTAAATGAAGAGCTAGTTAAATTATGTCAAGTTGGCGTAATGTAGGGGTTGCCTTGCTGCTGGCACGTAACGGTCGAAGGAGGCATTTGCTCGAATTGCAGCAAACGATACAGCTCATTACGTGTCAACGCAGACGCCTTAAGCACACAGGAAGCTGCACAGAAGCACTGGTGGAAGGAGCTTCAGCGATAGTAGAGGCAGAGGACTGGCAGAGGACATTTGGCAGAGGACTGGCAGGGGCCGCAGGGGCCAAAGAGCCAAGCCTGGGCAAGCTCTTGGGCAGTTACCTACCGAGGAATGCTAGTCAGCTCCAAGGCCCGCTTTCTACACCGCTTCCGATTATGTCAGCCGGCCCGGGCGCTCAGTATCACCTCCGGTAGCTCAGATCGTAGCTCCCCCGGTAGCGAATGTAGAATTCCGTAATCTGTTCCGAGAGGTTCCGCCCGGACTCAGCCGGCGCCGAGTCTGAATAGCTGTAGCTGTACAGCTCTTTCCTGTACTGCTCATCATGAGATGGCCATTCATGAGTATCACGAGTAAAGAATACTCGAGAGCTCTATAAAGACTTTATATGTGATAAAGAGCTACAGAGGCGGTCAGTCGGGTTCGCTTTCCGAATATACAGCACATCGTCCAGCATCATTCAACCTCGTCATCCCTCATTATCGACATTGTTCCTCTAACCTCTTGTCCGCCTGGCGATATATAGTTGGGGAGCTACGGAACAGATGAACCGATTGCCAGCTGATGAATCCAGTTCCACCAAGATGATGTAAGATTGCCGCCCGAATACTAATTTGCCAGCTAATTTGCCCCAGCTTCATTCTTCCGTGCTCTTCTCCCACGATACAGACACCGGAATGCAAACTGCCGGTCAGCTCCGTGCACCTCCGTCACTATACTTCTTCTATTATCATTGATACGCTACAATTGCTTACGGCACTTAGCGGCCTATTAACATGCTGGACCTGAACTCGCTCGTGAAATTGCATGTTTGTCATAGGGTTCCGTGAGGGGCGGCTACTAACTCAACTAAGCAGTCGCCATTCTTCATGTGACGATGAGATATCGCATGTGACCTATGTCCAGAAAGAGCACCTGTTGCAGCATATCCCATGCAGTGATCGCATGCTGTAGAATAGACCAGGACTTGTTCGCTCGACGGTACAGGTCAAGGTGTTGCTCATCACATGTTCTTACACGACGGTGTCGTTACGGAAAGAGCGAAGGCAAGTTCTTCGCCCCTTGAACTTGAACTTATGCATTACACACTAAGCTAGTTGAAAGATGCCCACCCTAGAACCTTCCCCTTATTGGGTACGGACGCCGACAAGGGACATTGCAACGAGAATGAGGGACAGCTGGGAGGACAACACATGAATGTCACGTGACGGTTGGATTACCTAAGCGATTCTTGGGGGATAGGAGACTGGTCAACATTGTCACCTTTCCCTATAGATCACTGGAGTAAGAGGAGCACTCACACCCAGCATGGCAGAGAACACCCGTACCTCTGCAAGGAGGGCACACCATGCTCCTCCTGTGCCATCGGTGCCTCCTTCGACGACAAAGTTGGGCAAGAGGGGAACAAAACGCGCGGCTGACGGCGCGCCGGTCGGTCCCGCTCCGATGGTGGATGAAGATGGGATCAAGCAGAGCCTGGGGTTTGTCTGGGACAGCGCAGGACAAGTGAAAGAGGAGGATAGTGATGGGTCTGTGGTTGGTGCTGCGGGGGATACGCGGGTTGTTGGGAAGAAGGAGAAGCGACGTTTGTTGGCGGTTTTGACTGCGTGAGTAACTCTCCTTGTTTGTGCTGTATCCTCCCTCAACCTGTGCTGACCGGCGCAACGCTACAGCCTATCCCTCCCTCCTGATGATTCCGAGATACAGGATGACGCGGCCGCCACAGCCGTCGCAGCAGCAAAGAAGAAAGCCAAGCTCCTCCAGCTGCTTCTCGATCAGGCGTTCCTGCCGTCGACGGAAGGAGAAGCTGACAGCCAATCTACGAAGGCCAAGCCAGGGACCACGTTGAGGAGCATGTTGACGCGAGATGAAACCCTTGAAATGGATGACTTGTTGGTAAGTCAGCCATTGATCTTTTTACTTCTAATGAGCTGCATTCTAAACCGGAACTATACAGTGCCAAATAAACGCATTAGCAGCCGCTCTGGTCCCCGACATCCCAGAACCATTTTCAACCGTTACCAAGGAACACATCGCAGCGCCAGCCCCGAACACACGGCTACCCGGTAGTCGTGCGAAACCCATCAAAGATGCCCCATTGATCGATGCCTTGCACACCCTTCGAGACGTCATCAACACGATTCTTGCGCCTCGTAACGAAGGGACAAGTCTATACTCCACCAAGGGAGAGGAAAAGGGGGAACCTCGTGATGCGCAGAAGGGCAAAGTCGTTCAATGGGCATTACATCAGCGATTGATCCCTCCTCCATCGACAGCGTCTACTGCTGGTGCAGGAAAGGGAAAACCACCGATGATTGGTTGGGGAGGGGATTGGTTTTCTGGTCTTACAGAGGTAGTAGATATCGCCGCCGATGAGGAGGACAAGAGCGTTGATGGTGAAGGGAAGATGGATGTGGATGGTAAAGAGGACGAGGAGAGTCTGATGCTCCGCATGGAAAGATCGCGAGCATTCGGTACGTCCTGACTCTTACCTTTAGTAGCCTGTCCACTATACTTATTCTTCGTTGAACACGGGCAAAAACAGGGAACGCCGACGTGGTCATCTTTCCACGCATCGACAACACACATCAAGACGACGCGACGAACATGCGTTCACTGTCGGCACCACCGCCGCCACCGACGCTCAAGGAGGTCCTATTCGTGCATCCGAGCCGCGCTAAAGGGACACCTCAATGGGCAGACCGTCGTCGCCCAAAGCTTGCCCAAAAACGTCTCGGTATGCATCACGCTCCACCTCTTCTCCCTCTGTGACCTCTCTGCTAATCCCTGCTCCTTGCCGCGTTCCTCTCTTTCCACATTGACCATTCATCCCTTGATGGATCAACTGCGACGGGAAACAGTCCAGTATCCGAGATATACGACAGCGTTCACACCGTCGTTCGCGCCCACGCACGACTCTTCGACCGTTGCCAACGAATGGGGCTATTTCAGCACGTGGGACGCTGCCTGTATGCGCGCGAGACTCGGGCGATGGAGGGGCGCGAGGTGGGGGAAGAGGTTTGAGCGTGCCTGGGAGGAAGCGGAGGAGGCATTGCTTGAGATGGAGGACGAGGATGGGGTCGAGCAGGAGCAGGAGCCAGTGGTGGACAGGCCTCGTGCGACGAAAAGTGATATTTCGGAGCTGCTCGCAGGTCTTTTGCCGTCTTCGGCTTCGACGTCGCCGTTATCATCCGCCGAGGAGGACGACGTAATGCAGGACAAGGAGTCGGAACATCCGGCGGTCGAGATCGATCCGGCGTTGGTAAATGCTGTGGATGAGATACAGGAAGAGATGCGTGCAGTGCAAGGAAAGCTTGATCGGAATGCAGTGTGGGTGCGTCAATTACAAACGTTTCAAGAGATTCGCGTGCGCACAGGGCAGAGAACACCCCTGGAGGAGGAAGAGCGTGTCGGTGAGTCTGAAGTCGGCTTGGGGCCTTTGCTATGGACCACTGATTACACAATTGGGGGGTTAAATAAACAGCGCAAAAGTTACAACAGAGTTTAGTGGAGCTCGCAAGCGCTACAACGCCTGCCGCCCTCCTCCCACGATCAATAACCACCAATTCCCAGTCCGCGTCGGTCCCACTAGCCATCACGCTCGCACACAAAGTCATACATACGCCCGGGCCAAATGTACGTGGTACGCTGGATCCCGCGCGCCCCAAGGCGATGGTGGATAACACGACAGCCGTCGCCAAGCCTCCCGGGCAGGTCGCTCCTGCACCTGCGGTCGCCTCGGCAGCTACACCCAATGTACGAGCAAGCCCTGCTCCTGGAATGGCAGCAAGGGCCCAGAATGCACGGGGTGGATGGGCAGGTCCTATTCCGACGACTCAACAGCGAGGTATTCCTCCTGTAAACGGACCTATCGCACAGCCTGCGGCGGGTATGTATGGTGCGCCTCAGGCTCGACAGGCATCGCGGTATACGTTCCCGCCCCAATCGAACCCGGCAGGGATGCATTCGTCTTTCCCGGCTTCGGCTGCCGGCATGGGAGGCCGATCGAGTCCTATCGCGCCCATGAACAGCGTGCCGTCCGTACTCCGAAACGCACTACCCCAGCCTGTTGGATTGGGATCGTTCTCGCCCATGGGCAGAAGCACGCTCGCTCCTACCACTGGAGTGCCCAATCTGTCGATGACGACGGGACCAGCAGCCACAGCAGGGATGATGGCGGGTAACCCTGTGAGCGCAATGTACACCAGCGGAGGGGGTCAGCAGGGACGAGGGATCGGGTCGTCAATGGGCATCTCGATGAATAACCCGGGAAGGAATAGTAGTCCTGCTCCGGCGTTCCGGCCGTCGAACAGCATGCGCGGGAGCGTGTGAGCGAATGTGTGGTATTTATAAGTTGCTTTACATGTAGCGTGTCGTTGTATCAAGGTGGTGCCATGCAATGGATAACAGCTCAAATGGGGAGACGCACGGGCAGTCACCAAGCCCGAGCACTTATGTCATCTCGCCGGCATCCCGTCCCCATGCGCGCTGGCGATCGTCGTCGATCATCATCCCGTTTGCTAATGACTTTTGTTTGCTTCCGTCGGAACCCCGGGTCAGACCTCGGTGATATTTCTTATCAAGGGTTGGTGTTCGAGAGGTCGGACCATGGAGTGATGCACAAGGGCTCTCACCCAACACCGCCACGTATGCGAAAATGACATCCCTCAGCGGCCCCGGGAGCGCACGCAGAAAACGCGAGGTCTTCAATCGTAGGCAGGTTTCTTTAGAAAGTTGTTGCTGGGAGCTGATACGTCTCCCCACGGCAGCTCTGAGACGAGGTGGGGCATGTGCACGCTGCAGAAAAGCAAAGCTTGTTCGTGATCGCTCGCAGACAAGCTGTAAGCTGTAAGCTGTATAAGCTGATGTCTTTCCGTATCATGTACATAGCGGTGCGACGGACTGAAACCAAAGTGCGCCAGGTGTACCACTTTGGGCAGTACAGAGAACTGCATATATAATGACATTCAATCAAGTCGTGCGGGTCGAAATGATGGGGAAAGTCCGACAGCGAATCCGATAACGACAGAGTTTGACTCTGTTTCAGCATTTTTGAAAGCGTCGCTGGAGAATACTCCGGTAGGCTCTCCGCTCCAGAATGGTGAGTCAAGCAAGTGTAGACGAACAAGTGGCTTATCCTTACCACTCCGCCGTCCCACCCACGACAGGATCGAAAGTCATCGATAGTTTCGCGGAGCATCCCTACTCACTCTCAAGATTACAGTCCTTTCTCGCTGCGAACGCCGGTGGTGATCAGCAATCATCGACCAGCGAAGCAGCACAGTACAACTCCGACTCGTACTCTAATCCGACGAACATACCGCCAGCGGGCATCAGCCAACTCCAGCCACCGTTGAAACAATCTATTGAAATTACCCAACCGGCATTACTCACACCCAACACCCAAACTTTTTTGCAAGATCTTTTTAACATGTCAACACCGGGAAAAGAAAACACACTGAACGGGGCAAACTCGCATTCCGCTCTGGACCTTCCCAATCAGCTCGCCCTATACCCATTCGCCAACACATTGCCATACATCATGCCAACCGACTCGGAAAACGCCAGCATCGGAATGATGTACTCGCGGATACCGATGTATCCCTCTCCCAGCCTCTTGCCTACCGGCCTCAACCTGCTTAGCCCATCACCGCCGATGAGCTTTGGTCCAGATCCATCGACGTTCACCCAAATGTTTCCAAGCATGACTTCCGAGGCTATGGCGTATCACATGAGCCTTCCTGTCAATCTTAGCAAACCAGTGGCCCAGTCGGCGCTCCCGCAAATAGAACAGCAAGAGCCGCCTCCGCAGTCAGCACCAGATCCAGGCTTCGCACGTCCGCCAGACACTCAGAAGGATTTCAACTTGGGCTGGTCCCCAGGTGATGTTCCCGTTGTGGAGAAAAGAGTCAAGGACCCCATCGACGTACCGCCATTCGTGAGAGAGAAACTGCTTCGTTCTTTCTTCGATAACATCTGTCGGTGTCCTTGCTCGTATGTCAATCGCGATCTCTTTGATCAAAGAATGGCAATGAGACCCGAGGCGAGACCTCATCCTTCCTGGATATTCAGCATGGTGAGCAGATGAGCCATGTAATTGCAAAGTCCTGACTGACATGGCTACGGTTTTCAGTACCTTATCGGTGCCATCTGGCTACAAGATCCTTCTATCAGAACCATGGAGTCTCATTTCTGCACGGTGGCAAAAGAACAACTGGATCTCGGGTTGTCCAAAGGTGACCGTTCGCTAGATCTCATACGGGCGGGCGTCAACATCGCCATTTATTTAATTCAGCGGAATCGCGAACAAGAGTCGTTCGTCGTATCCATGCAAGCGATCATGTGAGTTTAGCTCTTGAGGCCTCGTGATCTGCCGACTAGCCTTTCTTACAATATATCTCTCGTTCTCGCAGGCTGTCGAGAGCCTGCGGCCTGCATGTAGCTAGACCGAAGCGCGATAGCCAGCTTGCCCAAAGTAAATCCGAATCTAGACCGATGCGTCAAGTCATGTGTCGCTTGGATCTTCCGCGGAATGACACAGAGGTGATGGAGAGGTTGCATAGCTGGTCCGCGATACACAGTCTCGACACTTTTGGAATTCTCGTGGGCGGTCGCCCCCCCTCAACCGAAGGCCACTTGACGTCACCCCTTCATTATATTCCCGCTGATGCTAATAACGTAGGTTCTCAGGCTTTCTTGTGGTGCCGCTTGAGCTCACGAAGCGTTTTCGCAGTCAACTGAACGTTTCGTGACTCTGCTGGATCTGTTTGAAGGAACGACGGTGGACCTGCAAGCGGAAATACCTTCTGGGTACGTCACGTACATTTCGTCACCAAGTCTTGTCGTTCAACTCTAGCTTGTTACTCTATACAGTGCTCCTACGAGGATAGCGGTAGGTGGCAAGGCTTCGTGGTACACGAGCTAGAAGACTGATCAGATCCCGGTTTCAGGTTGCCTTGTTAGGTTACGTGTTCAACTTGACTTTTCTACCTCGTGAAGAGATTGGCGATAACCATCGACGCGCCAAAATCGCATTAGACTCTCTGGTAGCAGCATTTCCACGCAAGTGGCATGACATCCGCAATTATAAGGATGCAACATCGAGCGGATCGGTCCCGGAACGACATACCTTGCTAGCCCTCGTAAGCTCACCTTCCTTTTAACGAAGCCGCCTCACCTTACGAACTCTGCCGATCTTAGTGGTGCACGATCCATGTGATCAACGCTTACATATGCGAGATCGATCCCAACCTGACCCTCGAGCGACCGGTGGATCATGCTATCAAGATTGCTCAATATATGCCCCTTGTTCAGGAGGGTATCGCTACACTGCCCATGCATATGACCATCTACCTAGAGTTCTGCGCGAAAGCGCTAGCTCAGGAGGGAGTTCGATTGCACATGATGGGCTGTCATCGAGGTGAGGTCTTCCGGACATTTCCATGTGAGCCTGGACTCATATTTTGTCCTTCATTCGTACATGTGGTAGATGCATTCTCGTTAGAGAGGATGTCTGAATTGGTTTTATCCGCCATGGTAAAGATCTCCCGCGTATACGGCTTTCAGTAAGTGAACCCCACAACGATGAGACGGAACATCTCATTGAAAGCTAACCACTCGTATGCTGAAACCGGCAGTTCGGACGGGTCTTCAACGGTATTCTTCGAGATGCACGACAGCCAAGAGAATATTGGGAGCAGCCCTCCATTCACCTTAAACCCTCCATCAACGCATCAATCAGATTCCTCTTCAACAGCCCACATGTAATACACTAAAAGTAGCAAAGTTGATAAGCTGGTTGGCTAGAGACAGCTGAGCGGCAGAGGATAACGTAGCGTACCTCCTAGAGACCTGTACGGAACCCAGTTCTTGGTCAGATGTGTCATCTCGTCTGGGGAGAGATATGCTCCGCCCCTGACAATGTCAGATTAGATGATCATTAGCTGTCATTCAATATTGGCGTCACCCAAGGTGGACTTGACCTACTTGACTTTTTTCCCGCTCAACCTACTCTTGAGAACATCTACAGTGAAGCCGTCTGGCAAAGGACATGCCGTCTCTGGATCCTTATCGGCTGGGAAACTGATGAGCGTGGTCTTAACGGCCTCATGCTCCTCCTCTGCGACCGCTTGGGTCTCTGTTTGATAAACAATATTGTCGGTCGGAAGCGCTCCCTCCGGACTTCCAGGTTCGACGGTGGGGACGACCGATGATAAGTCTAGTGTGTCATTGGCAAGAGGAACCTGCGCATTATCCTCCTCGTCGAGGAATGGATGAACGGGGCCAGTCGAACGTTCCGTCTTCTCCTGATTATATGCCGCAAGCACCCATTTCATCATCCCCTTCTGAACGCCTAGATCCCCTACTGGCAAAATATCTTGTCGACGGAGAGTGAAAATAAGGAACATATCCACCGTCCACTAAGAGCACAACATGTAGGCTTCAGTACGGGCGGTGTCGGATGTTGTGTAGAGCGTACTACGAACCTGGCCTATGCCTCGAATATCTATCAAGGCCTTAGATACCTCTTCTACCGGTGCAGTTTGCAGGAAATCCGCTGAAAGTTTGCCCGACGCGAAATGTTCGGCAAGAGAGAGCACTATAGATGAGAGATATGCCCCCGCCGCGCTGGTCAGATATCGACTCTTCGAGGCGAGTACGTAGCGAAGTCATTACCGTATTCGGCTTTTCTCGTACTTAGCCCTGCAGACTTGAGCTGGGGGATATCGAGCTTCAGAACATCCTCAGGAGAAGGAAAGGAAGTTCGTGAACTGCCATAAGGACCGTTTCGTAAGAAGACGTACGGCGGTAAAGAGGAATGAAACAGAGACTTACGCCCCCCATCCTTCACTCGTCTTGTCCTCTGCCTTCTCCGGTAGTGACGGGTCAAACAACCTCCGGAAGCGATGATTAATCGCTCTTGCTGCT
This sequence comes from Naganishia cerealis, assembly GCA_030039265.1. Lineage (NCBI taxonomy): Eukaryota > Fungi > Basidiomycota > Tremellomycetes > Filobasidiales > Filobasidiaceae > Naganishia > Naganishia cerealis. Next base: position 11,956 of record JASBWR010000021.1, on the reverse strand, counting down.
AACCATGATACCTGCTGCCCGACTATCGAAGTACACAAGGACCTGTTACGTTCTTGAGCCATTTCGAGCGGATATCATGCCACAAGAGTGGTCGGGAGAATCGCTCACCTGAACGGATCCACTGGTTCCAGGTTTTGAAACGGCTTACACGGTAAGCGCGCAAACAGGGTTTCGAATCGTTGATCAGTCCCGATCAAGTGTTTCTTGGCGTCTTCAAAGTCGAATGCTAGTTTCCCTGGGATCATCCGGGACGGGTAAAGACTCGCATCCGTCAGCTTGAAGACTGGGAGAGGCTTCACCGGCGTTTCAGGGGCACCTGCAGGTGAAGCCGCTATTACGGTAGCATTCTTGGTCCTCTTTCGAGGAGTGGGAGTTTGCAACGGTGTTGTCACCCCATCGGCTAGACTCCGCTTGTTTCGACGCAGAGGTGTGGCTGTCGTCGAGAAGTTGTCCTCCAACACGGTGGTACTCCGCGACACAGATGGGCTGTCCACTGACTTTTGGGAGGCACTTCGTGTGAGCGGCATGGTGAGTGATTTAATACCGAGGAAAAGGTTATGACAACGAAGGAGGATACGGTGACTTCCTCCAGTCCTCATTGTCACATAGTGGACCAGCATAGTATCAAGACGAACTCGATGAGTAAGCTTTCTGAGCTTCGGTGCAGCTTCGGAGGCACCGTTCCCCGGTCCGGAGGGAGGTAACCCTAATAAGAGATGATGTCATATGAGATTTGCAGGGAAATGGACATTTTGACGGCCGAGGTTGAGTGATTTCTTTGGGGAAATCAGGCGTTGGCAGACCAAAAATAGTCAAGGTTCGTGAAGAAAAAACGGGGATTTTGGACAGAGTTTTGGGACCTTCCGCAACTGACTGGGTGTTTTACCTACAAGTTGTATCTGCACGGCGGAAGCTGAATTTGAAACGCAGTTGGAACTTGAAACCCCACTCACTCACTGTACGTCAAGTCTATGACTCAGAAGGCCCCCAAAAGATCTCATAACGCAAAGCCTGTTCGCCCGGGTAGACCGGAACAAAACATCCCCTCGAGCACCGTAGACCGGGGTTCGCAGTTGGAGAATGTTCCCCGATACAAGGGATTGAACCGATTATTGAAAACGCAGTGACAGCAAAACGAATGCCGATAGAGCCGCTCTTCTTCAACTGGATCATCGGGTTGCAAGCAGATGCACCGTACCAAAAAGCGCTTTTGTCAGATCACAGATTGTAGCGATATCGAATTGTCATCATTGCTGAATGACGATCTCCTCATGGAATGTACATGGCGTGGGAGATATTGCAGATCTAGTTGGCAAGAAAGAAGCAGCAAGAGAGAACCTTGGTACTCGCGCTTCAATCTGAGCTCACATCATGGGAAGGCCACGCCGCGCTTCACATAGAGAAGAGTCACCGCAAACAGGCATTCCCCCTTTTTCTAGTGAGTCGCCTTTCACTCAAGTTGACATTGCCGTTTCTCACTTAATCATCAGCAACTTCCTCGACTGCCCTATAGTCAACGACAGGACAACGCTTCTTAACGCTACTTTTTCCAGAAGAGGTAATAGTACACCGTATTAGAGACTTGTCTGCCATGTATTGATTCTCGTTTCTCTCTCTAGCTCGCTCTTCTTGATCACCATTCACCATGTCACCTAGGTCTCCTTTTCTTCCCTATGAAGTACTAGATGTGGTTGCCCAGTATCTTGTCATTGATCATGCATATGGAACGTGTGCGAATCTAAACTCGACATCCCGTGCGGTAAAGGAGGCAACACTCAAGACGCTATGGACTTACATGTATTGGACGGCGTATCAGGAGCACTCCAAATACAACGAGAACGAAATCAAGGCGAAATGGGACATATACAAGGCATCTCCTGGAGCTCAATACATTAGGTAAGAGTCATAAAGAAATGGAACCTGAAGGTTGTTGCTTTGGCTGATACGCCTTCTTTAGATATATGATCGAGCCCCATCTCTTCCAGTCTCCAACTGGTTACGGAGAACAACCCATGATATCGAAGTCTCTCTCTGCAACACTCAAATTTTCCATCAATCTCATCGCGACCAAAAGCTCTTCTGAAATCCAAGTCCACTTGTTTGAAAAGTACGGATACAGCATGTGGGATATAGCGAGTTTATGGCGAACTATGAACCTTGTGATCTTTTATCCGGCATTTAAAAAGGTCCAGGAAATCACAATCTGTGTTCACTCCAGACCTGCTTCGTCCGCAATGCAGTCGGATGGCTTGCTTGATTCGCCTCGTTACCGTGAGACTTTCGAATCTGCGGAGGACGAGAGTCAGACGAGTAACGACGTATCGGACGTTGACCCTGGTGTGCTTCCGACTCTTCCGGTAGATCCTTGGCTTCAAGGGATCAAGGTTCAAATCGATGAAAATGTCATGCTCGAGGTCGATGATTATGCGGTGCTCTGCAGTAACATCATGGTTCTTCTACGACCTTATGCGATGGCTCGACTTGCAATTGAAGATAGTGGGGAAATGCGGCCTCCTAGTCTTTTCATTGGCAATCTTGACACCCCGGTCTTGCTGGCATTCGCAGCTTCGGTAAGCTATCTTTCATGTCTTCTAATCGCGTCTTCATCCTAAAAGCCTTGATCCATTGTCTAGTTTGTGAGGCTTTGCCAAGATGATCAACTACACACCACATTCGACCTCCATCTCAACCTTGCTTATGACGAAGATACTGGCGAGCCAAGCCCTGAACGAAACGACGTTTTTACTTTGCTCACCTTGCTCGCCCTCATTCGACATAACTTTGTTCAAGCATCAAAGAAAATTTCTTACAAGCTCCTCGGTTCCTTCCACGCTTCGAATGAGCCGGAATTCATTTACGCAGATGTCAACGTCAGGGTATCAGAGAAACAACTGAGGTCTAGTTTTCTCCACGGATTCGACACCGTCATCAACGAGGTGGACGCTCTGGAGGATCCACCAACGGAGGAACGAACGCCGGCTAATGCCTGAACTTGATGACAAGAACACTCGCCCAGCGTCCTAGACGCTCAACGAAGTTTTTCCGCTTGAATGATTTGGCCTATCCTCGACAAGTCTCCACCGTCTTCTGGTTTCCATATTGCCCGAGTCACCTAAGTCTTAGGTCGCCCAGAGACCTATGAAAGTTACACTTTGTCTCGAGCGCTGGAGGCCAATATTCTTATGCTAGCTCTTGTTGCAAGTGTCCTTGTAACTGCTTTTCGTACGAAGAAGAAGGATGAAGGGGAACAAATCATGTGAAGCAAGATGAACTTGCCACCGCGAATTTACGAATTCTGGTAGGGAAAGGCTCATTACCCCTGGGTCCTGGGAATGAACCAAACATGTTGTAAACATATTAAATCAGGGCGAATATTCATTTCGTCACTTACATCCTTCAACCGCGAGAGCTCGCGATCGTAGAAGCTTTCTCTGGTAGGCACTTGGCGGAGTGTGTTTCACCTCTCTTCGAGCGTTATCGGTTACTGAGGAGTCCTCTCTGTCGGTGGAGGCGGTTGGCCAATCTCCGATACCTGGGAAGGTATCTCTCTTGCTATCGGCTGTCCTCTGCAGGCGAAAGTAGTAGCACCATGCACTCCCCATCGCCCCGGAAGTAGTAGAAGCGGTATTAAGCAAGTCGCAACCCAGGGATTCATTCCAGCCTAGTAGTTTCTCTGCTCCTTCCACATAGAGCGAGCCGGTATTCATCCACTTGAATGTCGAAGTAGATATCCCTGGAAAGCAACTGGAAACCCTTGCCATTGTCGATTTTCATGTTGAGATCTTACGCGAAGTGGACGCCTTGGAGGATCCGCAGACCAAGAGACAGGCACACGGTGATGCCTAGACTTGGAGTAAAGGACATTCTGCCCAGGGCCCAGACTGCTTGGTGGTGCTTACGATTAAAAGTATCGGCTTATCTTTCAAACAACTCTTCGACCGTAATCGTGCGCAACGGGCTAGTCCTTTACTCTCCTGGTTCGCCCGGGGATATATGCGTTTTGCAGTTTCGCTCGTGGTCCTGAGGCGCATGTTGAATGCTAGCTAAGTCAAAGATGCCATGTTACTATCCGTTGTTCTCAGCAGGCGAAGCTGAGCTGACGCATCACCGTTTAATCCGTGGAATGCAACAGCGATGGCCTTGAGACAACATAGAGCAGGTCAAATTGAAGAACATACGAACCTCCTGCCCGGTATGGTTGGTGGAATGTTTTGAATTATTGATTACAAGGTTGAGTCGCGAGTGACACCCGCAAGCTGTCAAACATGCTGTTTGGCGTGGCTGGCATTTGAAAATTCCCTGCACCGAAGATATCAATAATAATACAGTTCGCCATATCACTACCTACAGATCGTACAGATCACATTCATCATCTGAACAGCTCGCGAGTCCGCTCAACCTTTCTTTGTCGATTCTCTATTGAGCTATCATCTGGTCGTCTTTCCCGTATCATTTGGCACCCGTCCCTAACAGCTCCTGCTGTACCTGTGCTTTCTCTTTCGGCGTCACGGCTGATTCTGCGGCCTTTTCAGCATCTGAGATTCTTTGTTGCCCTTCGATGTGCAAGTGGAAGACGTCGAGGTACGATTTCATAACAAGACGAGCGATCACATGAACGTGTGAAAGGAAGTGAGTGTCGTATCAGATGTTCATTGTCGTGGATGTTGCGCAAGGGCGTGATGGAGACGCATGATAAAGGGAATTGTAGCGAAGTGGAATTCGGAGGAAAGAGGGAAGATGAAACGCGTTGGAGAATTAGGCAGGATTTAGTATCATCAGTCAACCAGAGACTCGGAATAGCGAGGTTGACTGAATCGAGTGTTGCTGGCATCGATAGCCCAACAGTCAATCAAACAGGGCGAGGCGAGTAGCGCGGACTCGAGCAAGCTGTGGGCAAAAGGGGGAGCGAAGCAGTCCTGACTCACATGGTCTTTTCTCCCTTGGTTTAGTCGTACTCTTCTCTTGCTGTCTTCTACGCTCATCTATGTGTTGCTTGGCGAATACGTATGAACCCAAACCCAATGCAATCAGGACTCCCCAACTGTAGGCCTATATGTCCATCCGGTTCAGAATGAAGACAAGCGAGGGATCAGTCTTAGATTCACCTCGGCATTCGATGTACTATGACGAAGCAAGAAGATTTCGACCTGTACTTACTACCGATGAAGGAGGAGTCTTCATTTCCGCCAACGGGCAAGTTGGGTGGGTTGATCGAATCCGGATCAGGAAGCAGCCGAGGCAATAGAGCTGGTAAAGCGTCGCCTGTGCCACCTGGAGTCTCAAGGTGAATCATTGCAAAGACCCAGAGCTCCTGGATAATCAATCGTTCCGTCGTGAACATGAGATCGGTGATCAAAGTCTAGGTGCGCCCAGGAATCCGCTGCCGTATGGGCTGGCACCAGCTTCTCCACCTGTACCCTTATTGATGGATTATCTTATTGCATGAACAAACGCATCCTGGTCTATCGAAAGGAGATGCCGCAATCGCATGATATCACTTTCATTACTTCCTACAACGCGATGCGTATCCCGTTTCCAACCTAAACTTGCCTTGTGCTGCACCGCACTGTAAGTTCGCCATGAACGCTCTACAGCTTTGATTTTGGATACTGGCCCGACTCTGTTCTTGCCAAAGCTGAACCGTCCGCGATTCAAGAGCTCTTGTATCCAGCTTCCGCGAAGGCTTCCTTGACACCCTTGATCACCCTGTCCATGTCATCTCTCTCGGAATCGACAACCGAAACACCCATGTGACCGACTCGGAAGTACTTGTCCTTGATATCCTTGTGCAGACCGGCGGCGACAACGATGTCCTTGCTGTGAACAGCGATGAAGGAATTAGCGAAGCCTCACTGGAAAACAGTAGTTCTGCGACGTACGCAAGGAGCTTGGGGAGAATGTCGGATGCTTTGAAGCCATCGGGGAAGTATACGGCGGTCATGCCGTTTGCCGACGTCTCTGGGGAAAGGGATACCTAAACAGAAAGAAAAGTTAGCTTCTTACACTCCTAATTCCAAACGAAACCTTGGCGACGCACAGTCTTGAATCCCATGCTCTGCATCTCCTTCTTGAACCTCTGGCTCGCCTCCCGGTGCATCTTGAACCTGTCTTCCAGGGAAACTTTGCCCTCCATGATGGTTTTAAGCGAAGTTTCCAAAGCGTAGATGAGTTGGACAGGAGCTGATCACGCAACGGCAACAGCGCATTAGCGCATAATCGTCAAAACCTTCGAGCGAAGTGGGCTTACGTGTAGCAAAGTACGAAGGGGTTCCTGCTTCATAGTTCTTCATAACGGGCAACCACTTGCTCCAGCTGATGTAGTAGGAGCTGGGAGGAGTCTTCCGATTCTCAAATACCTTGAGGGCTTTCTGGCTTGCGCAGAGGACGCTCAATCCGGGCGGTACACCGAGACCCTCTAGAAAGATAGAAAGAGCATTATAAGTAGAGGTAAACTCGACGAGAAGCGCCAGCGCAAAAGGCTTACTTTGAGTTGCGCCGACTACTATGTCGATTCCCCAATCATCGAACCTGATCTCCTCCGAAGCGACGGAGCACACGCCGTCCAGAACGACCTGTATCACATACGACTTCGTTAGGGCACTGTTGCAAGATGCGGATTTGTAAATGTACTTACAAGGGTGTCCGGGCTGACCTCCTTGACGGTTTCTGCAATCATCTTAGGGTCTGACAGGACTCCAGTAGAGGTGTCGACTAGAGATATGGTGCATTAGTCAACTAGATAGGAGACGGGGGGATACGAAGTGAAGGTGAATTTACCATGTGTCAAAGTCAAGACCTTGTACTTGTCCTTCTTTAAAGCCTCGGTGATCTGTTCCTTACTACACGTCGTTCATAGAGGACGGGATTAGCTTATAAGAGAAACATCAAACCCAATGTGGACAACGTACGTAGGGCTTCCACCGATTGGAGCAGTCAACTGGGTGACATCCGCTCCGTAAACTTTAAGACTGATCCACAAAATAAGAGTCAACTTCACAGCCGATGAGTTGGGATAAATCACAAAGCACTCACCACTCGGCGAAAGAATCACCGAAGTATCCAGATGTCAGGACGAGCTGCAAACCCCCAACAACAAACATTTAGTATTTCCCATTCACGGTCTTACGACAAATGGACTGAGCACTCACAGCCTTGTCACCCTTCTCGATCAAATTGGCACCAACAGCGTCCCAACCCAATGTTCCACTTCCGGCAACCAAGAACGGCTGTCCGTCCCTCGTGTACAGAACCTGTCGGAGCAGACGGATACAGTTCCCGAAGACAGGGGCGAAGGATGGCGAGACGTGCGACATCGATGCTATAGGAGCAAAACATGTGGTTAGCTCCTTCCAAGATGAATAGTTCCAAGAGTCTCGAGCGAGCTCTAGCTATCAATCGGTGGCCATCCGGTACTGTATCCATTCTGCAGCGGAAACACAACGTCTGTTATCCCGATACTTACGATGCGCATTCGCCAAAAGGACCTTTTGATGGAGGAAGCATCAACAGCCTGATTCTAGTCAGTATCTCATCGCTGCAACTCACATCATCGGCGACCTCAATTGGTCCGGGAATGCTGGATATTGAGACGTAAAGTGATGAGATCAGGTATGCCCGATGGACTGAAGAAGTCAGGGTGAAGCTTACACCAAGAGCCTGAATGATGAGCAACGAAGACTGAGTCAGCGCCAGCCCACTGCACGAGATACTAGCAGATGAACAGTAAGCTTACTTGTGAGGGTCCTAAGTAGCACAAAGATAACGGAAACGACATTCCCACAATGAATCGAATCAGAACACCATCTCCACCACCATGTCGAGAGAGAGAGACCCACCTGTTTCCAAGTTTGAGACATTTTCGTAATACTACTACTGCTGATTGTCCTGCTAACGGCTTGATGTCTTGTTGCAAAGGAAGTAGACCGGTAAACAATGTTGAGTGATGGTCGAGCAGCGTTCGTTCGAAGACCGGAGTTGAATGTACGAGGGATCATGGACGATGGGGTGTTTTGACCTGGGATCAACGAGAGTGGTTCCGAGGCAGCGAAAGAGACTTACGGCACAGACTATGAACGGTGCCGGTCTGTATCAGCCAGCTTTGGAAAGGGAAGGTAAGGGTATATCAGCATACCCCGGCAGGATCTCAGCCAATGCCATGGCGAGCGGTTAGTGCAATCGGGGCGTGGGGTCTCCAGCCGGCCGAGCGGCAGCAATGGATCCCCGTTCCGGCCAAGTCGGAGCGGACGACCCGAAGCTAAATACAGTCGTCGGCAATGCAAACCAAGTCAGTCGCGGCAATACCATTATGGGCGTGTACTTTTGAATGGTGAAGTGGCTGTTTTGGAGCACAATGCGTATTTCAATAGCAATTGACTTATATTGGTAGATGTCATTGTCGATTTCAACGCATGTTCATGCGGGTTCAATGCGAGCTGCATGCGGCTCGTAGCCTATATACCCATCGGATTTTTGGATAGAACCAACGGCGGGCTTTGTTAGATTACAGGAAGTACAAAGAATGTCATAACCTCGAGTTGATCAATGTAATCAAACATGGTACAGCTGATTTTTTGCAGTCGAATTCCTACATATAAGCGTCCTTGAGGAAAATTTAGCTGACAGGAACATAAGATGTGAATTTCGATAAAGACCTCTGCAGCTACCTACTATTCAAATGCGCAAAGCATTCAAGTTTCTTTTCATTCAACGCTAGTTCCCCAGTCCCCCCATAAAACAAAAAAGTTTATCGCATCAGGGTGCCAAGACCGCATATCGGTAATGCGCTCGCAGGTACGACTCCATTCCTGCTGTTGGCCCTTTTTGGCTGGGTGTTAGGGTGCATTGAGAAAGGTGTTGGGATGTAAATCAGATAGGTGTTAGGGTGTTTTAAATCCGGTGTTGGGATGCGTCACGCCTCATGCAGTGTGGTGCAGCTTGATGCATGTTGGTGCATTGTGATCTGCACACGTTTTTGTTCCCTTGCAGAATGCAACTCCTGAAGTTTAATGTTAAACATGAATTCTTTACCTTATGAAATAGTCATACGTTGCTTTCCTTACTTGAGCACAGAAGTACTCACCAACATAATACTATTGGAGAACATTCCTGATATCATACTTGAAGCAGCAGCTAACAATCTCAATTATTTATGGTATGCAAAGCGAATTCGAGGGATTTATGGAGATGTAATTGGAGGTATTGAAGACCACTATGAAACCGATTTCGACAGGTTTCTACACATACACAAAACTCTTGAAAAAAAATCCTTCAAATGTCCTCTTAGATTCCATTATACATGGGAGAGCATCTTTGAAATGCAACAAAATCTCGATGAGATAAATTTGGCTTATAGCGGACAAAAGCTATGTGTCCATGTCGACCTCATAGGCCAGGCGTTACAAATCTGTCCTACTTTCTCAGACCATGATATTAATCTCAAGATCACTTCCCTTTCATTGAAAACGTTTTTTAGTCATTTTGAATGTTCTATCGATTTGAATAAGTTTCCAAACTTGGAGACTTTTTATGGGTCTAGGTGCAAAATGTGGGTTTACCGGGATCACTCCAGCTTGAAGAACCTATATCTCAACAAGGTGACCTTCAGCTCATTACCGACTAATTTGAAAAAGTTAGTAGCAAAATGGTGCAAAATAAGGATGAACGAGAACCATCCAAAACTAGAAGCTCTCAGGGTGTTGGATCTTAATTGCAAAGAAGAACCTTTCAACTACTCCTCGCTAATGAGAATACTCTGGAACAAAGATTTGGAACATTTTTCGTTTATCGGTCAAGGCGTAACGGATGAGGATGAAATTTTCTCCATGCTAGGCCCCAAAGTAACAAGTTTTGGATTTTCTGGCTCATCATTTTCTAGGATTCCTACGCTGATACGCTCATTAAACTGCAATGGTAATGTTCTCTTCCATAATCGTATCGGCCTGCAAGATTTGTCCGCTTTTACTCATATGACTTCCCTTACATTTGATGTGCAGCAAGGCTCTATTGACGGCTTACAACTTCCACCAAACTTGCTTAAACTTTCGATTGCGTATGCTGAATTTGAAGATTTGGCCAAAGTTGAATTCCCTCCCACGATAGTTGACCTCGAGTTAAGGCATTGTCAAATTGAGCTGACTGCCGGCTGGCTAAAACCAGCCCGATTGAAGCGACTTTCACTTCAATATAATAAGCTTTCATCTTTCAATGCCATTCTTCCTTGCTGTGAATTCTTGAGCTTGAGAAGCAATTCTCTAATGGAGTTGAGATTGAAGCTCCCGTTCTTGAGCATATCGACTTGACCAGCAACAATTTCACTTCAATTCCCAAACTTCCAGCTAGTGTCCAGGTACTTGTTCTCAGTGACAATAATCTAGATCTCTCCCAGATGTCTGAATTACCTTCTAGGTTAAAGCTTCTAGACCTTTGCAGAGCTGGAACTGGAGCTTTTCAAAACTACACTTTCCCATCATCAATACAAGAACTACACCTCACGGACTTAAATTTGTCAGATATGAGTGGAGTCAAATTTGCCAAAGGGTCAAAGTTGAAAGAATTAAAGTTGAGGTGTTGTGTTTCAAGAAAAATCGACGACAAAATGATCGAACTACCCCTCGGATTGAAATCACTAGATATGTGTGGCAATCACTTTAATCACATCAAAAAGCTCACCATTCCGCAAACAGTTACGTTTTTGAACTTGGGATCAAACCTTATGAGATCATTGGAAGTTAAGTCTCATATTGAGACACTATACCTCGATGAAAATCCAAGACTTTCAAGTCTTGCAATACCGAAGGATCTGGAGCTAAAGTTTCTTGATCTCACGCAAACTGGAATTAAAAAGTTTTCATTTGATATATTTGGAGCTGATAAACTCACACAGCTACGTCTAGGTTCTGAAGTTAAAGTGATTGACCTTTCGAAAATGCCCGTCAATTTTCAAGTTTTGGAATATCCTGGGTACTGTCAAATAAAAGGACTCCGCAGGCATCTCAATACAAATATTTACAGACGCCATGAGGTTTCAGAGTTGTGATCGATCAACTAGAATTTTCAATTCAATTTAGGAGCTGCCATGCTGAGTAACTTAGTGTGGTGATAGCGAAGATTCTTTAATTAACTTTATGCAGAAACAAGAAATATTCATTGTAAGAAGAAACCATATCATTGATGAACCTCAATGCTCTGTTTCTTTCCGAGCTATTCTTATCGCATTTGATAAGTGTAGAATTTGCAGTCATGATCCTGCACACACAACCACTTCGACATGCGAACTTTAAACTCAAAGTCTATTCATGAGACTAAATGACCTACCATGTGAAATAATCACGCGCTGCTTCTCCTACTTGAGCACAGGTTTTCTTACCGATATATTACTATTGGAGAACATTCCTGATAATATACTTGTGGCAGCAGCTAACAATCTCAATCATTTATGGCATTCAAATCGACTTAAAGACGCGGTAAAAATTGCGCGCCGTAGAGACGATTATGAAACCAGTTTCGACCAGTATGACGATCATATTGGTTTCAGCCGGTACCACTATGAAACTGACTTTAACAGGTTCCGCCGCATACACAAGATCCTCGAAAAGAACTCCATCTCGCGTCCTCTTTGCTTCCATTATAAATGGGAATACGATTTCCAAATGCGTCGAGATCTCGATGAAATAAACTTGGCTTACCACGACCAGAGTTCAGGCATACACTTTGACCTCAGTGACCTGTCGATTTCCTGTGTTCGTTTCTTCGCAGACGATGCTATCAATCTCAAGATCACCTGCCTCTCGTTGCGCAATTCTAGCAGTATCAATTTGAATAAGTTCCCGAAATTGGAGACTTTCTATGGCGATCATTGCAAAATAAGGGTTGACAACGACCACCCCAGCTTGAAGAACCTATATCTCAACTACCTGACTTTCAGCTCATTACCGATTAATTTGAAAAAGTTGGTTGC
>JASBWR010000020.1:0-237113 GCA_030039265.1 Naganishia cerealis | reverse complement strand
CTTCTACTCCTTGCTCACCCAAGTATACCGGGCCAATGGTGATAATCAAAGAATCAATGAAAGCTTCAGTTTTTTGAAACAGTAAAAGGTCGTTAATAATTTGTGCTCCACCTTCAATCATGACCGAAGAAATGCTCAATTTGTCAAGTTCATCGAAAATCAAGTGCCAGTTTTGCAACCTATTTCGCAGCAATGAAAGACGTATATATTGTCCACCTTGACGACTAACTTCTTTTTCATTTTTGGTGTCGATGTCAACATCATCCCTCACAATAATGTATGGAGCAAGAGCTTTTATATCATCTGTATTTTGGTCCACCAATTGATGCAATTGAGACAGCTTGTAGTCCCATTTACCACTCGGATCCAATACTACTGGCCTTGGACTTTTTCCTGCCTCGTGGCGGCAATTGAGTTTTGGGTCGTCTGCCAAAACAGTTCCGATTCCCACCATGATCGCATCGTGCTTAGAACGTATATAGTGAGTCATGGACTTGGTTTCAAGACCAGAGATTTTGGTTTGAATTCCTGGCGCTGCCGCGATACGCGAGTCGAGCAGTTGAGCGTAGGTCAAGGTGACGAAGGGTTTTTTGTGTGGAGTGCTGTTCTGGGGTAGATATGGGCCTATGCATTGAAGCAAGGAGGAGGGAGGTGGCTCCATTGGATTGATTTGAATGGGTGCGAATTGCGAATTGGTGCGATCTGAAATTCGAATAAATACTGTGCGAATACTTGAGCGAATACTTGCAAACAGATTCATTAACCTTATCAATGATACCGTATATTTAGCCTAGGATGCAAGTTTCGACCTAACGGCGTCATTCTTGGCATTTTCAATTTCGTCCATCGCAGCCCTATCTCGCTCAAGACGTCTCCGCTCACGAAGCTGCCATTCTATATACTCTTTTTCTGGATCGATATCGTCAGTATCGTCTACTTGCACCACTTGTTCGCGGGTGATTTTTTGCTGGAATTCTGCCTTCTTAAGTACTTGTGATTTTGCCTGTTGCAGCCGGCTGCCAAATGTCTCTGGTTTCCCCGCATGGCTGCGTTTCACGTAAACCGGTCGGGCCACCATAGATGAGCCCTCGGAACTGGAGGTGGAACCACTGGATTCCGACCCTGAGTCTGCATCCGACTCGGAACTACTGCAGTGCGTGGCGTCGTGGGTTTGTTCCGTCGTGCCCATACTTACGCATGCCAACAAATTAAATTGGTGGTTTTTGGGATTCACAATGAGCGCGACATTTTGGTTGTTGATTTTTTGAACCGCGGGTCGCGATGATTTCTCAACCATCTACTCTCTTTCAATTTTAATGTCACTTTTGCCCACTTTAGACACGCCATTCGGCATCAAATTGTGGCCTCTTTTTGACCAGGCCGTTGCCGCGGCAACCCAGGGCTCTTTTGTTCCTTCGAAATTTGAATTTATACGCGGCGAAACCATTTTGAGCACATTTCCTCCAGTTGCCGGAGCCATTGCTGGCTACTATTTGGTGATTTTCGGGGGTAATTATTTATTCAAGAAGTTTGGAATCAAGGGTTTTGTGCTCAATGGGCTTTTTCAACTTCATAATTTGATTTTGACATCGTTGTCGTTGACGTTGTTGGTTTTGATGGCTGAACAATTAATCCCCATTATTGGACATCACGGACTTTTCTATGCCATTTGCCACCCTAACGCTTGGACTCAGCAGCTTGAATGCTTGTACTTTCTCAATTATTTGACCAAATTCACCGAGTTTATTGACACGGTTTTTTTGGTGGTCAAGCAAAAAAGATTGACATTTTTGCACACCTACCACCACGGAGCCACCGCGTTGTTGTGTTTCACTCAGTTGATTGGAAAGACCCCTATCTCGTGGGTACCAATCACCCTCAACTTGGGAGTTCACGTGGTGATGTATTGGTACTACTTTTTGGCAGCTCGTGGAATTCGCGTTTGGTGGAAAGAATGGGTTACACGGTTCCAGATCATCCAGTTTGTTTTGGACTTGGGTTTCGTTTACTTTGCCACCTACCAGAAGCTCGTGCACACTTATTTGCCTAAGGGACAAAAATTCTTGCCCACTTGTGGTGATTGTGCTGGTTCCATGTTGGCAGCGTATTCTGGATGCGCCATCTTATCTTCGTATTTGGTGTTGTTTATTGCGTTCTACATCGATGTCTACCGTAAGAAGGACTCGAGAAGATCCAAGAGAGTCAAGTCGGTGTCGGGAGGCTACGCCGCCCAGGTCAACACCTATGTCTACACCACCGGAAGAGACTCTCCTACCCCACAGCCAGAAGCCAATCTCAAGTCCAGAAAGGCTTAAGGATGTGTAGTTTATTTGATATCGTTAAACCAAGGTATGCCCTCCGCTGCACCTTTTCTCTGGATAGCCAATGCACTGGCTTTTGTAGCAAACGAAACAGCATCTTGTAGTGAAGATTTCTGTGCCAATTGCAGAACTATGCCTCCGAAAAACGTGTCTCCTGCGCCCGTTGTATCGACAATATTTTCCACTTTTGATGCTGGTGTGAAGCTGGCCCCTTCTTTAGTGGAATAGCAACATCCCTGGCCGCCCATGGTAATTATGGCACTGCTACAGTTGGACTGGTGCAATTTTCTCTGCAACGCACTGGCCAACTTTTTCATATTATCCACACTTTCTTCCGTTTTTTCGTTCAAATTGAGGGTCCTGGCAATATCAGCGGCTTCCCCTTCGTTAACAATGAGCAAATCTATTTGTTTCATGATCTCTGGGTCGGCAATTTCTTCTTTAAATGGGGAAGGATTATAGGCAATATTCACTCTGGGTTTATTGGCCTTCAACCACGAAATGGTCTTGAAAGTGTCTGGATATTCGTTTTGGAGAATCACATAGTCGCCATCTTCCGTCTCGGAAAATGTCGACTGGTACTCTTCTTCGGTTGGCTTCAATTCACCATTTGCACCCGCTGTAATCAAGATGCGATTCTCTCCATTTGTCTCAACAAGAATGACAGCAACGCCCGAACTTATTCCTTTGATCTCTTTCACGTAGTCTACATTGACGTTGGAATCGACCAAGGCTTGCTTGAGTTCCTTGCCAAACGAATCTTCACCGATATTTCCAACCATTCTGATGTTCGTGGTGGAATTCGGCGCCGATAGACGAGAGGCCGCCAACGCCTCGTTGAGACCTTTTCCTCCTAGGTGATTTTCAAACGAATTGGCTTGGTACGTCTCGCCCGGACCCGGAACCTTGTTGGTGTAGGTGACGAGGTCGTAGTTTAGGGACCCTACTACTGTGATGGAAGGCATGAAGAGTCGCAGTGAGATTTGGTTTTGTAGGTGTGGTGCATATAGGAGAGAGAGAGCGAGGGTGAATAATTCGAGTAAGAGAAGTGAGAGTGAAATAAAGACGAATCAAGTAAGTATGCTTTTGAACAGAAATTAACAGTGAAGGTCAGAAACGAAGTACGATACCTCTCCTTTACTAAAAAGTGGATAGAGTGTAAATTAGCGTACTTCAACATGTAAATGAAAATACTTCTAAGTTTAATGAGAATTCTCTACTTGTAAAATGAGTATACTTCTCCAGATAAATTTATGACATTTATATATATTGTCATAAATTCTCTAAGACCTTCCCGCTTGCTGTCTCTTCAACTTCAACTTCTCGGCATAGGTCATGGGCTTGGCCTCTGCTGGAGCGGCTGGGGTAATCGCAGCCTTTCTCGATGCTACTTCGGCCTCGACGTTTTGACGTCTCTTCAACATTTCGGCATCTTTTTCTCTTTGGAGACGAATTTCCTCCTTCAATTTGGCCAATTCCTCTTCCTTCTGTCTGCGACGGGCCTCTTCTTGTTCGGCTTGAATTTGCTCTCTCTTTCTCTGGGCAAGTTCTTCAATACGTTCTCTCTTGATTTGTTCAATTCTCTCTTGCTTGGCTCTTTCAAGTTGTGCCTTCGCTTCCGCTTGCAATTGCTTGAGCTTATCTTTGTTCTTCGCATTGATCTCACTCTTAAACTCAGAATAATCTGGAACAAGACGAGTGAACCGCTCCTTCAAAGCGTGGGCTTCTTCGAAATCCTTCTTGGCCTTGGCTATTTTATTGGCCTTGACAAGTTCGTAGTTTTTGGCTTCCTGTTCAATCTGGGCTTCGGCATCCTTCTCCAAGTACTGGAGCTCGTATCTGCGGAAAGCACGCTCGGTATGGTCGGTTTTCTTGCTCAACGCACGCAACTTTTCTTCCAAGTTCTTCTTGTCTTTGTTCAATTGCTCAATTTGCATGATTCTCAACTTGTCGGTATCAAGGTTTTCCAAGTTGTCCAAGTCAATTTTGATGATTCCCTTGGCGTTGATTTCCTCAGCAATCTTTCTCTTTTCCCGCTCTCTGATCAAGTGCTTTTCTCTCTCCAATTTCTCCAAACTTCTTCTTTCCTGCTCTGCAAGCATTCTCTCCTGCTCGGCCTTTTGCTCGGCGCTCAACCGTTCCAGCTTCAACCTGGCGGCTTCTTCGTCTTGCTTCCGCTTGGCCACATCGATCACACGCTTTCTCTCATCCATAACCTTCACTCTGTTGGCAATTTCTTCCTGCTCTTCCGAGATTCCAGCCACAGCACGTTTCACGGCGGCTTCACGACTGGCTTCAAGACGACGAGCATTTTCGGGATCAATGGTGTCGACGGTCTTGGACAAAGTGTAGGCGAATTTTTGCAATTGCGATCTGACCAATTCAGCTGGCGAGATTTGCAATCTACTGGTCAAGGAATCGCTCAAAGAATCTTCAAATGGACTGGATTTGAACGTCACCACACCCGACTCATGGTCAATTGTCAAAGCTAAATGACCCTCTTTCGTGGCTATAGCAATCAAATTTTCCACTTCCAAAGCTGACAATGTGTACTCGGTGCCTTCAAAGATACCCAAGGATACCAAAAAGTCCAACTTGACAGTTTCATAAACCTGGGAAACTTGCTGGAAAATGCGCACCAGGACAACCTCAGTCAAGGTTTTGATGTAATGCTTGTAATCCTTGTCTGCTTCGATTTCCTTGAACAAAGCAGCAATTTCCTTCTTGATGGTCAAAGGATGGAAGTTGTTTTCGCCCAAAACATCGAACAATTTCTTGACACAAGGATCCACAAAACTGAGAATTTGACGACTGACAATCAGCTTCAACAAACTGTCGCGAGTAGGTACATGGCTCAAATTAAGAAGCGACGACAACTTGGCGTTTTTGGCCCGATGGTCGTCCACCACCGTCTCGTTGCTGTTCAGACTGCGCTGGGGAATCGACAAGGTGGAAAGGACGAGAATAGAAGCGTAATGGCTCAATTCGTCGTCGGTAGCGTTGGGAGACTGCGAGTACAAATTGAAAAACTTGTTCCAGGCAGCGGCGTGGAAAAGCCCGTTGTCGCTCACGGCGAAGATTCTTGCCAAGTTCTCGTAGTAGTTGGCCATCATGACTGGCTTGGGTGTTTTCTTAGAAGCGGTGATCAAAGTGTGAACATCGTCCACCGATCTGAAAGATTCCTGCCATAATTCCAATTTGACCGAGATGTTCAATTGCGAAAATCTCTGGTCGAGGTACCGCTGGATGGTCTCCGAGTCCGACAAGTCGATGGCATTGGTGGTGCCGGCGGTCTTGGGCTGGGTGGTGACGGTTTGGATGTGTGCTCTCAACAACTCACACAATCTTCTAAACTCCGCTTTACGGTTGAAACGGAAACAAAACTGGAACGCCTGGTTGACGATGGTGGAGTACGTGACCTCGGTTTTGGAGTTGTTTCGTAAAATATCCAAAACAGCACGGAAAGCTTCCCACAAAAATCTCAACCATGGAGTCACCAATTCTCTTTCGGTTCTATCGGCCGTATCGGTGTTGGACACAGCAGACATCAAGATACTTTCAGGGGTTTGCGAGGTTTCGAGATCCTCGTCCTCGTCTTGGTCAATTTTAATATCAGCCTTTGCCTGAGCGTCGTTCAATTTTTTTTCAGCCAAATCAACAAACCGTTTAACGACAACTTGAACAGACTCCAATCCGTTTTCTGACATTTGAACGTTCTTCTTGTACTGGTGCAACGCATCCTTGGCAAGCTTTCCCTTTCTCAAATCAACGGCAAGCTCCATAAGAAGTAAGGCAATGGGCTCAAGATCCTCAACTTGAAGGTAACGAATTCTCTTGGAAGTGATAAATTCGTACAAGGTTTCCAAAGCAGCCTCGCGCTTGTCGACGGCGATCAAGTCTTCTGCCCTCTTGAGGACATTTTCCGGCCGGAAATTGTGGTTTCTATGTGGCGGAGGCATAGTTGACGTGAAGAAGATTTGTGGAAAAAAGCGATGAAAAATTGGTGCGTGCAGGAAAAAAGTAGAGGAAGAAACTTCGATTATTGAGCTAAATGAAAGTAATGTATTTTAGGCTAGAACGGCGGAAACTTGGCTTCCATCTCCCCAACGCTCTTCTGAAGCTGGTCTTTGCTAAGTAAAATCAAACTCAATTGCGGATCGAGTCCGTACTCGGTGAACACTCTTCGAGAGTCGGTTTCTTGTGATACATGTGTGTAGGGGTAGTAGCCATGGTGGATGGAATTGGCTTCGAGTACGAGGTCTTCGTAGTGGAAATAATCCATTTCTTTGGTTGTATCTGCACCAGCCTTCTTTTTTTTGGTGGTTTTTGCATCTTCTTGTTCTTTGGCTGCAACCATCTCGTAAACTTTGGACACTACAAGGAAGTAGTCGAACTCATATTTTTCATGGGCGTCCTCAGCGCTCTCCATTTCCTCGTGCAACATCTTGTACATGGGGGGAACAACTTCCACGGGCATATTGATGAGTCTTTCACTGACGATAAGTGCAATTTTATTCTTTTTGTCGCCTAGTAATTTTCGAAGTAAAACATTGAATTTAGGCTGGTTGTTGGTCTTGTCCAAGACATATGCCACGAGTTTTTTCACGGTGGAGTTTTCCAAATTGTTCGAGATGTTAATCACAGAAAGAAGTGCAAATGGATCGCTTTCTTTACCATCAGTTTTTATACATGTACCCACGGAATTGTCCTTCAAGATCAAGTCTGCCAACGACGAGAGGTCAAACTCCACAGAATCGTCGCCAAACAACTGTCTCAAGAGGTTTTTCGTGGCGTGGAAATCGACGTCTGGATTCAAGTCGAAGAAATCAAAGTCTACATTCACGGTTTCTTCCTCGATTTCTTCCTGTTCGTTCTCCGGCTCCGAGTCCGTGGAGCTGACGTCGATATCGGAGTCGTCCTGTTTTCTTTTCATCAAAAATACGGTAAAGAGATGAGGTTAATTAACTTCGCGTTGAGATTGATTTTCGCAGCACTTTCGATTCAGCTCATCTCAGTGAGTCCATCGCATTTCATGGATGCGTTAGCGGGATATAGTTCGGGCTCTGACGACACCAGTGTTCCATTGCTACCTGAAGTAAACCAGAGACTCGAATTGGCGCCGAAAACTAAGCTGCATCAAAATTTTGAACAACCTCAATTTCACCAGGGTGGTACCTTTGCAAAGAGGGTGGAGAGAGAATACTACGATAATGCTACTTTGACGAGCCAAAAGTCATACAAGAGGTCGGGAGAGCAGAAGCGAGCCGCCAAGCGACTCAAAAAGGAAAGAAAGAAGAAAACATCCAAAGACGACTCGGAGTTTCTTGGGCCTTGGGCCGGGTATGAAAGTGACAATGAAGCACAACAGTACGAAAGTTTTGGAGAAGAAGATGAAGAAAAGATAACAGAAGGAAAAGAAGATTTGGAGCTGGACTCAGATATGCCAACTACTCAGCATTTTGTGGACTTGTATTTGTCTCCACCAGAAGACGTTGAAATTGATTTTTCCAAAAAACCAGGTAGCCAAGTGTTTCAGGTTCCTACACGGGTAGCCACCAAGCTCGATGGACATTCGAAGGGAGTCACAAAATTGAGATTATTTCCCAATTCTGGGCACCTTCTCTTGTCGTGTGGTAACGATTCGGAGATCAAATTGTGGGACATGTACCATGAAAATAATCTTCTAAGAGCATACTACGGACACTCACAGGCGGTCAAAGACATTTGTTTTACGAGCTCAGGCCAAAAATTTATAAGTTGTGGTTTTGACAAAAGAGTAATTGTGTGGAATACGAAAAGTGGTGCGATTGAAAAATCCATGGTTCTCGAAGCCATACCCAATTGTCTACTACTCAACCCTAATAACGAGCACGAGTTGTTGGTGGCACTCTCCAATAGCAAAATCCACCATTTTGACTTGAGCTCAGAAAGCTATAAAGACCCTATCCAAACTTATGATCACCACCAAAGTTCCGTGAATTTTCTCATGGCAGTCGACTCCAACAAACGGTTTTTGTCCACCTCTGACGACAAATCTGTTCGAATATGGGACTGGCAAATCAATATTCCCATCAAGATCATCTCGGAGCCGGATCTGCACTCCATACCTCGAGGAATTGTTAGTCGTAATTTTGGTGAGATCGCACTTCAAAGTATGGCTTCGTCCATCGATGTGGTTCAAGGACACGGGAAGTTTCGTACCACAGCCAAGAAGTTCAGAGGACATAGCGTATCGGGATACGCCGTGGATATCAATTTTTCTGCTGACGGAAGAGTAATTATGAGTGGAGATAGTCGGGGGTTGGGAGTGTTCTGGGACTGGAACTCAGGCAAACTCGTCAAGAAATTGAAGGTAAGTACCAAGGTGATTAGTTGCATAGAGCCACACCCGCAAGAGCCATCCACGGTGGTAATGGCTGGGCTGACGGGTGAGATATATATATGTAAGTGACGAGTCTATATTATGATGAAAATCAATGGTTCATATGACATCTCATGGCCGGGGAGACTGGATTTCTGAATGGTTCATTGGAATCATCTAGTGTTTATCTGTAGTTGAATGAATCTTGATCTTCAGTTGATTCTGTAGCTTGGTGTGATTGGATAGAATCAGCTTGATATAACTTTGACCCAGATCTTAAGAATCTTGTAGTATAAATTTGATTCTTCAGTATACTCGTTAGTATGATTTTTAGTAATGTATCAAATATGATCTTCTGACTCACCAGTAAAGTCTGATTCAAAAATTTTGTGGTTCATTTGACCGGTCCAGTTTATCATAGGCAGTTATAACGTGGTTATTTCATCTGATCTAAAATGGGTTTTGACACATTTGGAAAGACATTTTGTGCTTCAGAACCACATATCTTTAGCTGTAAATATAGACATTGACTTAAGCATTTGTGAGCAATCTGGACGGATCATTATCCCAGTTTGATCCAAACTTTAATCCAAAATGACAACTGTAATGGTTGAACTCCTGTTATACCACCACACATCTTTCCTTTTTATGGTCCTCTTTATTCTTTTTGCGCCGATGGAACCCTTTGTGAGGTTTCTTTTCGTCTTTACTTTCCACTTTTTTACTCATTTCCACCTTTTTTTCGTCAATTTGTGGAGCCAACTTTGCCTCTGTCTTCAGCATCTTTCCATTAGGAATTGTTGCATTAGTTGCCGTGCTCCATTGGCTGTTTCGGCGAATTTGGGGACCCATGCTGACGCTGTACTCGCGGTTACGGCTCTTGGAAACTGTGGGCAATTCTTTATAATACAGCTTGTTCTCGTCGGTGACGTACCAGAAATACTTGCTGCGAATATCGACAAACCGGCTGTCGAGAGGAGTGATATCTGGAATTGGAATGCTAGCGACACTAGCCACGGTGCTTGTTTTGCGAAGAGAACTCGACTCGTTCAAATTATCAGTACTAACAATGGGAGAAAGGGTCTCGTTCCAGTACTTATTTCGGGCTCCTTGCTGGACAATGAACGGCTTGGTGGTGCTACTTCCCCTGGTTCTGATGCTGGAATTGGCACTTTCGAGTACCTCGTCGTTGGAAACCAACCGATAAAACAAAATATACGGCCATTCTTTGTCAAAAACTTCTTTAAATGTTTTTTGAACCACACGGCCCTTTTTCGCCATATCGTCATATAGCATCCATGGCGCCGAATGAGCTTCTTCACATGAAATATCGCTCAGATCTTTACGGATTGCCGACACAAAATGACCAGACGAAATGGAAGTGCCGCGGTGACAAACGGCGCTTTCCAAGATGAGCTTGTATTCTCCAGGAATATCGGCGTTTTCTTCGTCGGCCACGAATTCTGGAAGATTTATGACGGGAGGAACGATTATGCGGCGCAGAGACCTTTTGGCTGTTGAAGACACGGAGCTGAACGAGTACCGCTTGAGACAAATTGGCAATATGGGTCGGCGATCCACAAACTCTCGTGAATTTTTCGCAAGACTAATATCGTTTTTTTCAGAAACAATATTGTCGTCGGTGTAAAATGGCATGAGCCGGAGAAACATCCACGCCGACAAATTGACCTCCTTAGGTTTGCCCTTGTCCAGGTCTTCCAACGACCAAATAGAGAGGGTAGAAGATCGGGTTCGCACCGAGATTCTCGTCGTGCTAACTTTGCTATCCGAACGTTTCCGGGCAAGATTAACATCTGAGGACGAAGCCCGGCGCTCACGCACTCCTCCTATGTCCTCTATCAAGTCCTGAGACGGTTTTTCGCGGACAATTGTTGAGTTTTCGTCGACGGTGGGCACCACATCAACGGACCCGGATTTGGGCTGGGGAGGGCTTTTTAAGAGAATATTTTCGAGTGTTGCTCGACGCTCTAGTTCCCGCTTGACGCTGATGGAGTTGTTGAAGTAGTGCTCGAGGCATTCCTCTAGGAGAATGTCGTCGGTGCCTTCTTCTGGTAGACTGACGAAAAGAATGCGTTCTTTTGAGATCTTCAAGTCGTCTTCCTCGCTGAACTTTCCGCCGTGCTGGATCTCGATTTTAAACGTGAGCAACGGCATGGCAAGGGTTTCTGTCAAAAACTCAAACATTGCAGCTGAGTCCTGCTGTTTGTGAGACATGGCTTCTTCAAAACCGAGCGCCAGAAGCACCTCGCAAATCCTCATAGTGATGTCCCTGGTGATAAGGTTTCCAGACCGGAGAAGATTCACATAGAGACGAAGAAGCGCCGAAAGCCTTGTTACCATGGCATTGGGGTGCTGGTTGGAAATGAACAAAATGGGCTCGAAACTCTCGAGATTCGCAAACATGGCAAAGAGCAACGCGTCCAAATAACACATGACATTTTCCCAATTTTCGGCTCCCACATAGTTGATGAGCCCGCCTATCCGGTCCTGGTTCTGGTTGGTCAAAAAGAACCCGTCTCGACTGACCTGGAAGAATCTGATCAAAAAAAATGTCCGTGTAACATCGCCAAAAGTGAACGGAGACTTGAGCAAAGCCACTATCTGGGTGGTAGGCGGTATGGGAAGCTTCAATGCCTCAAAATACTTGATTATAGTGGCCACAGCAGGCGAGGAAGATGTGTATTTTTTGGGGCTGACAGGAGCAAAATCTCCGGACGATTGTAGTGTTGATGAATTCAAGCTGTCGAGATAGGAGCGCCAGAACGGCTCGTCAAATGGCTCGTGGACATGGGTTGTGGGGATTTCGTGGTTATTTCGGTCCCCCATTAGGGAAGGCGGTGGGGCTGGAGATAGTGAAGGTGAGTTGATTCGCGAAAGCGAAAAGCGAAAATGCGAAAGATACGAAATGAAAAAATGTGAGATACGAATTGAGAAAGTGTGGCAGAATAAATATAGCATCATATGAATTGGCTATGGGTCATAGAATTTTGCCATGAGATCTGAAGATCTGAAGGTGATGAAGATGACATAAAGAGGATGCTCAATAAGCTTTTCGTTTTACCATTTTTCGCGGTATCGCTCCGCTCACCGCTCACCGCTATGCCTGTAACTCTCGCATCTTGGCCAAGCACAGGTCGAGCCGCAGATCCAACGTTCCGTCCATGTAATCCTTCCGCGTTTGTGCATCGAGCTTGGTTTCCAACTGGGCCAACGACTCATAGTTTTCTCGAAAGTAACGCATTTGTAATCGGGCAAATGCTTCGAATGAAGGATCGAAAAACGGAATGCGGAGATTGGTGAACCGAGGAAGTTCATGCTTGAGCTCTTCATTGAGCTTCTCATACACTTCACGAGAACCATCGAGTTGCTGTTCCGTGTCCTTGAGTTTCTCTTCTTCGTCGGGACGGTCTATTAGTTTCTGGACTTTGGCTCGCAATGCATCGTAATCCAACCTCTTGTGTTCCCGCTTCTTGATAGCCTCGTCAATCTCTATGTAGTACAGGTTGAACCGCGCCACAGGGTTCAACACTGTCTGGTGATACGGCGTCTCCAATGCTTTGGCTACTTCGTCGTGGGTCTTTTCCAAAGCTGTATAATATTCCTGCGCCAACGACGTGGGTTTTTCTCCTTGCTGCTGTCCATAAAATGAGCTCAATGCCTTAGCGACGCTTAGCTGGGCACTTTCAAGCCGTCGAAGTGTGTCCAAATAGTACTTTAATTCCGAGTGGAGTTTGCGACTGTGCGATTGCATGGTGCGGTACCGTTTTTCCTCAAACTCAAACTCGGTATCTACCGTGACATCCACCTGGCCAGCCTTCACCAACACCTGCGTGCCTGCTCTATTGATAGCTTTTTTCACCCCGGTCCATGACATGGCGGGTATGATCGGAAGAAGTCACAATCAGCCGAGCGCGAACTACACAAACCGGCACACCCAGACCCCAGACCCAGACCTTGTGTAACGGTGAGATCAGACGTATGCAAAGCGCTTAAACCACCAGACCCAACCAACTCACAAATGAACCAACAATTGTACATATGGACCAACAAATGGACTCATGAACCGCCTATGTATCGGCTGGCGAGTGCATTATCTGGGTGACAAACTTGCCCAGATATCGTGTTATACATGCAACTGTAAGAACCTCGTTTCGAATGGAAGTGGTCATTAAATGGTTGAGAATAACGTGGTTTGGAATCGCCAGATAGTCGTTTGAACTCGAGGCATAATACGAGCTGTCGGCGCGACGAAGTGCTGGTCGATGCGAACTTGATCCTCCCAACGACGACGACCCTATCCCTGTAGATGAACTTAGGTGGGCTGCGCTAATTGCAGCCTCAGCGGGAGACGTAGGAATCGAAGTATTGGATTGGTGAGGATTCAGTAATTTGTTCAACAACACATTGTTGAGGTGCGCTGGTAACTGGGGTGGCTCAGGCAATTCGTAGGAAGGTCCCTTTTTCTTGAAATATTCGTAGTTGACAAACATCGCTGGAATTTCACTGGAGTACTCGATAGGCTTCTTCTTTTCAGCAAGAAGCGACGACGACGACGTCAGTCCATGGAAAGGAGTATAAGCTCCTGGATCAGATATTCCCGGAGGACTCTTGAATCCCTGATGTCCATCGACATTGCGATTATCTCCCTGTGACCGTGGATCATGATGTGCGTTGGAATCTTCATCCATATACTCAACATGACTGATTTCCGTACCACTTTCCTGCTTGCTGACACTCGTCAAAAAACTTGTAGATTTTCTATTGATACGATCAACCTCGTACCTTCCTGCCTGGTACACGTCATTAGTAGGCTGCGCTATGATGTTGGCGTCGTAGTTTGTAGATGCCTCTGTACGCTGTGGTAAGTTCTGTGAATGATTAAAAAGATGGCCAGCATCGAGTACTTCAAACCAGTTGAAGAAAATTCCCTCTTGGTCAGTGGCAGTTGGAAGCTGGTCGCTAATGCGATACTCGTTATTAATGACATATAACAACTTGTGCACTCCCAAGGGAAGCTTTATTGTAACGGTATACTCATTGTCAAAAGTTTTCGACTTTTTGAGTCGGATCATGTCTCTCCAATTGGAAAACGAACCAATGATTGCAATTTTCTGAATGTTTTCCTTGGTCGAGTTGACCCACTTGATCTCCACAGGAATCAATTGCCTGACCTGCGACGAGCTGCTGCTCTTGCTATTGGTCAAGTCTTCCCGAGGCAGCCGTCCTCCTGTTTCATTCGATTGTCCTGGCGCATTTGGCGGAAGAATCTTGGTGAAATCCACCTTACTCCAATCGGGTGTAGGCGTCTCTGTTTCCAGTTCCGTGACTCCGTTGTGGTTGTTGGTGGGCACGTCAGTCAGAGAGATAGACATATCTTCCATTTCCGCATCACTGTTGCTATCTTCATCAGGGATGATGTTCCTGTTGAGCTCGGCAACATCCGTCTCTATAAGTCCGGCATTCAATTCGTTGTACTCATCTTCAATCAACCCGTTGGAAAATTCATTCTTCGGTAATGTATCGTCGGTATTGGAGCCAGAAGAGCTGGTAATGGGCCGAATGGGACTGTTCTGCTTCTCTTGCTTTTTTTTCACTTCATGCAAAATCAAATCACTAAAGTCTTCGTCCAACGAATGGTTGGCAGCATTCACCGCTGACTTTCGTATGCTTGCCCCACCATGCCTTATACCGGCTGTCGATTTTCTCGTACTGGAGGTATTGTTACCCATAATAGTAGCAGACTCACCTCACCAAATTAATTGCAACTTGCTGGGACTAATCGATAGTAGCTCGTGAGAAACTAGCTTATATCCAAGTACGATGATAGAACTAACAGAAATTCTATACGTAGCTAGATAGGTATGCGAAATATTATCGGTGTGGATCGTCGCTACATCAATCTGCTGGTCGTGTGGCGGCACATGTGCTGCATCATTGCGTCCCAAACACAAAGTTGGGTGTAGAAAAGCAACATTACGTCATCTGACCTGGCCTATGCTTTTGAAAACCTACCACATTAGGCGCTATGCCTTCTGATCCAGGAATGGTATTAGATGGGTTGCATACCAGCCGCGTACAGGTCTAATGTGTGGTTGGCTCGCAACGAGATACGCTTAGGAGTCGAATCATTTCTTCCGGACCCACCTCCGTATTAACCCCAGGGTCTGGGGTGCATGAAGAATAATATTTCCTCCGTGATCTATGTCTTCTTTCCCTGCGTAATCTTCCCTGGGTTGCTCTGTACATACCTCTTTTGATGATGATTTCCAATTGTTTTTTTGAAAATTCAGGGTACCATGGTTGTAAAGCTCTCATCAATGTGGCAATCTTTGCTTCCTTGTCAGCCGTACTAAATGTACGCACCCAACTCAGGTGGTCCAAGCTGACATTGCAAAGCTTTTCAAAAATGTGGAGAATATTTTCCTCGAGCTCCATAGTTAAGCGAATATGGTAGTTTTCCAAATTCAAGTGGCAGGAAAGCTCAGCTATATTTAAGCGACATGGATACTTGGTAGCAGATGATAAAACCTTGGGTTTCCGCACCATTGGTTTACTGCCACTGTCTTGATTCTTATATTGTGGCATTCCCTTCATGGTTTTCAATGCGATTAATTTACTAGGACAAGCGCCCTGTGTGACGATCATGCGGTAAGCGAGCAAGTTGACGCAAAATGTGAATTTGCAGTATTTGGCGTCAACATCGGTACTGATCAGCACGAATTGACTTTCTGGATTCTCAATTTCAAAAGGCTCATTTATGAATGTTTGCCGGGCACAGACCACCCATTGTGACCCGAGGGGAAGCATTCCTTGCCGAAAAAGATCTTCATCTATTTTGTAAGGATGAAATGCTCTTGAATCGGCATCAACATTGAGGATATCAGAAGGTTTTAATGCAGCTGACACGAAAAATTCCTCATTTGGAGTAATTGGAGATACAGGGGTATGATCTTTCGAATACTCGTAATCGCTAGAATTGGCGGAATTGGAGTCCCCGAAAAATAAATCAATCATATTTGGGAAAAGAAAAGAGGACTCCACCTCTATTTATAATCCAAGGAACACGTTGCGTGACCAATTGTAAGAACTTCCGGCCTCTTGCATCCGCTTACAGCCAAGAAGTGGGGTCTAAGCGCATCACCTGCATCAATCACCCCTTCAACCATGTGCATAAGCGGATAAATACGATGTATCCAGGTTCTATTGAGACCCGACTTGCGTACGGAGATATGCAAGTGATTGAGGCGTCGTTTGCAGCCATTCCTAAAGTGGCTAATTACACGGGTTAATGGGCGCAAAGCAGTGAAGAGCTACGCAATAGTGCAGCAGACATTCGGTCATTCCGGTCATTTGGTTCTTGGGCTCGATAATATTATTTGGTTGTGGCTCAACCGGTCACTTGGTGATGTATCATCTTTGACCCCGCTAGCATGCAAATCAATTTTCAAATTCAATTTTGATACTATGATTGAAAGGATGCATGCTGGACTCCGTGAATAGTTTATATATTTGTCAACGTTGTTTTTTTTCCTTATCAATACCACAAATAGTTGCTCCTCAGCCACACCCTCCGATAAGAAATGAGATGCTGCACTTTGTGCGGCGCGATGCCCCTCTGGCTCCTTTGCATGAGATGCACGGTCGGCGTGAATACGAGGCCAGAACGTGGCGATGCATCAACTGGCATACGGAGCTAAAGTGGCGCACGAGGTCAAGTGGCGCACGCGATGATGATGCATGAGGTCAAGGAACAGACTATAAAAAGAGAGAATAAGAGAGAAAAAGAGACAGGTCTTGAATCGCATGCAATTTTGAATTGTAGGCAAATTTCATTCATATTGATGAGATAGCAAATGATACATAACCGGCCATACAGATATACGTGAAATACGAACTATTGTTCATTGAGACAAGTCAAGTGATGACGTGAACTGGCTTATAGTATCTAAGCAGATCGGCATGCGAGTCTTATTGGTTGCAATGGTTGCAAATACGGTGCACTTATTTTTGCAAATTGCTCGCAATAAATGTGGTTGCAGAATTTGTTTACAAGCAGACGAAAAAGAGTCACGACTATCTTACATTCCATACAAACGATCGAACAGAGTATAAAAGAAAAATGGCCAACATAATTCATTAAGAACTATCCAAAATATTGACAAGAAACTAATGGTCTATTTATACTGGCTATGAAGTTGCCCTCAATTTCAACTCCTTCACCTCCAGCTCCACTATATGGATGGCATCACTAGAAGACTCAATCTCAAGATACTCAAGTCCCTCAGTACCAGGAATGAAAAATGTGTTGGTCAAGGTCGCGATACCATCGTTCAAAAAGACCTCAATCAAATTTCCATCAATCACTCCAAACATTTTATAAACAGGCAAATCATTTTGGTGTTTCCAAGGTTCGACATAAGCCGAAGTTTTGTCGGTGAAGAAAGGATTCTCTTTTAATCCGCTAGTATTTCCACGATCCACGAAAAATTGACCAGCTGTGGGATCAAATCCTGCCCTAATGGACTCACCATTTTGACCAGAAATCACCTGTAGTTGACCAGTTTGGTTCTTCAGCAGATCAACACTAAAAGTGATATCAAACAGAAAAGTACCGGTGGAATTCTTGTGGATTTTTACGGCTTGTTCATCTTGACCAGTAATATTCCGTTTTGAAATTTTATTTGCAGCCACCACACTTTCGCCAAAAATTGGTTTTTGAAGTAACGACAAAACCTTGGTTTCCGGGTTCATGTTTCGAGATGCTAATGTCATTTGACGTGCCGATGTCATGGAGCTTCTCCACTCTTTTGTAGGTGCAAGATTTGCATACTGCCAATTGGAAGCCCATGCCAAGCCAACAACACCCAGTTTTTTGGGAGCATTATCAAATGTTTGAAAAGCATAGAAATCCTTGCCGTAATCCATAAGTCTGGCTTGGGAGTCGTCTGGTACAAACTCAAATCCGTCAAATGAGCCAATGAAATACTGGTTGGACGAACCACCCAAAGGCAGCCCTGGGTTGATTGCAATGAACATAACCCATTTCAGCTCATCAGACCCTTCAACAGGAACCTCAATGAGTCCAGGACACTCATATTGAAACCCAAAAAGTCCTCCGGTAAAATTGGAGTGTAAGCTCCAGTTCGTCAAGTCGATCGAGCCATAAATTTGAATCTTGAATTGCTGACTCAAAGCTATCACCATGATCCACTGGTTAGTTGGCTCGTGCCAGAACACTTTGGGGTCTCTAAAGTTGATGTTATCAACATCCAAAACCGGATTATGTTCATACTTTTCAAAAGTGTACCCTCCATCAAGCGAGTACGCAACATGTTGAGTTTGAGAACCTTCGGTATTGTACGTATAAATTGCTACCACTCTTTGTCTGGGGTCAATTGAGTCGTTGAAAAAACCAGAAGTGTTATTATGGTCAACCACAATGTTTCCAGAAAAGATTCCATCTTCGTCACGATCGGGTCCAATAGTCGCACCATAATCCTTCCAGGTCGACAAGTCTTTGGAAGTTGCATGGCCCCAGTACAAAGGTGTTCCCCATACTGTGTCGTTGGGATTGTACTGGTAGTACAAGTGCCAGAGTTCATTTTTGGAATCGTAGAATTGTCCATTCGGATCATTCATCCAGCCGTGGCTTGGCGTGAATGCCAACAAGGGTCTACTTGATTCCACGTTCATAACGAAGGTGAGGAAAATTAAGGCAAGAAAAGCTCTCATGGCCACAAAGTATAGTAAGATAATTTTGCATTTTCCGGGTTTTTATATTATTCCGAAGCGGTGGAGAAACTCGCAAATTCGACGATTATTCCGAATACTCCGCATTTGAAGCCCATTGTTCCGGAATGTGGGGCAATTATGTCGGTTGCGGTTGCTAATTTTGAGAAAAAAAAACCCGAAAACAAAGGGGTTGCGGCTCGTCTCGTTGACCTCGTATGCGTAATTTCTTGGCTGCGTTATACGGTTGGGAAAATTGCATTCGTTATAGGGGTTCCTGTTTACTAAGCACAAAACTATCAACTACAACCGAAGGAGGTACATTCCGTTGTATATTCTGGTTTCACCAGCAAATTTTACTAAGCACTTTGGCTGCAAATCCACTAAAATACGGATCAATTGGCTTTCATTGTATTTATGGTTTTTCCGGCTAAGCCATGTGTGCTTCGATGATGTTTTCAACCACCATAGGAACGTCCGCCTTCAAGTAGCGTGCGTTCATCAACACCTGCAAGAGTTTTTTCACGCCTAAACGAAGCGGCGGCTCGTCGGAAGACGCACTTTCTTCAAGCTGTTGCACTATTTGGTGTCTAGCGGTATCGGACATGAATCCTATTTTTTCCATGATTTTCATGAGTTCGTCTGTTTGCGTCACTTGGTTGACAGCAATGGTGTTTGTGAAACAGTCCACCAAGTTCATGTGTTTCAACACAGAATACTGGGAAGTGGTACCAATAATCAACAATCTTCGGCCATTGGGAGGTTGTTTTGTGAGACTCACCATGAGGGTCTGGAGAATGTCGTTGGAAAACCGAGGTCCAATAGGCACGTAGTTGATCAAGGTCTCGATCTTGTCGATGACAAGAATGTTCAACGGCGACTTGTAGACATCACGGAACGTAGAATCAATGGTAGCGATTTTCATGGGCTCCAGCATTCCCACGAGACTTTCGGCCGAAAGCATCTTAATGAAAGGGAACTCCGATTGCAATGCCAATGTCAGAGCAATCGCTGTTTTTCCCGATCCTGGGGCACCGTGGAAGAGAATGGAAATGAGTCTTTCGGTTTCCGATGACTTGACTTCATCAATGAATGCTCTTCCCTTGTCGAAAATAGCCCCGATATGCAGAGAAAACGGAATGATTCCATGAGGAGCATTTTTGGCAAGATCTTCTTCGTTGACTCCGAACGCAGGACGAACCTCGTTGAGCGCATTCAAAAAGTCGTTTCTTGTAAGCTGCATTTTCTCGATATTAGTATCAACCTGAGCCACAGAACCAGTCTTAGTGTGCTTGTTGATTGCAAACGAAGTGGCCGAGTTGCAAAGACCTTCGAGTTCAGCACCGGTGAAATTTTTCGTGAGCGAAGCGAGTTCTTCGAGATCCACATCTGGAGCCAACAAGTTGTTTTCTCTCATTTTTGCAGTGTGAATGGCAAGAATATCTCTTCTTCCCTTTTCGTCAGGCAACGAAATCTCAATCTGGATCTCAAACCGGCCGGGACGAAGCAACGCATTATCGATCAAATCCAACCGGTTTGTCATTCCAATGATCAAAATGTTGTTCAACTGGTCCACACCGTCCATCTTGGCCAACAACTGGTTGACTACGTTGTCTCCGACGCCGGTTCCATCAGATTTGGCCAGACCACGCTGCTTGAACACCGAATCGAGCTCGTCGAAAATGATGATGTGGAGCTGGGAGTTTTCGCCCTTTTGCTTGTATTCCTGTTCGGCGTCCTTGAAGAGATTACGAATGTTTTCCTCCGAGGCACCCACGTACTTGGAGAGCATTTCCGGTCCGTTGACCACCTTTGGTTCTTTCACATTCAACATTTTTCCAATCTGACGAGCGATCAACGTCTTACCGGTTCCTGGCGGCCCGTAAAGCAACAAACCCTTAACATGGCGCAACGCCAATTTCTCTACGAGATCCGGCGAGATGATTCTACTGGCAAAAGCACGACGGAAAATCTGTGAAAATTCCTGCTCCAATCCTCCAATGCCCATGGTTTCAAGCTTGAAGTCCGGGTTGATGATCGGATTGGCTCTGGGTCTGTGTCTGGCGCTTCCAGTAATGTTAATCACCGATCCCTCACGCGGCGCAAAAAACGCTTTTGTCTGTTGAATCAAAATTCCCTTGGCATCAAACCGAGTTTCCATATGAACGTCGGCCAGAAGCTGGTCAAGGTCTATCACCTGCACGCCCGTGACCACGAGCTGGAGCACATTGCCCTCGAAATCCATCACAATTGGCTGCGATGGTTGCAACACCTGATTCTCATAAGTGGCCAAAAACCTCGCCACGAGCTGGTCATGCTTGATGGGCCGATCATGGGCCTTGGACCGCGACTTGAAGTCTACAGAGATCTCGGCTGCTCCCAAATACGCCGCGTGTTGGTTATTTTGAAAAATGTTGAACGAACCAACTCGCACCACTTGATCCAACGACCACCGGCCCCACAGCCTCATATGACCTGCCAACCCAATGGAGCCTGGAACCGTGCTCTCGTCCTTGTAAATCGAATAGACAAACTGACCGTCCATCAAAATTGGGGTGTCATTGGGAATTTCCGGAAAATCCAGTGGCAGAACCGCAACTCGGTTGCCCAAAGCGCAACTTGTCATGGCCGTTTGAGGACAATTTGCCACCTTAAGTTCCTTGCGGAACTGCCTAGTAGGCGGCGGTGGCTGGTGCGGGCGGTTGTGTGAGATCGTGGGACTTCCAGACGAACCGCCAGTAACTTTGTGAAAACCAAACTTTTCCATAAAGATAGGTGTTCGCAGTGAAATAAGAATACAAGACAGGATAATCCATATGCCGGAGGCCCAGACACCAGAGGCAACCCGCGTATTTCGATTAGAAAGCGAGTGTACTGCACAGTGGTGTACTCACACATCACTACACCCACTCGTGGTTCATAAATCGGTTGCAAATTCGCATTTGTACTCTTGATTTATCTTGATCATGACAACGCCACAAGTGCAAGAAATGACACCTCCACAACAAGTGGAAGAGCTGAATCCACTCCGCTTTGAAGAAGTGATTACACGACTTAATGAAATGTCTCGACAACAAGAGGAATTGAGTCGACAACAAAGGGAAGTGAGTCGACAACTAATGGAATTGAGTACACAACGAAGGGAAGTGATTACACAACGAAGGGAAGTGATCATGAGAGATATGGCAACACCACAAATGGAAGAAGTGGTTATGACACAAATGACTCCCCAACGAAAGGAAGAAATGCTTAGACGAACTATGGGGGAATTAGAAACTGGGGCTGAAATTCTGCAGAAAGAAAGGCACACGATAAGGGAATGTTTATTCATCCTTGTATTCTTCCTTTATTTAGCCTCGTGTGCGTCGGCACTTAACTATCAAGCTGACTTAAAACAGAAAAATGATGAGACTCCTCGTGGTTATCTCTGGATCAGTTCTGTAGTTTGTCTTGCGATCGGTACTGCGTTTTATATTGATATCATAGTCGCTTCCATTCGATATAAGGTTCCAATTGGAGGACCAGGGGCCAATTTATATGTGTTTGGAGTGGGTTTTTTAGCATTATGTTCTTTGCTTTAAACTGGCTACCACTAAGCAGATTAATACAACTACAAAGATTCTTCGCTTTTTGTTATTTACCAATGATACTTATAAGTGAAATTGATATTATAATCTTTAGTTTTTGTATTTTCGTGCTGATAATCTGAAAAGACCAACCTTAAGTCCACGACCTATGATTCTTCAAGCATTGTGCCATTTGATGTAGGCGCCAGCATGGAAGCAGCACAGTCACGTGACCATTTGGACTAGCGTATTTAGGTTACACAGCTGCTCAAATGTACTCAGAAACCCGCGTATTAAAATCTATAAGACATATCATAGTCAGAATCATCAACGGTTGGTAACCACATCGCTTTCCTACTTGGTTGCAAATTTCGCCATGCATCTCGCAAGCCTCACGATATGCGGCTGCATATATACGAAGGTGCGATGTTACCGAGCCAAATTGTACATGTAACACCTAATGATCTACTATTTCGCTCATGACATGACATTCTTACAGTGTAGTATAATCACCTAATTGTTCTTGAATTCCTAGTGAGATCAATGAAAATAATTTCGAGACATAATATTCGAAGTATTCTGCTTTTCACATTTCAGGTCAATTGCATGAATAGTGCAGGGGTTGCACCTTCGAGTATGCAATGAAATGCAAAGCCATACAGTCTTTATCTATAGACACGGGCTACATATAAAGACCTCTTGTCGCGTTTGTACTCAAGTCTCTTCAAATACAAGATTCCACAGAATACAAGACAGTATAATCTATATGCAGGCGGCCCAGACACCTAAAACGATCCGCTTATTTCGATTAAAAAGCGAGTGTACTGCACAATGGTGTACTCACACATCACTACACCCATGGCTCATAAATCGGTTGCAAATTCGCATTTGTACTCTTGTTATCTTGATCATGACAACACCACAAGCGCAAGAAATGACTCCTCCACAAGTGCAAGAAATCACTCCTCCACAACTGGATGAAAGTATTACACCCGAAATGCAAGAATTGATTACACAAATTAGAGGAATGCCTCGTCAACAAAGGGAATGGATTTGGAGTGAAATGGCTAGACGACAAAGAGAAACCAGAGCAACTGCGCCCGAAACTATTTCCGAAACTCTGGATAGGACAAGCGAGAATTATGAAATGTATGCAGTTCTCTTGGTGATATTTATAATCCTTTTGGTATACGTGATCGTTGCTGTCGTCAAAGATTTTACAAGTGATGATTACGTCTTGCATGGCTTTATGGTATATATGGTGATATGGGGTCTCGACGAGTTGAATAGTTTCATCGGGCATTGTCAAATTTTGTCAATATGGGAGATACTCGGCGTATTCATTGGTACTTTATGCCTTGCGGCGTCAGGTTTTCTCGCTGCCCATTACTACTCCCAATCAACAGAATCCAACTAAATCTGGAATATCTGATTGTTCGAATTATTCACCATATTAGCAGCTGACGGTAAATAATTCTGCGGTTTGAAGTTTCTGCTTATTCGTCCTAAAATTGACG
Source organism: Naganishia cerealis (assembly GCA_030039265.1). Lineage (NCBI taxonomy): Eukaryota > Fungi > Basidiomycota > Tremellomycetes > Filobasidiales > Filobasidiaceae > Naganishia > Naganishia cerealis. Next base: position 213,598 of record JASBWR010000020.1, on the reverse strand, counting down.
AAATGAGTTGGTTCACCAATCATTTCCTCGCTAAAAATGTGAGTCTCATCAAAAAAAGAATTCATACTTGGAATCCTAAGGAGTTTTGATGAATAGTGGAGAAAAGTAGTATCAATATTTTAGGAATAAACTTGCTTCATAACATCGATAAACTTATTTGATGGTCTTTATTTGTTAATTGGTTAACTTTTTAGCTAGCTTTAATTCTTACCTAGCTTAATGGCATTAGTTCAATTAGCAGCCAGAAGTTCTGAGGCCCAAACACCAGATCAGTGGGGGCCACTGTGGCCGCGCTTAGTATTACCATTCTCGGCTAGACCGATATCGGCTTATGTCAGCAGCGCCACAGTTTGCCTGTGATTTGTCACTTAGTCGGTTTGTTGAATTCCGACCACCAAGTACCGACCATTCAATGCAATACCCATGCAAATGCGACTTCGGAGCGACTCGATTAGTTATCGCGCAATTTATGTGCCACAAATTTGCGGTCCAGATTTCGGATCGCAATCCGAAATTAGTAATTAATCGGACCGTCTAGAACCGCGGATGCAAAACCGCGCAGGTATATAAAGACCCGTGGCGCCACTGTTTTTCGCTATCGATTTAATCATGGTCGCTTTAATTCAAAAACCCGCTCCATCCTTCAAGAAAACCGCTGTTGTTGACGGTGTGTTCGAGGAAATCTCCTTGGAACAATACAAGGGTAAATGGGTGCTTTTGGCATTCATTCCTTTGGCTTTCACCTTTGTGTGTCCAACTGAAATTATTGCCTACTCTGAGGCTATCAAAAAGTTCCAAGATAAGGACACCGAAGTTTTGTTTGCTTCCACCGATTCCGAGTACTCATTGTTGGCTTGGACTAACGTGGCTAGAAAGGATGGTGGTTTAGGACCAATTAACATTCCTTTGCTTGCTGACACCAACCACACTTTGTCGAGAGACTACGGTGTGTTGTTGGAAGAAGAGGGTGTTGCCCTCAGAGGTATCTTCTTGATTGACCCCAAGGGTACCTTGAGACAAATCACCATCAATGATTTGCCAGTTGGTAGATCTGTTGAGGAATCGTTGAGATTGGTTGAGGCATTCCAATTCACCGAAAAGTACGGTGAGGTTTGTCCTGCCAACTGGCAACCAGGCTCGGAGACCATCAAGCCTGGTGTTGACAGTGCCAAGGAGTACTTTGGTAAGGTGAACAAGTAATTAGATATAGATTGATAGACACATTTTGCACCCGCACTGTAGCGCGAAAATAAATAAACTTGAACAAAAGCCCCTAAAATGTCGGACATTTATTTCTATAAGTATGTGGTAAATCTGCAGGTGTTCTTTAAAACAGCTCATTCATATGCGCTTGTCAATTTAAGACCTCTCGTACCAGGACATGTTCTCGTATGTCCAATTCGGCCGGAAATCATTCGGTTTGCTGACCTTACCCCCGAGGAGGCCCAGGATTACATGTCGGCGTTGCAAACCGTCCACAAATTCATCATCCATGCATACAAATCCGATTCGCTAAACATTGCCATTCAAGATGGACCGGAACTGGGTCAATCGATCCCCCATCTCCATACGCATCTTATCCCCCGGTATGGCACCGACGGGTTTGGTGACTCAATTTACCGGAAATTAGAGAAAACCGACCTTGAAGCTGTGTATGACGACTTTTATAAACGCAAAGCGGCATTCCAAACCGGGGGTGACTTTGTTGTTGAGGCCGACTATGCCCGCCAAGACCGGACCCCCGAAATCATGGCGGCCGAAGCGGCAAAATTGCGCGAGCAAATCGACCAGTGGTCCACCGGAAGTAGAGAATAGACTAGACCGGATATCTATATATGCCTAGATTAAGATATGAAGTATGAAGTCGATTGTAGTGGTCCTGTATATAGTCACATCTTCATCACTTCCGACTTCATTTCGACTTCACTTCGACTTCATCTCGATTTAATGCCGGATCCCCTCGACGAGATCCAGTGGAAGAGTCCGGAATGGATCCAGCAATTCGGACTCCATACCGGAAATGTGCTCGACTATTTCTCGGAATCGCCATTTTACGACCGGACTTCGAATAACCAGGTACTTCGAATGCAGTTTCAATTTCAAGCACCACCGGCCAACATTCATCCCCAACGATACATTCAAGATAAACTCACCGAGATGACCGGAATTGAGTTTGTTATAGCGTACATGCGAGAACCGGATTTCTGGGTTATTCGGAAACAAAATAGAACCGGTCCTGAATCCACCATCACCGAACAAGATTTTTATATTATTGGTGCCAATGTTTATCAAGCACCCAAAGTTTACGATTTACTTTCATCGCGACTTTTATCGAGTGTTTTATCGATAAAAACTCTGGTCGGATTATTGAACCAAATGAGCAAATACAGCATTTCCGACGGTGGTCATGTGTACCCCTCGGTAAATGATGTAGAAAGGACTCGGAATTCAACCCATCCAACTACATCAGTAGCTGCAACCGGGAATGGTGCCGGCGCCACTCCCATGAAAACACCATCAGTTCCGGCCAGTGTACCTGGTACAGTTCCGGCCACAGTACCTGGAACAATTCCGGGCACTGGATTATTGTCGCTGGCGCAAAATGAAATCTTTGGCATGAATCCCGAGGTGTCGGTGTCTGCATTCAGCCTGTTACTTGCAGGGGCAGTTTCCGGAAACGACAGTATATATTTGGACGACGTTCCCACATCAGGAAAAGGGAGCACCATTAACCAGATGAATGTGAGGGAGAGATAAAGATATAGAACAAGTAGAAGAAAACGAATACTATTGTATTAATCAATTACTAAGGAGCAAAGACCAATTGACGACCAATTGACCTCGATTGGACAGTTGTTTACAACTCATCCTTCTCAGTTTCCTTTTCCTTTTCCTTTTCAGTTTCTGGTTCCACCGTTTCTGCGCTCGACTTGGCAATCTTGAGCGTCTTCACTGGCCGGTCGCCACGGCTGGTCTTGACTTTTTCCATATAATCAACCACATCAAATCCATCAAGAACCTCACCAAAAACAACGTGTTTTCCGTCCAACCACGAAGTCTTTTCGGTGGTGATAAAAAATTGTGACCCATTGGTGTCACGGCCGGCATTTGCCATCGATAACCGGTACTTACGGTCATGCTTCAATTGAAAGTTTTCATCGGGGAATTTTCCTCCGTAAATCGATTTGCCGCCATATCCCTGACCGGTCTCAAAATCGCCACCCTGGAGCATAAACTGAGGAATAATACGGTGGAAAATGGAATCAACATATCCAAAAGAAGAGTCGGAAGAGGCAGCTAATTCACGAAAGTTTTTGACGGTTTTGGGGACAACAGTTCCAAAAAGTCCGATGGTAATTGTTCCAATTGGCTTGTCATCTTCGACAATTTCAAAATAAACTTTGTCTGTTATAGGTGGGTTTTCAGGTGGAGGGGATTTTGCCTGAACATTGGCAAAAAGGACCCAGATGATACTGATTAAAACGGCAATGAAAGTGACAGAACGCATGAGGAGTGGGCGACGGAGGATACAGGAAACGAGAATCAAGTGTACTGCAGGTAATGACATAGAGACCGATTGGTTGATGTGCAGGAATGGAGCTGACACTCAACCACTTCAGCTACTCTACCCACTGAATCCTGTCACTCCACAATCACTCACTGAACTCTGTCTTCACAGTCATATCATCTACACTTTTTCTTCTTCTCACCTTGACTTCCAATTCTGTGCTTTTTCTTCTATGGTCTATGTACATCAGAACGTCCGTTCTCCCTTTCTTTCCGCCTCGAGCTCGTCGCTGGCATGGCGCTCCTTCGCCTCCAACCGCTCCAAAGCTTTCCGCTTGGCTATGACTGTGCGGGCCTTTCGTTCTCCTCCATTCTTCTTCTTTCCTCGTTTATGTTCACGCAAAGGTTCCAAATCATTAACAAATTTGTGTTTCCACCGAAGCATATATTTCCTCGTGGACACGTCGATGCCCATCTCCTTCATATCTTTGGAACTCGTGGCTAAAAACTTATCCAAATTGCCTTCAAATGAGTCCAAATGTTCATTGCAATTGCGACCTATAAGCTTGAAAAATGTCTCGAGATCATGGACATTTTCCTTTGTTCTCGTGGACGTGTTTGTCCTGAACACGGGCGCTGAGTATGTAAACGTCCTCACCAAAAGAGGCGCTCGGATAACGGGAGTGAAACAGGACCGGAGTACGGGAAACATAAAGAGTTAGACCAATTTTTCGCTCAATTGAAAGATAGTGCACCCAAACACCAGAATGAAGAGAGGAACAATTAGACATACAGATGAGTACCAGAACACGAAAACACAATTTTCTGAATTCGAACCACGATCTAAATTAACACTCCATTGAATTTTCTCGAGAAAGTTACGGCAAATTTCAAGATTTCCATCCACAGTGATTACAATGATTTTGAAATGAAAGATGCAAAATCCAGCGGTTTCTTTCCTCAGATTCCTCTTTGACAAGTGATTCTGCAACGTTCAATTATCACAAGAATTCAGGTTTAATTTGCTTTGGTGACAATACTGCCAATACTCTTTGTCTACACCTTCTCCTCACCTCTACATTCAGGCTATCTACTCTACAACAAACCCTTGTTCTTGAACTCCTCCAACAAAGAATTACCCAATCTGGCTGGCGATCTTTCCACAACAACTCCAGCGCTCTCCAAAGCGGCAATCTTGGACTTGGCATCACCCTTTCCACCAGAAATAATGGCACCAGCATGTCCCATTCTTCTACCTGGAGGAGCACTAACACCAGCAATAAACGAAACAACTGGCTTTGGTCCATCTGGTCTGGTCAAGTTGTGCTGCTTCAAAAATTCACTGGCTTCTTCCTCGGCAGTTCCACCGATTTCTCCAATCAAAATAATACCCTCGGTTTCCTTGTCTTCCAAGAAAAGTGTCAATGCATCAATGAAATTGGTACCTGGGAATGGATCTCCTCCCATTCCAATCACCAATGATTGACCCAATCCGACTCCAGTTGTCTGGGCCACAGCCTCGTAAGTCAAAGTACCAGATCTTGAAATAACTCCAACTTTACCCCGCTGGTGAATGTGCGATGGCATAATACCAATCTTACACTGGTCTGGCGCAATCAATCCCGGGCAATTGGGTCCCACCAACCGCGTTTTCGATTGCGTCTTAAGCATCTGCGCAATACGAACCATGTCGTGCTGCGGAATACCCTCGGTAATGGCAACAGCCAATTCAATTTCGGCCTCGATGGCCTCCTCAATCGCGGCGGCTGCAATTGATGGCGGCACAAAAATAGCAGTGGCGTTGGCGCCGGTTTCCTTAATGGCGTCGCTCACATTGGCAAACACGGGTCTGTCCAAGTGAGTGGATCCAGCCTTCTTGGGGTTGGTTCCTCCAACAATTTTGGTTCCATAGGCAATCGCTTGCTCGGCATGGAAAGTTCCCTGACGTCCAGTGAAACCTTGGTAAATCACCTTGGTGTCCAGGTTGACCTTAAGGTTCTTTATGGTCGACGCATAGTTGCGGAGGGGAGCAGATGTCGAAAGGCTACGAATTGACTTCATAATGACAAGTGTATTTTGGAATTCTGGCATTTTTCGGACGGGGCGTGTCCGCGCGAATCCCGGGCACGGTGGTCCCGGGAGGGGAACAAAGTTCCGAGGTCGCGCGGCACCCTGGTTGCAAAACCATGGTGCAGATAGATGCGTTCTGATTGCGTTCTGGTTGCAAATGTCGGACTCTCTTTCTATATGAGAAAGCCGTCTGCTCCACATCGCAAAACCATGGTTGCATGCTGTTGCAGATGGGTGCATAATGGCTGCAAAATGTCGGACTCCCTCTCTATATAAGAACGCCGTCTGTCAGCATTCAGCAAATTCATCGAACGGTTTTTAAAGAAGCCTCCGGTTCACCGCCGGTAAACCGTCGGTAAACCTAGTAGTTGAACAAACTCTTGTAGTACAAGCACCGACTCTCAAGCAAGTCCCAATCCTCCTGAGATACCCACATCTCGTTCACAACCTTGAGCCGAGCATACACACTGCTTCCCTTCCATGTGAGCACCTGAGGATCGATCTCTCGCGGCGGTGGAAGAACATTCACTTGATTCACTGATCCTCGATCACACATGGCATCCACAGTATCAAGATCGATTTCAATTTGAGTGGCTGCGTCTATTTCATCCAATTCTGCGTCGTCAAGCTCGATATCCTCGAGCGCCTGCTCGGCATTGGTTCGTTTCTTCTCCTTATATTCGTCGATGAGTTGTTTGCGATGTCCCTCGATTTTTTTCCGTTCACCGGCAACATAATCCATGATTTCATCCATGCTGCTTGACGACAAAAACTTGGGCCTCCATATATTGATTCGGTCCGATAATACGAGGTCATAGCCCGATATTGTGGCCAATCCTCCTCCTACAATCAAAAGATTGTCGTAAAATTTTTTGGTTTTGGCAAAATCGGTAGCGATACCAGCATTGGTGATTGACTCGATGATGGCTTTTTCGAGTGGTTGCTCCACCAAATACGACAGGTTTTCGATTGTAGATGTCTTGGTGGGTTTCGGCTTTGAGTATGGATTGCCCTGCTTGATTCTCAGCCGCTCGTCGCCAAGCTGGACCAACAATTGGTCGTCGGCCAAATCGGCATAGGCAATGTTATTTATCATGTTTTCTTGTGCCTTGGAATAAGGGTTGTTCGTCTTGCCAGAATACTGGTCCACTGAAGGAGCAAAGAGCCGCTTTCTGTCTTTCGATAATGGATCCAACTGAAATGCTTTGGGGTAGAAAAGCGCCAATGGGGCGAGCATCACCTCATCAAACACCTTGAATTGATACTTTTGTGTGGACTCAAAGGGCTTCCGCTTATAGAAATGGTAGAGCTGCACGGCTATATCGGCGTCTTGGAAGGTGGCATAATCGTTTTTCAATTGCTGGGCCAATTCATAGTCGTCGTTGCGACTACTGAGGTCTAGTCCTCGGTAGGGGAAATTGCTTTGAAGAAGCATTTTTGTCAATGCCTGCGTAACGTGATCACCTCCATAATTCAAAATGATTCGAGAATCGTTGATCACCAATCCTTCATCAACACATGTCACGGTGGTAGTTTGGGCTCCTACGTCCACGACACAGGCAGACGATGCACCGGCTCCAAACGTAGCCAGAACGGCTTCTTGAAGAATAGCAACTTTTCCAAAACCAACCAATCTCAAAAGAAGCGAGAGCCACGTTTCAACGTACATCTTGTCGTACAAATCTGGAATAACAAAAATAGCCTTCAATGACTTGAGTGGCTCCTTCACTTCAAGCTGCTCTAACCCATACATTATAAGCTCATAAAGATCACCCAAGAGCTGCTGTGGAGATGTATAAGCGGGACTCAGGTCGTTGAACTGGCCGTTGCAGATTGGATAGCGGATGGAGTAGCGAGTGAACTTGGGACCTATAGGAAGTTTTAGGGCCTCGTCTCCAACGTATACTTTCTTGAGGGTGTTGGGATTGCTGACATCGATCCACTCTTTCTTATATGGGTCGTTATGGTCAGGGATCTCCTCGGGTTCTTGGCGACGGTTGAAGTTGGCTGCCAGTTCGCGAGAATTAGGAAGAATCCGGCGCTTATAGTACTTCATTCTAGCCTTGAAGTCCTTGGTGAGGGTATCCAAAAGCTCGTTGAATTCGTCGCCAAACAGAATGGTGCCATCTTCGGACTCGGTCCGCTTGGGTTGGGGTTCGTGAGTCGCGGGTGGATCTGAAGGCACCGCTATTACCATCGGCACCGTGATCGGGAACGCATCGGTGGCACGTCCAATACGAAGATTGGCAGACCCAGGTTGTATGACTATGGTGTCGTAGCCCTGTTTGGCCTTATCTTCGCTGACATCGTTATCGTCATCTTCGTCGTCTTCGTCATCGTCGTCATTCTCCAAAGCCACCGAGGCTGCTGCCGCTGCCTCAGCTTCCGCCTCAGCCTTGGCCTTGGCCTCTTCCTGGGCTTTCTTCTTCATTTCCGCCTCGATGTCGCCCAAATTGTAGTCGTCGAACGACTGCACCGCATCGTCTTTTTTGATGGTTTTCTCGATGTTTTTCATCTTTTGCTGGAGCACCTTCTCCATCCGCCAGTTGCGCACAAACAGGATCTGCTCATCTTTCTTCAAGTAGTCGGTGAAGTAGTTCTTTTGGTTGATCAATGGAATCGATCGGATGGTGGTCAACCTGAACTTGTTCTCCTTTTCAAACCGACCAATGCCAGCTTTCTTAAGGCTTTGCGCAATCGTGGCTGCAGCCTTCCTTCGGCCTTCCTTCCGTCGCTGGAGCACTTCTGCTGAGGTTTTTTTCGGCACTTTTTTGCGTTTTTTGTCAGGGCTGTCATCGTTGGCGTCTTGTTCAGGCGGCTCGGACGACCGCGGAAGGTCCAAAACGTCGTTGGGCTCCAGTTTCGGTTCTATGGGTTCCAGAAACGGTTCTATAGGCTCCAGTCTGGGCTCGGCGGGATTGTCCATATTGGGGTCCATGGGTTCCGTTAACGTGAGAGGTGAGAAATTCGCGAACATTGATACAGGTAGACAGGAAATTTATTGACAGGGTACTTTGGTACTTTATCGATAGGTTTATTATGTATCAGTAGTCCAACGGCTTCTTCGCCGGTTTCTTCTTCTCCTTCTTATGCTTGGCCATGGCCATGATATCGGACTTTGTCCGCGACTCGTTGTCGAAATCCCACAACTTTTTTTTCCACTCTGCGAGAGTACTGTGCATTTCAAAGAGTCTCGAAAGGTCCTTTTTGTCGCCATTGTTGCGCTTCGGGTGTGTCTTGAGCGTGCTGTACAACCGCTCGTACTCCTGGTACTTTGCCCGGAACTTGATAGCGAGATTGGCGTAATACTGGGTTCTTTTCGTTGCTCGGTCGTCGTCGTCTCCGGAATCGTCAATTGACGACGGCGATGTGCATTCGGTATCGCTTTTTTTGCGTTTTCTGCGCTCGTCGTCGTCCGAAGACGACACATCCGACCTCCGTTTAAGCGGCGAGGCGCTCACGGGTCGATTGGGGCTCTTGGATGTGAGAAGTCCTCCGCCCAAAGCGAGCTTTTTCGGGACGATTTCTCCCTCTTGCGGCTGGTCGCAAATCTTGCGGCGTAACGGGTGGGTTTCCAGAAACCCGAGCCGTGTCAATGCGTTGTGGGTGTTTTTCAACACAAATTGGCGCTCGTCGTCGGAATAATTCCACTGCCACGGCCGTAATTCCTTGTAGGCTCGATCTTTGAGCACGAAATGATCATGGGCCTTCACCGCATTGTATGCAAACACATCTCCACCGGTAAACACGTCGGCGGGGTTGTATGGCTGGGTATAGTTGGCGATGAACCCGTCTACCACCTTGGCGGGGGCTCGCAATTGTCGCTCCAATTCGTCTCTGGTGGCCGGTCCGAGCGCCAAAAACGCCATGAGGGTTGCGATGATGTCGGACGAGCTGTTGGACCCGCTGGCGTCTGCCAGAATCACGTAGGGGGCGTAATTTTTCGGGCGTTGCTGACGGACTGCTGGCAGCGCCGATGCAGGTCGTTGTGGAAGTGTTGGCGATGGAAGTACCGTGGTTTGAGGCCGACGAATGTGGTCTCTGATGAGTTTTTTATCGGTTATTACCGTCAATTTCGACGTAACACTGCCCAAAAAATGATTTTTGTCGTAAATCTCCATGGGCGAATTTTCCAGTTGTGAAGAACAGGGGTACTCCTGTGTTGGCGAAAGCCGTATGGACACCTGACCATCGCGGACGACAAGCTTGGGACTCGATTTGGCGGTTTTGACACTTTTTATAAAGTCAGAATTTAGCCGGAAAGCGACAGTCACACCGCCTGAAGACGGGACCAAGGTGTACGAGTTCATAAGCTGTGAAGGTTTGCAAAGTCTATTCAAAGTCTGTGATGATTAGCGGAATGAAACGTTCTAGCAAAAGACGTTGAGTAGCCAACAATTTTGTGGAAAACTTATTAATGGGAAGAAATAAAAAAAATGGTGTACACCTCCTGACTAAATCATTCCAGCCTTTCCTAATCAGGATCCGATCAATGTGCGCAACGGTGCGGCAGGCTGCGGGGGACGACGGGCAAAGTCCTGATACGAGGGGTTTTTGTGCGCGACCCGGCGGGGATTATAGAAGTGGTAACGGAGTTTAAGGTGAAAAAGTGGACAGGATATAAATGGACAGGATATAAGTGAATTTGTAGGAGGCACCTGTCTTATCGGGTGGTCCGCGCTCATAATTTGCAACAGGCAACGGAAAAAAAAAGAGTAGAAAGGAAGTTAAAAGAGAGTAGAAAGGGACAGAGACAAAAGTATAAGAATATTTTAATGGTATTAGAACGGTATTAATGGTATATATGGTATATATGTTGGTCTCTTCGCATCTTTTCACCAATTTTCTGTTCTTTTTTTTTCATTTTCTCGTCTCGTTTCTACTCTCATTCTACCCACTACCAATGCTTTACGCTGTATACGTTATCTTCTTACATGATACACTTCCTCCTTACGTCTCTCTTTCCTTTCCTTTCTTTCCCTCTCTTCAGAACCCTAAAAACTCCCTCCACGTGGACCACGATTCCATCTCCACATCGTAGATATATGCCATCGAATGGCGCAACGAGCTCTGTAAATACTGCGGATGGGTGTCGTAGAACAACATTACAAGACCCCATGTCGCCACAGCAAAGTATTTCCACAGACTGTTGTAAATTCCATGTTTGAGCTTCTTTTGCTGGTGGTCGGTGAGGTCTCGGAATGCTACTTTATCGGCACCAATAGTGAACGTTGGTTGGGCACAATGAAGGTATTTGTCCAACGCTATCTTTCCCGACGCCAATAACACTCTGGAAAAGCAATATAACGTGATTTGGTGGGTTATTCCCGGATGAAAATATGGAAAGTGTTGAGAATAAACGATCCATGCTCCAAAACTTCCAGCTAAAAATTTCACCAACCCCTTGGATCCCCCCAATACTTGGTCATGCAGCAACACCTTCACCGCCAACTGGTAAATCGTGGCAAAAGCCGCCAAAACTTCTGCGTGAGATTTGGTGGCTTGAAGAACCTGAGTCAAACGTGGTTTTAATGGTCCCAGACGGTACAAGAGATTGATGACCAAAGCATGTGAGAACCGGAGCTTTCCGCCGTACACAACACCGTTTCTGGCGGACCGAAGCGCCTCCAAAAGTGGCCGATATAATGGATTGTCTAAAACCGTCATGGACAAATAAATAATAACAGACGACTACTTTCTTGAAAAGTTTATTTTACAGCCTGAAACTTGGCTTGGAGCTTCTTCACAGTGTCTGCTTTGCTATACTTTTTCCTCGACGTCCTCAAGTCCGTCAAAGCTGTTTTGAACCGGTGGTCTTTCAACTTTAGTATACGTGAATCCTCAGAAATCAAATTGTGGGGGACGGCTTGTCTGCAGTACCGAGAATCGCAATTAAGCCGAGTTATGTGCAGGTGAGATTCTTCGATCAAGCATAGCTTGCTGTGTTTGCTGGTGTGGTTTTCTGTCTGGTAGATAACAGCCTACGGCACAATTGTCAGAAACACCGGATTTTAGTTTTTTTGGTTGGCGGGTGGTTGTGATGGTACCACGGTTACGCAGTCCGTGGGCACGTGCGTAACTTCCAGACCACTCTATTCTGGTGCCGTATACAGGATGCCGTCCCGTGATACACAAATTTTTTTTTCAGCCAAATTTACCATTCAGACCCACTTGCCAATCTCCAGTCGATTTTTCTGCGCCTTTTTTTGCAGATATTTGTACTTTTGAATAGTGGCATCGTTACCCTATCTATTCGTCATCCAACCGTGAAGTCACAACACTTCATTTTTGCATTTTCAACGTTCTTCCGTCTGGCTTTCATCGTCGTTTGAAATACACGACAACGTTTTTTTCCAATTGACGCCTGATCCTACCGTATTTAAGGTTGCTTGCGTCTCCAGTATAATCAAAACCCTGGTTTTTTGACTGACCTCAAATTTTTGGTCATCTAAACTTTTGCTCAACCACCTTGTCGGTCGCCACCATGTCAGTTTCTTACGCCAATATTGCCGCCACCGGTTCCAATTCCGAATCACAGACATCCACGCCGGTGTCGGAGGTGGCTTCCTTGGAAGTAAATGACACGGAAGTGCAAACTTCACCAAACAACTCGGAAACCACCACGGTTCCAACCGAACAACCCACTCAAGAAAAACCAAAAAAGACGTTGGCCCCTGCTCCTGTTCCCACAAAATCGGTATGGGGAAGTACCGTGAGTCCTCATAATATTTCTGTGGATGAGAACAAGTGGCCAACTCCAGATAAGGTCAAATTGGAACAAGAAACCGCATCGAAACCACTGCAAAAATTTATCAAACCGGTCACCAACAAGTGGGTTCCTATCAACGCCAAGGTCACTCTTGCCAGTCCTCGGCCTGGTTCTCAAAAGCCACGCAACCGCAAGAAGCGTCAAGGTCAAAATCAAACCCTGGCTTCTGCTCATACTGTGGTTCCTCATTCTCCACCTCTGACTGAATCTCTGTCTCCATCCACCCAATCGCCTTCTAGCCAGGCTACGCAATCTTCGCAATCTCCCAAGGTCTCGGAAGACGAAAAAAGCAACGGCCAGCAAAAAAACTTTCGACGTTTTAACGGCAATGGAAGCCCTCAATTCAAACCTCGTTTTGGAAGTCCTCAACAACCACCGCAATTTTTCCCCCAGGGTCAGGGGCAAAACGGCTTCTATCATCCTCAGCCTTACCAAAACTTTCAAGGGTATCCTCGTGGCCAATACAGGGCTCCTAGAAATGGTGCACCAATCATTAATGGAGGATTTGTTCCCGCACCATTTGCTAATGGTATGATGGGGTACCCCCACACGCAAATTCCTCCACCAATCTCTCCCAAACAGGACCCACTGGAAGCTTTGACCCAGCAAATCGACTACTACTTTTCCTTGGAAAATTTGATCAAAGACATCTTCTTAAGAAAGCATATGCATGAACAAGACGGTTGGGTACCTTTGTCATTGATCTTGAACTTTAAGCGGGTCAAAATCATTCTTAATGGCATCCAAAATAGCTCGGATCTGCCTAATGTCGATCAAGATGCCGTTGTGTTGGCTTCACTTGATCATTGCAAAAATTTGGATATCGACTACGTGAACGGTAAGACCAAGGAAACTGCCACTGTAGCCGATATCAACCTTCGTGTCAAGGATAACTACAAGCAGTGGTTGCTTCCTGAAGCCTAGGAAGTAATTCCAGCGGCCTAATTAACCCAAAAAAAGAACCAGTAATAGAAATTGTTTTACTATTCTACCTAGAATAGCTTCGTCATATATATAGCTTAGCACTCCACTATGGAAATAGACACCATTAACCATCCAGATCGGTGCTCCGCGGACCTAGCTGGGCAATCTCAATGTCGCTTTCGCTAGCCAGTTGCTTCTCTTTAATTTGGCTGAAAACCTCCAAATTCTTGACGATTTTTTCATCAGCAACTTCAGAGTCGAGAGCATTGAGGTACTCCCGAGGGATAATTAACGGCCAAACCCATTCGGCACAAATGGCAAAAAACATTAATACTCCAGGAAATCCCACGGCGCCTTTTGTCAAGGTGATTCCAAACTCGAAACCAAACGCTATTAGTTGCAAAATCAAGTAGATGTAGAAATACTTTTTGCTTGGAGTTTTGTCAATTTGGCGGAAAACTTCCGGGCAATTGGGATCGTTTTCGATGTAATCGTGGTCCATGAAAAGGTAGCGAATTCGGTTGGTGATAATATTGCCGTGAAGGCCAGTAATACCCATGATGAAAAAAAGACCCGAAAGAACTGCCTGAGGAATAAGTCCTAATACCACCAAGAACGGTCGAGACATCATTGCAAACGTCATAATACCCTGAACTGTGTTGGTTATGCGCTGCTCAACCACCGACAATGCCTTTCCAGTACGGTGATCGTGAACCACTAGAGATTCGGTATGGAGAGGAGCCTGTGGAATTAACCCATTCGGAGCAGGAAATCCCAAAATTCCAGCGATTCCAGTGGTGAGTCCCAATAATGCAAAGTCCCAGTGAAACGCCGACGGTTTTTTGAGCGGGTATTCCTTCAGTTGTGCCATCAATGACGAAACATTGTGGTCAAAGTAGAAGAGAAACGTGAGCAAAATAGCAAATGGAACAGCAAGAAACACATCTCCCACGCTGATATTTTCCAGGGGCCAGAAATGAATAAACCAGCCGTGGGGTCTTGCTTCTCCCGATAAAGTTGGAGCAAAAGATTTGGTAATGGGTAATCTTGCGAGTTCTGTTTTCTCCAAAAATCCACCAAAGTGAATAAATCCGGTGAAAAAAATCACAGAAGCCGGAACCCCGTAGTCCACAAAAATCTTGCGCACAACTGGGTTAAAGTAGTGGAGCTGAGACCCGAATATGTGGCTTCCAACTCCACAGGCTACCATCAAAAGGGCAATCATTACCGAAGCGTAACCCGATGCCAAATCGACATGATGGAACTGACCATTAAGAAGTTGGATAGCCTTTTGAATATACACCACGCAGATGAAGAACCCAAACACATCGCACGAGTACAGGCTGATGATTTTGAGGAAAGAAACCGAGTTGGTGAATGCAAGAATGAAGTGGAAAATCATCGACCATAAGTATATCCAACACATAAATGGAAAATAAGGGGTTCCTCGCGGTCCAATGAGCTCGTACACGGTATAGCTAAAGATGGAGATGGGTCCGGTAACTCCAACTATACACAAAGGTTGACCGGAGAAAAGACCAAATGCGACTCCAGCAAACGCCAGACTCATCAACACTTCATTCACCCCATACGAGTTTTCCGTCTTGTCAAACATGTCCTGCGCAAACGCGATGGCGGGAAGAAGGTTTGTAAAGAATATGTAGGTTGTAGAAGGAACCACACGGTAATTCCAGGCATCAGTGAAATCGGACTTGTAGTATGGTAGTCGAGTTCTGACATCGTTGAGGACTCCGTAACCAACATATTTGAAGCTACGGAGCCACAGAAGGCTAGGTACCCAATTTCGGGCGGGCATTAACAAAAGAAAATTGTTTTTGAAGGGGAGAAACTATTAGCAAATAAGTGGGTTAAGTGAGAATTGACTGCTAAATCCTGCACCTAACTCCGATTAGATGGTGCGGCGATTGATTTTAGACCACGAGGTGGAAAATTTACGAGGTTCTTTTACCGGTAATTTACGAGTATATGGGCCTTAAGGGAGTGTTACTAATGCTGCAAAGTTCATGTTGGTGGTTCATATAGGCGCAGGAAATCATCTGAGGTCGCGTGACTCCGAGTACAAAAAAATATTGCAAAATGCACTTCGTTCAAAATCATACAATGCGGCTGCAATTGCCCTAGAAGAGCCCTCGCTCACCAACACGGGTTGTGGGTCCAGCCTTAACATGGATGGCAAAGTAGAGTGTGACGCGAGCATTATTCGGGCAAATATTAACGAAAACAAAATTGAAGTCAGAGTCGCTGCTCACAATATTCAACATAAAACACCAACATTGGCACTTTTGAATGGTTTGGATGCTCTCACAAGAGAATATAGTGCCAGTTACGGACTCTGGGGACTCTCAGCTCCTGTGGTTTTTGATTATGGTGCCATTGCATTGAGATTTGGGTCGAAAACTCACTCTCAAAATGAGTTGGTTGACGGCCTGAAAAGGAAGGTGTTTGAGTTGTACAGGGAACGAATGGAGAAGAAAGGCGAAGACACTAAAGTCCGGAAAAATCTTCAGGAAAATGTTCAGGATTCTGTTCAGGATTCTGTTCAGGATTCTGTTCAGGCTCCCGTTCAGTCCGTTCAAGACACAGTTGGGCTTATTCACTTAACCGAAGAAATCCTTACTGTCCTGTCTTCATCTGGTGGAAACTTTTTCAAATTACCAGGACGAATTGGTTGTGCTGGTATTGTAGGAGCCGCAACAGCTGTGAGATTTTTTGGTCTGTGGTGCATTAGTTGTCTTTGCAGTGGAAACGGAGATGATATTATACAAATGAACTTGGCAGCTACAATAGCTGGTCGCTTTGAAGATCCTGATACTTTTGGATTTCTGCTTGTTTCATATATTAAAGAAGCAGCAATTTCGTTACCATTACAGGCACAAGATATCCATGGAGATAATATCATTTATGTGGGAGTATTGTGTGTGCTACGCAACATATCCACAGGAGAAACCAGATTGGTTTACTGTCATAGTACAGAGTCATTTTACTTTGGGTATATGAAAGATAAACCACATACGGTACTTAGTCGCAGCCGTGCGGGAGTGTTTGTGCAAGGCGAGTACAGAATATAAAAGCAGATCTACGAAGATAATGAAAAATAATGAAGAATAATGAGGAATAATGAAGAAATATGAAGAAGTTGAAATAAGAAAGAAGTTGCAAATTTGTCGTTGGAGAATTATGAGTGTTCGTAAAATTGGCTACAATCGTAGAAAGGTATATCAGTAGCAAGACAAAATCTAGTTCATTTAATGGAAAAGACCAAACTCATCTATTGAACACTTCCTTCTTTTTTTTCTTCTCTACACCATCCAATTACATTGTAATTTATTCCTATTAACGGGAGGTAGCGTGCACCTTTTGGAAAGCACCCTTGGCTTGTTGCTTGGAAAACTTGGACTGAGCTCCGGCAGCAGCAGACTTGGCCTTCTCAGCCTTTCTACTGGCCTTAGCAGCCTTCTTGGCTTCCTTGTCCTTAGCCAACTTGAGGTCTCTGGCATGCTTTCTGTCTTGAGGTTTTTGCGATCTTCTCTCCTTAATCAAATCCAATGAAGCTCCGACAATGGCTCTTTGGTGCTTGACGGTTCTTCTGTTCTTTCTCTTGGTGGTTTCCTCAGAAATACCCTTCTTGTGTTGTCTTCTGTACAATACAGTCCAAGCAATTCTTCTTGGGTTCTTTCTTTGGTGGAATAAAGAGGCAGATTTCGATGACGAGAATCTGAACACCTTGGAGTCACCTCTGACAAACAAGGTACCTCTACCTGGGTAGATCTTGTTACCGGAAAACGAATCGATTTCAACCTTCATTTGTTCTTTCAGTAAAAATTTTACCCGACTTGAACCAAATTTTCAGCGAGCACCAAAGTGACACAAAAACTCGGAGTTGTGTTAGGTAAGCGCCCACCAACTATCCAGGGTTGTGCCCTGCACGTGCGCGATTCCGCTCCTGCGTGAGCACCACTAAACATTTCTCTAAAAATTTCGCATACCTCATTGCAACGACCGGAGTGAATAACACAGAGATGGTAAGTAGTTGAAAAAATGGAGGCTTTTGGCTTATTTCCTGCTCATACTAATGCAGGCCCCTAAATCTAAGAACCAAGAAAACATCAACGCCAAGTTGGGTTTGGTGATCAAATCCGGTAAATACACCTTGGGTTACAAGTCGGTTGTCAAGTCCTTGAGAACCGGAAAGGCCAAGTTGGTTATCATTGCTGGAAACACCCCAGTGTTGAGAAAGTCGGAATTGGAGTACTACGCCATGTTGTCTAAGACTCAAGTGTACTACTTCCAAGGTGGTAACAACGAATTGGGTACCGTTTGTGGTAAGTTGTTCAGAGTCGGTACCATGTCCATTTTGGATGCTGGTGACTCCGACATCTTGTCCTCCATCAACTAGTGTGTATTAATAGATATTATAGTTGGAAGGTGTAGTCTACCAACTCCTTGCGGAGTTGGTAGCTCTGGTCGTTTAGTCACTTGTTCATTCACTCTTCCCTTCACTCCTCACTCCCTCCTCACAAACTCTTGCGTGAGCTGTTGCTCCAACTTTTCAATCGCTTCCTCCTCGTTGCGTATCAACTCGTCTATATCGATCTCATCGCTGGTGTTCTGCTGCTCCAAAGTCCCACTATTATATGCCTTCAACCGTCGCCTTTGCTCGTCAATTGTGGCTCGATACTGCCGCATTCCCGTACTGAGCTCCTCGTACTCTCGGCTATACTCGCTGATTTTCTCCATCACGTCGTTCTCATCCAAATGTGGATATTTTTCAACCAACTCCACCACCATTGAGCACAACCTGTCCACTGGTGCATCTTCTCCACACGCGGAAAAAATCCACCTTTCTGTCTGTGAGTTGTGCTCGGGCTCACTCCCTGTCTCGGGGTACGACGACACATCTGGAACTCTTACTGCGGTTCTTTTACCTTCATTAGTGGTTTTGATCTGAGTATATTCGTTGAAACTTTTGTCCACAAACAACGACTTTCCATCCTTTCTCTCTGGGAGAACCTCCATGAGTGCTGCTTCCGAATCGTCGTCGTTGACATCATTTGAGCGGCTAAAAACGGGATTTTTGCGATGTATTTTGTACAACGCGTATTCTTCAGGTGCCGAATCTTTTAGTAAACGTGTAATTGGAGCACCACGATTAAATGCATTTGTAAATATGCCTGTGCGCTTGAACTGGAGCAGGTTTAGGGACTCGCACAGGCCTCTTGTGCGTTCCAAAAAGTAGTCTAATGAAGGCATAAGTTGTGTAAACAGAGCAGTCGCGATAAGTGTCGGTGTGCGGGTGCGCACAAATTATTGATTCATTCAATTCGCATTAATTATATTCGCATCTCATTCATTTTCTGTCTCATCTGCTTATGAACTTGGACACCTACATCAAAAACAGAGACCACTACCTTGCCCTTGGTCTCGAAGGCTCCGCCAACAAGTTGGGAGCGGGTATCATAAAGCATAATCGTGGTCCTTTGACCGACAAAAATCGAGCTAAAGTTCTCTCCAATGTCAGAGACACTTATATTACTCCTCCTGGTGAAGGGTTTCTCCCACGAGACACGGCCCGCCACCACCGCAATTGGGTGGTCAGAGTCATCAAACAAGCCCTTAAGGAAGCTCAGGTTAACGGTGAGGACTTGGATTGCATTTGTTTCACCCAAGGTCCAGGAATGGGTGCTCCTCTTCAAAGTGTGGTCATCGCTGCCAGAACGCTTTCCCAGCTTTGGCAGGTACCTTTGGTGGGAGTCAACCATTGTGTGGGCCACATAGAAATGGGAAGAGAAATTACTGGTGCGCAAAACCCCGTGGTGTTGTATGTCAGTGGAGGCAACACCCAGGTCATTGCATACTCAAAACAGCGGTATAGAATATTTGGCGAAACGTTGGACATCGCCATAGGTAATTGTTTGGACCGGTTTGCTCGGACGCTCAAGATTTCTAACGATCCAGCACCTGGTTACAATATTGAACAAATGGCGAAAAAGGGTACTCATTTGGTACCGCTTCCATACACAGTGAAGGGCATGGACTTGTCTATGTCAGGAATCTTGGCTCACATCGACTTAATCGCCAAAGATCTTTTTTCAAACAACAAAAATAAAAAACTCGTTGACGAAGAAACTGGCGAACCCATCACCGCCGAAGACTTGTGTTTCTCGCTTCAAGAAACCTTGTTCTCTATGCTTGTGGAAATCACCGAGAGAGCCATGGCACACGTTCAGAGCAATCAGGTGTTGATAGTGGGTGGTGTGGGGTCCAATGAACGATTACAGGAGATGATGAAATTGATGGTTTCCGACCGAAAAAACGGGTCGGTTTTTGCTACTGACGAGCGGTTTTGCATAGACAATGGCATTATGATTGCCCATGCGGGTCTTTTGGGCTACAGAATGGGACAGAAAAATGAATTGAAAGATACGGTGTGTACTCAGCGGTTCCGCACCGACGATGTGTTTGTCAGTTGGCGAGATGATTAATCGTCGATTTGTGGTCACGAAGTGACCATAAATGACATAAAGACGCTGACAATAACTCATAAAAACGCTTTTATGACGGAATGGGTACCATAAGTCATCATGAACCATAAGATCATCAACCATAAAATCATCAACCATAAAATCATCAACCATAAAATTATCATTGCTTTTCAAATTATCATTGACCATAAAATCACCATCGAACATGATTTTTATTGACGATAAGGTGATTGTCGACCCTACCGATAACCCAAAGCAACCATTGACCAGATTTGCATTCAGTGCCTAGCACTTATAAATACTCAATTGAGACCATTAATGAAACTTTACAACCCTTGCCTTGCTCATGGCACCGCCCACGGTTATTGACCCGACGGCACCGCCAATATCAATCGGTTTTCAAAGACATCCATGACTTTCTACTTGTGGGTGCCAGATACGAACTGGACATCTTGGCTTAAAAAAGACACTATTGCTGGTTTCAACGGTCCCTCACGTAGTGTAGAGTTGCTTGTAGTCAATTGGCATCCCCGTAGAAGACTGGCTAATTTTCTGACTTTGGTTCCGTCCCATTTGGAAGCACTTTTCTTGTAGTCGTGATTAACTGCGCTAATAGCAGATACACTATTTTCAAATATTACCTGTGCTTTATCGTACCGCTCGTTTGGGTCTCGAGGTACCATCAGCACCGAAGTGACAGGACCAAAAATTGACATAATTTCAGCTACAACCTCTGAAGTGAAAAGTCCATCGAGTTCTGGTTTTCTTTTCCATGAAACTATGCAAGGTTCAGCCACCAGTTTCTCATCCCAAATTGATACTCTCGGTCCATCGAGCTGGCTCGAGGATACATAGCCCGGAGCACTCTTTCGTACTCTTTTTTCAAGTTCTTGTCTTTTTTTCAAACCCTCTTCACGTAATTTTTCAGTATTTTGTGGGGTAGACAGATGCGGTTTTCGGTGCTGTTCTTCAGCGAATGCAAGTTTTTCACGGAAAGCTTTTATTTGTTCCGAAGCTTCGTTTGTGTTTCTTTCCTTGGTTAGCCGCGCTCTTCGTATCCTGTCGTATTCCAGCCGTAAAGTGTTGTTATTCAAAATTTCATAAATGTGAGAAAGGGTGTGAAATTTCTCTGCGGCCTGTGGCGATGGGTCTTTGTCCGGATGGAACTCTAGGGCCTTTCTACGGTACTGTGAACGTATCTCAGACCCTGTGGCATCGCTGGAGACCCCGAGAAACTCATAGATATCGACTTGCCCCGAGGCAATGGCAGATAAGATATCCATGATTTTCGCGATGAGAAATTTTTGTCAATACATTTATGCCTAATCTACAACTTTTATCTAAGCCTTAATAGTTCTCAAGCCGTGGTTGGATCTAAAGATGGCATCTCCCTCGGCGTAACCTCTTCCCAATCCGAAACCAACACCCAACCAAACGGGGAAAGCTCTTCTTCTAAAAAAGAGCACCGAAGCCAAGACACCTCCTCCGAAACCAAGACCGGTTTTGATCAAGGTGTTGGAGAGAACGACGTCCCACTGTGTTAGTAGGAAAGAATAGAAAAAATGGAAAGAATGGGTGAAATGGGAAAGAATGAAATAATAGGGAAGCAATGGGAATCGATCAAAGGAACGGGAAGCAGTTAGGAATGGATGAAAGGAAACCATTACAGTTTTTCTAGTTCGTCAATGGATGTGACAATGCCCCAATTGGCTTCGACTGGCATGAACTGCGATTTTTAAAGTGGTCACAGCAAGAAAGAACTGCTAAATGTGGACTTTTTCGAGAAAAACGATCGAAAGTGATTAACTAGTATGGTGAGCTGGTCATATTGAGTATTCTAGTCGCTTCTTTCTTGTCGATTACTTCTTTCGTGTCTTTTTCATCTCAATTATCGTCCGATAATTCTTTCCACTGGACAATTTCCCACAAAAATGTTAACTTGTGCCACAAAAATGTATAATTGGTAGTTCTGTATCATTTTCCATGTTCAAAAACCCACTTTTCTTCACCGCTGGGTTCAATAATTCCACTACAAATTCATCCACTATTTCACCCTATCGCAACACCAGTCCCCGTTGCTCAAAACACTTCAAAGTCGTTTACATACCTTATCATTCAACAAGTTCTGCGATGGAGTAGCAACTTTCTGGTCAGACATACTTGCTACGATTCTAGCCACGAAACAGGTCTTGGAATTGTCGCAGTTGATTTTGGTTGGTCGACGAGCGTCGCGTGCGGGTCACATGAGCGAGCGGAACCGTGCGATCGAAAGGGAAATTAGTAGGTAGCGAGGAAATGAGTAGAGATAGGGAGGAAATGCAATAAATGATTTGTGTTACTTATAAGGGTAATTTATGGAGGCATGAGTAGTCGAGGGTCGTAGAACATGTGAATGTGTTTATCTTGCTTTTTGGTGTCTTTTCAGCGGAATTGACTAATATGTTGCACCAGTACCCGGAGCTCTAGCGAGCATTTAGCGAGAATCTCTCATATGTCTAGGGAGGATCGTAGCGAGGATGCGCCGGCAGTTCGCGGGAGTTCCCACTTCTCGCTACTCCCACCGTGAAATTCGCATTTCTCGCTATTCGCACAGTTCGCATTTCTCACTGCAGTGCCTTTGTCGCTATTTGCAGTCCACTCCACACCTTATCTTCCAACGCGCAGCTTCATCCTGTTCTTCCTTCCGGAATGAAAGACAAGCGTGGGCGTTCCAAGACAAAGAAAACATGTCTATCGTCACACAGGGAGTCGTCTCCTCCCTCCACCAGAGTCAGAACGGTTCCTACAACGCCGTTGGATCGCACTCATCTTCTCCCCAAAAGAAGCCAAGGTCGTAGTAGACTCAACAAAATCAAGTCGCTCAGCAGAATCGAGATCCGCTCCCAGCTCCCGCGGCTCTCGGTGCTTCTGACGCCGTTGGAGGGCCCGTCACGGAAAAACGACGAACAAACGTCTCTCCGGTCAGCGTCGTCTCGCTACTCGTTCGCACTGCGACTACTCAGTATTGTCCCTAATGTGTTCCATGCCACCAGAAATTACTATAACGACTTCACCACGATCGACTGGGCTACGGCTTTTTTGCTGGCGAACAGGTTCAACTTTGAACTCAGCCACCGCCAGTGGATTGTGAACGATGGTTTGGACGAAACCTCCGAAACTGGCGAGTCGAAAATTCCTTACTACTACAAAGCATACTTGATCCTGGGCAAATGGGTGCTCATAGTGGCCATTGGATTCTTGTTCTCGCTTATTGCCTTCACCATCGACAAAATTGAAATTTTGCTCGTTGGGTTCAAACATGGCTATTGTCGCAACAACTGGTTTGCAAGCCAGGTTAGCTGCTGTAACGAGCCCGTCAAGAAGAACGTGTTTAAATCGGGACTGGTGTTCACCACCAATACCAAGTGCCCGGATTGGGTGACTTGGGCCAACTTTTTCCAAGATCTTCCCTTCACCTCGGTCAGAATCGATTTTGTCATTTATGTGATGCTCACATTAATTTTGGCATTTTTGGCGTGCTCCGTCACCCTCACCACCAACATCGCCAGCCGCCGTGTGTTTGTCAAGCTGGAGTCTGACGAAGCCATGGTCCAATCCAGCTCGTCGTCTCTCGAAATTGACGAAACCACCGGTGTGGAATACCACGAAAAATACCCTTTTGGAAGATTGAACATGTACACTGCGTGTGGCTCGGGTGTTCCTGAAGTCAAGACGATTCTATCGGGTTTCGTCATTCGTCGTTTTCTCGGAACTTATACGCTCGTAGCCAAGACCATAGCGTTGATCTTTGCAATTGCTTCCGGTATGGCGTTGGGTAAAGAGGGTCCCTACGTCCACCTCGCGACCTGTGTGGGAAACATCATGACTCGGTTTGTGCCGTATGTCAAAAATAATGACTTTATGAAGAAACAAATACTCTCGGCAAGCGCTTCTTCTGGAGTAGCTTTAGCCTTTGGCTCCCCACTCGGTGGAGTTTTGTTCATCCTTGAGGAAATCAACCATTATCTTCCATCGCATCAGCTCTTCCAGGTGTTTTTCTGTGCCATCACATCGACGCTCTTTCTCAAGTTTTTGAACCCTTATGGAACAGGAAAAACGGTTCTTTTCGAGTTGAAATACACCTCAGATTGGGAAACGGTGGAGCTTCTTTTCTTCATCTTTCTTGGAGCTGCTGGAGGCGCTTTTGGGGCGTGCTTTGTAAAGTTCACTGGGTGGTGGGGAAAGACTTTCCGCAAACTAAAACCGATAAATGGACATCCTATCTTTGAGGTGTTTTTGGTGTCTTTAATTACCGGCATTGTCTCGTTTTGGAACCCATACACAATCCAAGCGTCTTCGGAATTGGTTCTAGATCTCGCTACCCCATGTTCCACCGAACTTGACCTGAGCTTGTGTCCTACCATTCATGGCGAATTTGTTCGTGAGATCAAAAGCCTCATTTTTGCATTTATTGTCAAGCTAGTGTTGACTTTTATCACTTTTGGACTCAAAGTTCCCTGTGGTATCTATGTGCCTTCGATGGTAGTAGGAGCGTTGTTTGGTCGAATTGTTGGAATGTTCATTCAATGGTGCAATTATTCCTTCAACCTTGCTGTGCCAGCCGATGGCTTGGCCACCTCAACTTCGATAATGAGGTACATTTGCTCACCAGATTCGTCCAATAACGATTGCGTGGACTTGGGAATTTACTCTATGATTAGTGCTGGAGCATTTATGGCTGGTGTAACCAGAATGAATATTGCTCTAGTCACCATTCTCTTTGAACTCACAAGCTCATACACCTATGTTTTGCCAATCTCAATAGCCATTGCCGTTGCGAATTGGGTTGGAAGTGTGCTAGAGAAAAACTCGCTTTACGAGTCTCTCCTCATACAGAACGACTACCCATTCATGTCTTCTGAGACTGAGCCTATAGACCCATTTGTCAAAACTCGCGACATTATAGACGATAGCGAAGTTTATGACTGGACTGAACATTCCAATTATGACACCCACAAGTCAAGAAGAGGCACCAATCCTTCCAGTCTCCAAAACTCACCATTGGTGCTGGCTGGTGGAATGAAGGTGAACCAATTGGCTCGAGTTTCAAATCATGTCTACGACAGTGACAAACTTTACATTGATATCAGTGACTCGGTCCATGTTCCCATGTCATATTTGAAACTGAAACTTCATATGCTTGCAGACAAGTACCTTCTAGATGGGTGTATTCCACTTATCAGGCATCATGTATGCGTTGGGCTCATCTACTTTTCTGAGCTCGAATACTCACTTGATAAGCTCGCTGAGTTCTGCCTTCAAAATGAAGTGGTAGAAGATCTTGTGTGCAAATTGGCAGAAGACGACGGTGATGAAAGCAGAGATCTCAACTATAACATTCTAAGACAAAAACTAGAGTTTTCAAAGCGGCAAGCGGGAGTTCAATTGGATTACTTCAACTATGGTTCCCATGAAGAATACGATGACATGAACGAAGAGCTCTCCAACCTCACAAACACCTTGGAGTCTTTGTCTGACCTCACGTGCTTCGTCGACTATTCTCCTATCTTCTTGAGCTACGATTCTGAGTTGGCGTTGGCACATCTTATTTTCGATCGAATTGGAAACCGGGTGATTGTGTTGTTGAAGGATGGAAAGTATTATGGGGTTTTGCATAAGAAGGTGTTGATTGATTACTGCCGGCAGGCGGAGACATAAGAAAGAACTAAGCATGGTATTGAATATGAATACTGAATTTACATCAAACGTTTTCATTGTATATTCTCTCTGATATCGAAATTTTCGCAAATTGCAAAAAATGAAATATTCATAAAAATACTAAATATTCTTCAACCGCAGAACGAAACTAATCAGTGAATTGATATGAAGTAGTAAGTATATTGAAGCATTCCCCAACTAAACTTATAATACAAAATCGGGGAAGTAAAATCGGTATATTGATGAAAATTTGAATTTCAAATTTTTCATATAAATTGCTAATTGTCAATTGCCAATTATCTAATTGAACAGTCCAAGACCGAACGGCCGCCGTTTCATCCTCGTATTCTTGACACATCTTGTTACAATGTTGCAACTACATATACGGTGCGGCGCAGTGCATGGGTGTTCCTGCAGCTGACATACCACATTTGCAGCCACTGCAATATAAAAGCAGCCAATTTTCCCCCCTAAAACAAAACTCATCAAATGCCACCAAAAAAGGAGAAATTGGTAGATTTGGACTACGCCAACAACTATGTGCATTCAGGGACCCTTCCTGTCACCTATATAAGCAACGTGGAGAACGCAACTCAAGGGTATCCAAGATTACAAAAACTCAAAGATTTGAAAAAAGACCAAATTCTGAAACACGCAATTACTCCTTGTGGAGCAAGGGTCCGATCTCAGGATATAGTCAGCACCCTTCATACGTGGATTCATGAGTACAATCTACAATTTGATGTGGTGATGATTGGAGCTTTGGTGGATAATCAATTCATCCGTCCAATTCTCGAACAGCTTCCGTTGCATCGTCTTTGTGCCAAACCGGGATTTCTCTTCGTATGGGCAACATCCCGTAAGATTCAGGAGCTCAGTAAGATTCTCGCGGGCGAACAATGGAACAAAAAGTTTCGTCGGTCGGAAGAACTTGTGTTTGTTACCATCGACAAGTCGTCGCCTTATTACCCGGGAAACGATAGCTACAGTAACCCGGATTGCATGTTTGAGAACCAACAGTGGCACTGCTGGATGTGTATCACCGGAACCGTCAGAAGGTCCACCGACAACCATTTAATTCATTGCAACGTTGACACCGATCTCCAATTGGAGCCAAGAAAGACAACAATTGCTGAATATAACGCGGTCCCGGATACAATGTACCGAGTTGCAGAGAACTTTTCCAACGCCAACCGCCGCTTGCATATCATTCCATCGAGAACTGGATATAATACCCCAGTTCGGTTGCGTCGCGGATGGGTTATCATGAGTCCCGACGTCATGGTCAACAACTTTAATCCCCTACAATACGAACAAGAGCTCTATTCAAAGTCTACAGTGAAGTTTAAGAACGGGAGCCATTCGGGACCTCAAGTGCTCGTTCCGCAAACAAAAGAAATCGAGGATCTTAGACCCAAAAGTCCAGTACCAAATGGAGCATCCAACTGAATTAGTATTTGTCAAGTAAAGCCATGCTCAGATAGGTTGATGAATGTTGGAAACGAAATTCTCAGCATTGTAAGACTCTGAGTGAGCTGAGTTGGTATCATCATAACATGAAAACTTACGTTTTTGTTTTGCAGAGTTTGCATCGCATCGACTCTGATATTAGCACGGGCGGGTAACGGCAGCGGTGTGCGGGTGGTATCCCCAATCCGGATTAGAGAGGGGCGGACCTGCAAAATGTCGCCGGCGGAGCCCGACCGCGACGGAGCCGAGGCATCGGAGAATATCGGAGAACACGCACCGATCCCCATGGTGTTGCGGCGCTTTTATGAGCCACACAATGGTGTTACGGGCATGTCGGTAGCCAATTGAGATAGGGTCAATCCTGATTTCGGATGAGAATACCGTTTTCGTATCCGATTGCAAGAACCGATGAAAAGAGAATAAGTCAAAAGCCTGAAAACGAACCACAATTGCTGATCTGCCAATTGCTATTCTACATACTAACCTACTATGCTATTCTACACTGCTACCGTCGCTTTCCGTTCTGTTTTTCTTTGCTTCCGGCTGGTTGTCGCACCTGCATTCGGACTCGAATTTTTTTGTCCTGATTATAGAGGTGCGGGGACACTACCCCGGCCTTCCCCAGATTTCCCGCCGGGGTATATATATAAGCCGGTCTGCCCATTCTTGCCGCGTTACAACTTTGAAAATGTCCTCAAAAATCACAGTTAAGAATCCCATCGTGGAGATGGATGGTGATGAGATGACCAGAATTATCTGGAAGTTCATCAAGGACAAGCTCATCACTCCATATTTGGACGTGGATTTAAAGTACTACGATCTTGGAATCGAGTACCGTGATCAGACTGATGACAAAGTCACCACCGATGCTGCTGATGCTATTCTCAAGTATGGAGTTGGTGTCAAGTGTGCTACCATTACTCCCGATGAGGCTCGTGTGAAAGAATTCAACCTTAAAAAAATGTGGCTTTCTCCCAATGGAACTTTGCGTAATATTCTCGGAGGAACTGTTTTCAGAGAACCAATTGTGATTGACAACATTCCAAGAGTTGTGCCCACATGGGAACAGCCCATCATCATTGGTCGTCATGCTTATGGTGATCAGTACAAGGCAACCGATGTTGTGATTCCGCAGGCTGGAGAATTGAGCTTGGTGTTCAAGCCGGCAGACGGTTCTGAGACGAAAACCTATCCAGTTTTCAACTATAAGGCTCCCGGAGTGGCACTTTCGATGTACAACACCGATGAGTCCATCACTGATTTCGCCGAATCGTCGTTCCAATTGGCGTTGCAGCGTAAGATGAACTTGTTTTCTTCGACCAAAAACACCATTCTCAAACGTTACGATGGAAGATTTAAGGATATCTTTGAGGGTTTGTACGAGTCCAAGTATAAGAAACTCTTTGACGAGGCAGGAATCTGGTACGAACACAGACTTATTGATGACATGGTGGCTCAGATGTTGAAGTCCAAGGGTGGCTATATCATTGCCATGAAGAACTACGATGGAGATGTGCAATCAGACATTGTTGCACAAGGTTTTGGATCGCTTGGTTTGATGACTTCGGTGTTGATGACTCCAGATGGAAAGGCATTCGAAGCCGAAGCTGCTCATGGAACCGTCACCCGTCATTACAGACAACACCAACAAGGCAAGGAGACGTCGACAAACTCCATTGCTTCCATATATGCTTGGACGAGAGGAATTATTCAAAGAGGTATTCTTGACGAAACCCCAGAAGTAGTGAAGTTTGGTGAGGCATTGGAGAAGGCTGTGATTGACACAGTATCCAAGGACGGAATCATGACCAAGGACCTTGCTTTGACCCAGGGTAAGACCGACCGCTCGTCGTATGTTACTACTGAAGAGTTTATTGATGCAGTCAAGGTGAGATTAGACAAGAACCTTGCTAAATAGAGGAAGCAGAAGATAACTTATTTATAGGAAAGCTGGTCAAAAGATTTAGGAAACAAAAATCATAGCACTAAACATAACATCTAGCTTTTCCTCTTCCTTTTCCTCTCTCTCGCTCTTCCCACCCGTACACCACATCCTGACAAGAAACAATTCACAACTTCCACGCCAATGAATGTGGGGTCGATATTAAATAACGACGGGCCTGTAGACGCTGGTTCTGTCACTGCCAATTCCAGTGCGCTGAATCTGCCTGTAGCTCGTCCCGGAGCTTCGGCAAGACCAGAACGACATTCTATTGTCAACTTGTTGAACGACGATGAGAAAAGCGCAAAAAACAAGAACATTTTGAACAAAAAAGATGCCGAAAAGAAGCAACACGAGACACCTAGCGGCTCTCTGGGTACACAGGACTTCAATGGAGACTTCAGTACACAAAAATCTATAAAAAGCGACGAAAATCAACGTGCCCAAAATGCCCCGGTCGATGAATTGGCCCGTCTTCACAAGCTTAAAAGCCTGACAAAGCCCACACGGTACACCGTGCCTCCCATTTGGGCACAGGAATGGAATCCAAGCAAATATGGAGCTCCAGAGCCTACTATTCAAGGACCACCTGATATTAGCGGAACGTATTTATCTTCCAAACGGGTGTTTGACCCAACTATAACCACCAGCGTTGATCTCGAGTGCTCTATAACAGGCGTAATACCACCCGCTTCAGTTACCAGGACAGTGGCTGAATGGGTATATGCAAATTTCACCGAGATTCCCAACGACCAAAGACAGAATGTTGAGTTAGAAGCCAAATTTGGACTTATAGTTGACAAGCGAAGTGGCCGGCGGATCGATATCAGCGTGGCTTCCGAGTGTATTTTCACCGACAAGGCAAATACTCATTTTGACATGGGTGTTCATGAAGTTGGCTGGCGAGCCATGTGCGATTTTTTGGACGAACTCGAGCGGAAATACCAGGAAGAGAACCGCAAAAGCAACACCAAGACAAAACACAAGTTTTCCCGACTAGAATCCGACGTTACAGACCGGTTTTATGAAATTAGTGAACGCAATTCGCAACCGAAAACCATGAGAGTTTCCACCGATGCTCTTCTGAAACGCCAGTGGGGCATCAACAAGCAGAGA
Source organism: Naganishia cerealis (assembly GCA_030039265.1). NCBI lineage: Eukaryota > Fungi > Basidiomycota > Tremellomycetes > Filobasidiales > Filobasidiaceae > Naganishia > Naganishia cerealis. The sequence continues at coordinate 183,600 of JASBWR010000020.1, read as the reverse complement.
CTCAGTGACTTGTACATCCACAACCCGCTGTGTATGCACGATCTTCGGTTATCTCTTCTGTATGAACATCCGATTCCCGAGACCAGTCTAGAGTCGATTGTCTCCAAAAACCAGCCTGTTCTTACCAGAGCCAAGAAACGGACTTCGTGGTCCCACCGGCCCACCGTGACCACGTTTGACCTTACAAAAGTACAGACACCTCGAGAACTGAAAAATATGAAGGGAAAGAAGATTGTAGACCAAGACACCAGCTACGAAGTGGAACTCGAAGTGGATACTCCAGAACTATTTTCAGGCTACGATTTGTTTAAGACCGGCGCAGATACCATTCGGTTTGAGGAATTGATAGAGATTTTCCTCAACAATGCCCGGTGCCTAAATAATCGGGTTACCAAGATGGCCAACAAGTAGTAATATACAGGGAAAGACTTGACCGCCTGCAGGATTTCGCGTCGTGTCGACTTTCTTCAGTCGACTCTTCAACAGGTGGTCAATCCATGCCCATCAACGTTACGGGGCTCTTTGTGGCACTTTTGGTGCTTTGGGTGGTAGCAGGAGCAGCGCTGTATGGTCTAGTGTTTATATTCAAGCACCAACCTCGTCCAGAAACCTCAAATGAGAAATTATACTACACTAATGATGGCCTTGAAGACACAACTTATTCGCTTCCTTCGAGACTTCTGTCAATAACAGACGGCCCAAGTGCCACTACAGACCTCAGTGTGGTGATTCCTTGCTATAACGAGACCGAGAGGCTAGGAAAAATGTTGGACGAAGCAGTGGGGTACCTTCGGTCCACGAGGTTGAAGTATGAAATCATAATTGTCGACGATGGAAGTCAAGATGGTACCGACAAGTATGCCTTGAACAAAGCGGTGGAGTTGAAGCTCGCTCCTCATATCATGAAAGTTGTAAAATTGGATCACAATCGTGGAAAAGGTGGAGCTGTGACTCACGGCTTGTTGCATTCGCTGGGAAAATTGGCACTTTTTGCCGATGCCGATGGTGCTACCCAATTCAGCGATGCTGAGCACCTCATTACTTATCTCCAGAAGCTTCCAGAAGACAGTGCTGGTGTCGCTATTGGGTCCCGAGCCCATATGGTCAATACGGAAGCGGTGGTAAAACGGTCGTTTATTCGCAATTTTCTCATGTACGGGTTGCACACGTTGGTGTATGTTTTCGGGATCCGAGACGTCCAAGATACCCAATGTGGGTTCAAGATGTTCAACAGAAAAGCGGTGAAAATGATCTTTCCACATATGCATACTGAAAGATGGATTTTTGATGTTGAGGTGCTTCTTCTTGGCGAAATACAGGGAATCAGCATGCGAGAAATCGCGGTTAATTGGCAGGAAATCGGAGGATCCAAAATCGATTTGGCTCGAGACTCCATAGGCATGGCCATCGATTTGGTGGTGACAAGATTGGCTTACATTTTTGGGGTCTACAGGTTGGACGAATGCGGCAACGAAACCAAGAAAAAGGAGTAACAAGGTACGAATAGAAATAGGAATAGAAGAAATAGATACTAGAGTCTTTTGCTAAACTGGACAGACGCTTATAAGACGAGGCTAGACATGTTCAAACAGATAATCCGATATGGTGTAATGGCTAGCACAGTTCGCTCTCACCGAGCAGATCGGGGTTCGATTCCCCGTATCGGAGTAAAAATTTTTTTTCGCGGTGCGTCGGTTTCAATATTTTTTGCAGCCCAGAAACGACAGAAAACTGGGAAAAAAAGGACGAGTAAGAGCGCGCACTTGGGATGCAATTGAGCTGAAATTGAGATGGCTTCGTCAGCTTCTTCTAAAATTTGACACGCTTTCTCTTCTGGCTCCCTAAATCATGCGGCATCGTCAAATTGGACTGCACATCCATACACCGGTACCTTCTCGGTTATTGGTTATCTGCAGTGATCAATTGTGTTGAATGCAGGTTCTGCATGATGCATATGCATCGTGCAGACGTCACATGAGACAAATAGAATTATACACTAGGAAAAGACACTTACAAACCAGTCAGTATCTCAGTACCTTCATCAGTCATGCAGAAATTAGTCTATGCACTTAAATTTCATCTGCACAAAAACTCGCTGAAATTGACCCTATCAGTCAATTACATCACGACATGCAAGTATCTGCACCTGTCTACCCCTATCGTCAAAATATGCCCAATTAGCCAAAATCTATTGTTTCGAGTGAGCTAACGGTGCCGCAGGCACATGCATACATGAAATAATGCTGATACGGGAGCGCTATTGTGTGATCGTGACATCGCATGCGGTTAGAAGCATAAGAAAACTTTTTACTGGTCCGCTACTCCTCTCCGATTCCCGGCAGCCCAATCAGGCGGTCATTAGCCCAATAAAGTGCGGATGCATTTGACAGTGGACCTCGAATGGGAAAAATTGCATAATCGTGCAGAGTTCAGGTAGTTGCATGACAGCGCCTTATGACATGCGCGACTGCAAACGGCTAACAAATTGAAAGTTGGTTGCGCGTGCGCAATTATATATAACCAAGTCGGCGAAATGAAATTTACAATTGCATTTATTTAGCACCGCAATCACTAGCTGACGAAAAGATTGATTTTCAGTGCAATTGAAACCAATTGACATATTGAAGATTAGATAACAATCATTCTTCAACCTACAATTCAAAACTTTCCATACTTTCCTTTAACAATTTCACATACAAACCGTCACAATTCAGGCCGAATTTATGTCCGCATATATCCTCCTCGCCTCGAGGCAAAGTGCTGAAACTTCACTCAGAAAGCACAGGAACCTCTCGCTGTCTTCGAGTAGTCGGAGTTCTGCAAATTCTTCCGGTTCGAGTTCACGAGTAAAACGGTACGACATAGCCTCCAATACTTATGTCGAAACCAGATCTGTAAGTTCCGCAGATAGTGATGTTCTCAGTTATCAACGAGCCAAAGATCGGTTGGCTCGCAGTCCTTATTATCACAGCAACTTTCTTTTGAACCAAGAACTATTTGGTAACACCAAACTTTTCTCGTCTCGCAATTTGGAAATATTGCGATTTACATATTTTGAAAAATTCACCACCGATGAAAATTGCATCAATGTTTCGGGAAAATCGCCGTATATGAGGGAAATAAACCGTATACGACAAGGAAAAAGCAAACACCAAAATGAAGGTGAAAAATTTCAAAATGAAAGTGAAAAATTTCAAAATCAAACCCACGACAATTATGACAATTATGACAAGCTCAGATCTTCTTCCTCCGTTCAGCAGATTCTCCTTTCGAACCAATTTTGGAACGACATCTACCAAGAAATCAAATTCCAATCATCCGGCAATATCAACTACTTTGACCTTATGCCATCTATGACCCACTGTCAAACATTTTTTTCAGCAACTTTTGACTATCTATTGTATCATATTATGGAGCTCACACCTCCGGAATCAATGCCTCATCAAGACCCTTTTGTTCATTTTAACGATTTCGACTATGGATTTATCTCCAATATGGGCCGGGTTCACGTGCAAGAATTTGCCACCCAGCATCACTTTTGCAGCTATTTTAGAGCAGCACCATCAAAAACAGCATCGGTGGAAATCCATATCAAGCTCTTGACGGTTTTGGTTCAAACAATGATAGATAATTTGAGGCAAATTGTGCAAACTGGGAATCGTAATCGGCACTCAAAAGTGGTTGATTTATGGGAACAATTTATGACATTTGTTATGATGCAATTGATATTTACTCCTGATAACAGAGACCGCTTGGAAAAGCTCCTGGTACCTCCAGTTAAAGAGTACGAATTTCCTAGTCCTAATATTGATCAGGAAGAAGAATTTCGCAATTCGAGTCTCGAGTCAATTACATCCAAAACCACCGGTCCTGCATCTATCGTATCAGCCACCAATTCTATGCTGATCTCGTCGCCCGACTCCGAGCACGACGAGCCGGAGTGCACAAAGACCCCCAAGCGCCGGGTGTTTCAGTTTTTTAGGAAATGAACGTTGTCTGCACCTCCGCTTCCCCTCTGCATGCTTATTTGCGTTCTCCCGTGCACCTGCTTCTTGCGCTCTGCGCTCTGCACTGCTTCCTCTCTACGCTTGGCGACATGTAATGCACTCAGGTACCGCACGTGCCGCCTGCATGGTTGTCTGCACCACGAAAGATTAGCGCTTTGCACAGAAAAAGACAAGCATTCAGATCACTTAAATGAAACTTCCATCACTCTTAAGAATTAGTACCACCAATCTTCCATCTCTTTGTCCCTTGCTTTTTTTTTCGTTATCTGTGCCGAGAAAAATTTCCAAATTCCCTGCATATGCGAACGGAACCCCCGTGCCCACCTGCAGTCACTAATCCCCATTCGGAATATTTATTATTTACGATGCGTCTATATTTATCCTGTTGTTGTGGATACCAAGGGGCTCCATAACCTTCGATGCTTTCTGCAGCAAGGGTCATTTATTAGCGCATATATAAGCGGCCCACTTTCCACTTATTTTATTTGCCATAATCTATTCCTTCATCCACAACCCTTGTCGCTTGTATCCTTAGTGCGGCTCATTAATTAAAATATTGTGGTGTTGGGTCTCCATATATATTGCATCATCTCCTGAAGGTTTTTCTAATTCTTAATGATACCCCCTGCAACTTCAGACTCCAGTCTCTTACGAGAACATGCCTTTTATGACACCGGAAATCTGAAGTATTCGCTCGGTTCCAAGTTTGATTACTACCAAAATACTTTGAACGAGTCAGAAACTGCATCCACAATTTTTGCAATATTGCTTATAATTACCCTTGTCCTCATGTTTCTCAACTTTGTTCCTAGAATCAGACACATGCACCGGCACCAGGTGCAGCGCGAGAAGCACGGGAGTGTCGAAATGGTGTAATCTCGGAATATTTTGCTTTCAATGAAAGTCATCCGTGGCTTAATCTAATACAATCGTCCAAACTTTTGGACTCATCGCCGCTTATAATTGGCTAATTGGCTAGCCGCCTTTCGATAACAAACCAGTCCAGTGGTCACTGGTCTAGCTCATTCCTTGCCAGGCTTCATGCCAGCTTCTTGCCAGGCAACTTTGCATACAATTCTTTTCGTGAATTCTTTCGGTCATCTTTGGTCATCTTTGGTCTTTAGCATAATATACTTTAGTGTCCAGCCTGTAGATCTACCGCTTTCGTTGCACCATATCCAACTCGATGTCCCATATGTTCCAGTCGTACCAGATTAAACTGGGAAATATAGTAAAGAAATGCCACATTGAATGAGCATCAAAGATACCCCATACTGGATCAAACTCCATAAGTTCAAAAGCCATTCCCAAAACCATCCAAATGTTGAGAAATACTGGAAGTGTAGGAATATACTTGGATTCTGCAAAACCAACATGTTCAAGTTTTGAAAGGATTTTAGTCTCGAATGGGAGTAGCTGGATTGAATTATTGAAGAAATGAGGGTTTTTGGCTACAATTCGAGAAACAGCCAAAGAATGTAAAATCCACAATGCCAATGAACTGAGACCGAAAAATAACCCAAATGCCATATTGTAAAGGTAATCCCAGCGCCTTAAAAGTTTGCAGCAATGGAGCACAAACACTGTTATTAATCCACATTGAAAAACAAATCGTCTCTGGTGGTTTTTTGACCGAAAAAGGTCAAAGTACCGAACCATAATGGCATTGAAATTTGCCAAAATAATGCCTGCTGCACCAAAATAGTCCAAAGTTTCGGTGATATTGTTGTCCCGTGTATGGAAAAGCGTACTGAATGTCCAGCCAACTACACTAACAACCACAAGCACCATATACTGCCAGTACATTGTCGCAACGTCGCTATTGGATCCGTGTTTTTTGAATTGTTTCTGCAATTTTGGCCAGTTTCGGTAGCTAGCCATCATGTTTCCGATCGAAAATACCACTGAGGCAAACTCTTGGATTCCCAAAATCCGTACAAACGGCCATTTTCCATAAAATTGCACGATTTCATGGCCATTGTTTTCACGTGAAATTGTCACCAATCGCTGGCATTTATAGTTACAATCCAGCAGACAGTCCCACAGGAAAACAATCCGACACACTGGATTCACACTAAACTTTTCAAACTCTTCTAACTGGTATGAAGATGGAGGAACAGAGTCGAGAACAAGCTGGGGAAGTGGGTGATCCAGACGTGGATTGGAACATGAGTACAACTCGTCACAGTGCAGTAAGCATTTCTGGAACTCGGGAAGCCTATCTCCAACCGAAGCAAGCGCCAAAGACGCATGGAAGGCAATGGCTGATAAACGAAACCAGTACATGTTGAAGTAATGAGCATTGGTGGTGAAGTAGGTGTGTGCAGGAAGACAAGTTCGGGACAAAATTGACAAGACAAGTTGACACCTAATAGCTGGAAAACTGATCTGGAAAACGGAAAGTCATGGTCGGTGTTTTCTGGCTGAAATGTTCTCGTTCATGTTCAAGTTGATGGTTTTTCATGACTCTACTATTTGCAACATTAATGCAGAATTCATAAATTTTGCAAATATCTAGAAATTTGAATTTGAGAAGTTATTTCTTGAAGCTGAACAGGATGTTGCTTCTTCGACATGCAGCATACATTCTATTATCTGACCAGCCATATAAGCCAAACATAGAGCCGAAAATCAATTGTAATGAAGCTGTCATAGTCGCGAAATTCCTATTATTCAAGAAAGCCTTAAATGGAAAGCATTGAAATGAAACTCTTCCGACTGAATATTTGGCTCTTCTGAATCAAAAGGTACCACAACCACAAGACAATAGCCAGTATCCATAGAAAGATAAATAAGGGAAGTTGAACAAATGGCCTGGTAATAGTCATATTCATTTTGACCGTGATTGACCATGTTTGAAGGGTATTCTTTCAGAGCAATGGTTGCAAAAAATAAAGAACTTTCGTTAAAAAGGATAACACAGAAATGAAGAGTAAAATGAATGGTCGGGCAAGGAGTAAACAAAATATAAAAGTCGGTAATTGTTGCAACGGCTCGCATTCTGCGTGAAAACTTGCAACCAATCTGGTCCGCATGGACCCAGACACCACGACGTATATAATGGATCAGATATATCCCCTCACATACATATACTTGCAATACATGTAAAAGTATATAGGTATCGGTTATGACCCAGATATAAGTATATACTGTTTCTAATTTCGATTTGATAAGTAATCCCCATAAAATATTATGACTTTGACAGCTACGTTCTGTTGATATGACTGATATGATTAGGCATTGAAGCTCAATTAGATTAAACAACGAAAAACGAGTCGAATAAATATACTTCCGGACGGGTCATTTATCCGCGGATATATATATGCGTTCGATTAATGTAATTTTTCGAACAGTTGCAAAAAGATTTCTTCCGCTACGAGGGGTAGGAAGATAAAAGATACTTGCAACAAAAATGAGGGCCACGTATATAAGCTCAAATTGTATGAGTGTACGGTAGTACCAAGCTTAATCCGAAAATAGATAACCCAACTTGCAACTAAAAGACTCCCAGACACCTCAAAACGGTCCCCTCATTAGATAAGCTTGTCCAGTGTGTCCGCACTTATAGATAGCGGAGATACCTAATAAAGTTAAGTGCGCATACTAATCGGGATACACACTGTATCTAACAATTAGATCCAGGCCTTTTTCGGAAACAACTGAAAATAGTAAAAGCACCTTATTTTTTGAACTAAACTGGTATTTCAATCAATACAATAAATCCGATAAATCTAATAATTCAGGTAAATCCGGTCATTGTCAATCCACGTTCACCTTGCATGCTATCGATACCCCGTCTTATGTAATGCGTCTTGCTCTGATAATTGCGCTCAAGGAGGCAGAGGACAATAGCCGTCTATGCAGTTTGCCATATTTACGGAGTTCGTCACGTAGACGTAGTCGCAAGAACATTGAAACGAAGTCCCGAAGGAACCGAGTCCTGAAGTTACCAAAGTTCTGAAGTTTAAAGTAAAGAAGAAGAATACGTAAAAGACGTAAAAAACATTAAACCACGAATTGCCATTTACAGAGCGTAGCTCTTATTCGTTCTGCTTACCTCTTCCAAAATCAATAGGAACACTACTCACGCCTCAAATTAGTAGGCTGCGAAAAATGGTAATGCGAAAAACAGTGCGAAAATAGTATTGCGAAAAATACTTGCGAAAAATACTGCGCAAATCTCAAACCAAAAATCAAACGATAAAGATAGATTTGTATAACACATCTAGCCTCAATTCCGATCCGAAGATCATTTGATTCTCTCACATAACAAAAATCTAATTTTTTGAAAATCTCCTTTCGTCTCCTTTTTCCAGTCCTTTTTCTACTCCTTCCTCTCCTTCCTGGACCAATCGCCGTAATGGTATTTTCATAAAAAAAAATCCACAGAGTGCAGATTGAATGCAGGCTGTGCAGGAGTCAGATGTTCCGGCAATTCACTCCCTGCAACCTATCGCATCTTGCAGCTGAATTAGAACCTTTTTGGGAGTTTCTTGGACCCCCGCACAGTAACTTTGAACCCCACCACCACCCCCACGTTGATTGCGCTTTCACAAAACTGGTTTGTTATCCCGATTTCATCCCCTCCTTGACAGTTTGGCTCGGCCTAAACGGGAAGCGCGCCGCACGCGGCGCATTGTCTTGTCTAAATTTTTCTTTCTGAAAAAAAAATTTTTGTTCCCCTCTGAAAAAAAATTCTGGCTTATAAACATATATAAATCCTAGTGGCGAGAAAAAATCTGGCACTTTATTCCATACCACGGGATTTTATTTTTTCACAGGAAGCAGACTGATTGAAAGCATTAACTTCAGGAACTTTATCAATTGACAATTATCGTCTCTGATAAGACCTACTACTACTTTTTTGATTTACCCGTTTTTTTAAGAGCAAACATTTCAAAATCAAGTTCCTAGCAATAGCTATTCATGTCTCGTAAGTCTACTTCTTCCAACTTTACCATGAAAAATAAAACTAACCCTGAAGGTCTGTCCACCTTGGACTTGGCTGCCACCGGACCAAACCCGGAGTCGCAACCGGCTACTAAACGCAGAAAGGTGGATGTCAAAAATGACGCTTCAGATAAACTTGACCCCGTGGAGAAACTTTTGAGTTTTGCCGACCTTCACAATGATATTCTCCACTCGTTGGATCAGGAAACTCATAATGAACCAGAAGAATGTGATGATTTACCCCCTTCTTCTACCCCAACTCCTTCCAATATTTCTGTTAATTTCACCAATATGCTCCAGGAGAACTTGCGCCACTACTATTCCAATTGCAAAAGGGGCCCACTCGAGGTTTATAATGCCAATTCTTCGTTTGCCATCCTCAACAAACCTCTTATTAAAGAGCAACCCCCACTTCCAGCCCCCACCCGTCACGAGGTTCCATTTTTCAAAAATGTCAACTTCAACCCTAACGCCAAGTCTTCCTCTGCATACACGTTTGACGAGTACCTCGCTTATGACGATGACGAGCCGGAATCGACATCGGAGTCAGATAGCGATAACTTGTCACCCGATACACCCACTTCGGCCCACCCATCTCCCATTCCTACCAACCTGAAAATGTGTTTCCACTACAGGCAATTCAATAATAACCTCAATCTTTCGTCCCACCCATCACAGGCCCCACAAGAAGACATTTTACAATTCTTGAACAAGAGATCTATCATTTCCGGCAGAGCCAGCGAGATGGTGAGTACCGGAAACTTTATGATCAATGACTTCTTCTTATAACGATCGCTCTATTTCTTTGTGTATATTTATTGTATGTTACTGATGATTTCTGTAGAACAATCTCAATTTAGTTATACAATCTCTCTAGTTTTATAATCTCACTGTATCTTATCTGTCCTGTCCACGTGACAGAACACGTGACACCTCAGATAATATGCCAGCAACCGAATTCATGTTTTTGCCATGTCATTGCTAGCGTATATTTACACTTATTTATTGGGTGGTTTCACATTCTTACCCCTATGCGTACTAGCAATATACTACTTGCACCCAATCCGTCCTGATAGTCCCAAACCAGCCAAAAATCAAAAAAAATTTAGAGCAGGCGAAATCGAAGATGAAGCAAAATCCGGGGTACAGGCGCTTAAAGCTGGTTGGGTCACTGTAACCCACGAATACTGGCAGTCTACAGAAGACATATCGCTGCTGACTCAAGCAGTGAACGATTCGACAGATAACAAATCTGCGTATTCGTCACTCTATAAGCTTGCAAATAAAGCTGATGAAGCCGATAGTAATTCTAGTTCTGCTTCTTCTTTGGTTATAGGACCAGGATCTCCTACGTCGGACGAAAAGAATATAAAAGGACCACAGAAAAGACACAGATTTTATGCTGTTCTTAAACATGGAAATTTGTTTCTTTATAAAGATGCCACAGTCAAAGATGTGAAACATGTAATTGTTTTATCGAGTCAAGTTGTCACCATTTGGCCACGAGGAATTGCAGATAGCCAATTGTTCACGAAAAACTCCGCCATTTGTATCATGAAAAAAGACTGGTCCAGACACCGGCGACTACTGGACAGCTTTGATTCCGATACGGTTTCTACTCATGAAATTATTGCTACGGAAAACAAACACCACATACAGCCTCCTAAGGGATCGGTTTTCTTGTATTGTGACTACAATATAGATAAAGAGGACTGGTACTTTGCGTTAATTAGGGCGTCAAAATCTGACACTACTCCATCTCCATTGAATCCAAATGTGTTTGCCAAGCCATTGCATTTTGCAACCGATGATATGATCGATATGATCCAAACATTGTACAGTGCCGAGGGCCAACTCCATTCAAAATGGTTCAATGCAATAACTGGAAGATTATTCTTGGCTTTACAAAGAACCCCGGCTATGAGCGCATTTTTGGAGAACAGAATTGCTAAAAAACTCAACAAAATCAAAACTCCTGGTTTTCTTGATAAGTTTCAGATCAAGAAGATCGATCCAGGAACTTCAATTCCTTTCTTCACTTATCCGTCTCTCAAAGAAGTCAACCCCGATGGAACTCTCGTCCTTTCTGTATGTGTCCACTACCATGGTTCCATGGCCATCCAAATTGCAACCAAGGCCAATATTAAACTCGGAAGCACTTTCAAGCCTCGTGAGGTGGATCTACTCTTGTCTGTGACCCTTGAAAAGTTGGAAGGACAAATGATCATCAAGTTCAAACCTCCACCATCGGACAGAATATGGTATACTTTTGAAACGGAACCTACAATGGACTTGAAAATTGAACCTATTATCAGCTCACGGCAGTTCAATTACAACATTATTACCAGCACTATTGGAAAAAAGTTCAAGGAAGCCATTCGAGACAGTTTGGTGTTACCGCATTATGACGACTTGGTGTTCCACGATACTCTAGGAGAAATTTATAGAGGAGGAATATGGGACCAGGAAGCAAGAGGAACCGATTTCGACACTGCAGAGGTGTCGACCCCGGCAGATTCAGATGCGGCTTCAAGCATCGCCAATGATATCGACTTGGACAAGTCCGCACCTTCGGCTGCGAAAGTTCGGCTTTCCAATACCATCAATGATTTCACGAAAAAGCTCAAGAAATCCAAATCATCTCACACGGTTGCTTTGAACGAAGATCAATGTTTGTCCGATGGATCTTTCGTTGACGCCAACAAGAATCAAGAGGGAGAGAGCGACACTCATGATTCTTCCATCAGCAAAAAGTCAATGAACACCTTGAAAAAAATTGGACAATGGTACTTCAAAGACGAAAAGAAAGGTGAAAGTACTGTTACTCAATCACCAGATATGATTCTGAATAGGCGTACGCCCAGAAAGTCCAATGCTGACATGACCCATTCTGCTGCCTCAAGCATGTCCAACCAACCTTCCAGCCCCAAAAATTACATTTCAAGCAGCGCTTTTATTCGTGAAGGAGAACATGTTGACTTCCCGCAACCTTCAAGTAGCACCCGAGAGTCCATGATTGAGCCAGATGCAACATCTTTGAGTTTCGGCGTAACTTCTTCGGCAAGAGAAGAAGACTCGTCCACCAGTAGCGCACGCAGTATACATGCGGCAGAACCCAGTTTGACAGAGGTGACTCCGGCAGTAGCGTTGGCTGAAGATACTCCCAGTTTGGCTCATTCGAAACTAAGAAGAAAACCTCCACCAGAAAGCTTAGCCAGTTTGGAATCGCATGAGAAATCACAAGAAGACGAAGAAATGAGTGAAGAAATGAACCAAGAGGCTACTATGGAAGAAAACGACCAAACCGACATCTAGTTCTATGCAATATACTTAAATATAGGGTGCCCAGCCGCCATACATTTGGCTGAGGTTTTCCGTAGAAGTTGCTTCCTGAATTAAAACATCAACTTGGCCATTGATATTCATAGGAAGCCCTTCTTTCTCATCCATGAGACCTCTGATCTTTCTTCGCACGGTACGAAGATGATCCTGTGGGTCTTGTTGTGTTCTCCAATCCAACAAAGGATCGTATAAAAGCGTTTCAAGATTATTCATCAACGGTGCTTCATTTTCTCTCAAAATCGATCCTGTAACCTCACACGAGATTCTGAACAGTCCTTCGACTCCACTAATCGACATAACGTCGACCATGTTCTGCGTGAGTCTGAAAGGAACTATTTCTGGAGTCGGTAAGGTTTTTCCCTTTTCAAATAGACAATCAAAATCAATGTGCAAAGCCGCTCCCGTCTTCTTGAAAAATAAAATGTTTTCACAGTGTCGGTCTCCAAGTCCAATGATATAGCCCACAATCGACATAACTGCTGTAGATCGAGTAAATGCCGTTCTAGCAAGGTACCACGAGGACGGATCTGAGAACTGGTTTACCAACCAAGCATGTAGAACTGGTGGTGCTTCGTGACAGATATCTTCAAACAAGGCGATCAAATCTTCAATTGACTTTCTGTCGGCGGCAGATTTGCTTTTAACTGCCTTCTGTCCCAGATCTAGTCTCAAGAACATTTTTCTGTCATTCACCATTTGCCCACGTTTCTTACGCTGTTCATTGATAATACCTTTCATGGTATCAACGTTCAGCACGAACTCAATCACACCCATGTTTTCAGCTAGTGGCACCACCGAGTAGTTTGCAATTGTGAGATTGCGTTTTCTAGACTCATTATCAGCCGATAACAATCTATTGATCATCGTTGTGAATTCAACCACTTTGGCATCCTTTCTTGTATCATCTTTTTTGATCATCAAACGGTAAACTTGAAAGTCAGAACCACGAATCGTCACCTGCCGTGGCATTTGGAGGGAATGGAACACATTCACAGCGTCGTCAAACCCATTGAAAGTGATGCTTGAAGACTTGGGAAATGCTGATGAGCTCTTTTGAACATGCTTTACACTGGGTAATCGAATTTCCAAATTTGACCGAACAGGTATTACCAAAGAAGTGCACGGTTCATTCAAGCTAGTTATTCCAAAGTCGTCAGCCAAAGACATCTTTCGTGGTGATTTTTTCGAGATCTTGAAATTGGCAAGTTTTTTGAGAGTTTGAAACAACTGTTGAGCGCCAGAAAGTATTTTTGAAGCATCATTACCAGTGGAAACATAACTTTTGAGCACCAAGCTAACACGATCTCTTCTTGTCTTGTCATTCGAGTTCAAATGTGAAAGTACAAACCACAAGCTGTGACGAGGATACGTCTCAACAAGTCTAGCGATAATTTGATGAAGCAAATCTGCCGATGGCTGATGAGCGTGGCCAACACGGGACAATAATTGGGTTATGGCAGTATACCACACGTACGCTGGGATCTTGGTAATCACAGACCCTATGTCTTGAACAATTTGATTCAATGCTTTTTCTGAATCACCTGAACGTCTGGTAGTCTGAGCAAAGTCGAGCCATACGGTAATCAACTTTGGAAGTGCCTCAAAGATATACGTTGGACCCAAAGCTAGGGCTTTCAAAAAGTATCTCACAAGATGCTGCTCAAAGATTCCTGACAGATCATTCTGAGAATCCATGAGCTTGTTATAGTACTTTCCGAGATCGTAGTACGGTTTTTCCCAATTGGCATCGAGACGATAAGCCTTTGTGTATTCCGCAATGATGGCCGTGGAAGAACTATGGCTCGATTCATCCAACCATTCTGCATACTTGAGTTGTACCTTTGCTTTCAGTATTGACTTCCATATATTCTTGTCGGTCAAAACTTGCTCAATGGATTTGATAGCCTCAGTATGCTTTCCTTGGTCCCATAATAAATCAGCGTACTCAATGGTTGCTCTTCCATCATTGAGTGCCATGGCTTTAACTATTGATTGGGTTGCAAGGTCGAATCTGTGATTCTTGCGGGCTAATTCTGACTTGAAGAGAAGATTATCAGCAACCTTTTGGTTTTCTTTTTTCACTTTGTGGGCCACCAGCTGCATTGAAACTATCGCCCACTGGGAATCAAACGCTTGGTCTGCATTCTTGAGCCTCACCTTCAAGATGTTATTAATGGTGGAACTATCTGACTCATGGTCGGGAAATATGATGCTGGACATATCATAAAGGTTATGCAAATGTGATAAGAGGGCAGCATTGCGGGAAGTTGACGAGGATACAGAGGAAAGTAATGATTTTCCAATGATATCGTAGAGCAAATCAATGCGAGCTTTTGAGAGTTCTTCATCCAGAAGGTCCACGATTGCATTGAGAGCTTGTGCAAATTGATATGTCATAGAGGTTCCAACATCATGAAATTTTCCAATTGAATCGGCAACATAAAGCCATTTTTTCAACTGATCAAAGCTGCCTGAAATGGTGGCAGCTGAAAGACCAGCCATTGACCAGTCGAAAGGAATGGCAGAAAGATCATGATGCTCGGTTCGCACTGCAAGAGTCGAAAGAACATCGTCGTACATAGCATGATTTGCTAAAGATTTGAGTAGTTTGGTTTGATTTTCAATCTTCTCGTCTTTGTCTCCCAACTCACTAAGTGCCTGGAAAGAACTCTGCACAAAGGTCCAGTTATCATTATACTGGAAAGTTGTAAGTTTCTCGTTGAGGTTATTCGTTGAGAACTTCCGAAGAATACCACTTAGAGCATCAAAGTCATTCAAGTTGGCGTACATGGACTGCAAAACGGGTACTATCTTGAGCTCGCCAATTTGGTTTTCAGAGTTTACTCGCCCATCTCGATAGCATTTTTCCAAGTAAAGAATCGTGCGCTCATAAGAGTTACACTCTGCTGATTTGATTGCAATGAGCTCCATTGGCACTCCATCCAAGAATGAGCTCACCAAATCTATTCGCTTTTTCATTCTGGAAGTTTCTGTCTTGCTAAGAGTATAGTCGTTCATATACTGAATTGCTGATGAAACCCAATCGTTGAAGTAGTCTAAAACTTCGAAGACAGATTGATAACAAAGCTTGATCTGGTCGCTTCTATCAGGTGATAATTCCGAGTTGTCCACGTTCAACAAATAGAGAAACTCAGTACGGATATCATTGATGACTTCCTCGTCTCCGTTGATTATATGACTCAAAACCACATATTTCAAAAGGTAGTCACAGATCGAAATATCATGATCACGAATCAACATCGAACATGTTTGAAATATTGTCAGACGAGAAGTACTGTTGGAACCACCATCTTTGAATATGCTTTTCACTGGTCGTTTCAAAAGCGTGGCTGTGACGTCGACAAGCCATTTTTCATGAGTTAAACCAATCTTGAAGTGAGGATACTTCAAAGGCTCATACCTCACAACAGGAGAAACATATTTTGATGACAAAAGCGGTGTCAAAGTCGACTTTGCTACGTCGCTGAACTTTTTCCAGACGTCAGTAAAAGGGTCTTGTGTCAGGGGGTTCAAAACAGAAGCATCTAACTTGAGTACTTCCAAAAACGTTTGCATGGAATAAGCAGAAAATAGTTGCTTGACTGGATCATTGGAAGCCCAAAAGACCTTGAGTACCTTGTTCTCAATAAAGTGACGTAGAAAAGCAGCATTCTCTCGGTAATCTTCAAAATCGTGGACAACAATTACCTGTGATTTGAACGTTTTAAGAGCAAAACGATTGGGATCAAGCGCACCAAAAAGCGATAATGCTTTAGCACATTTCTTGGAAATGTCACTACTGGAGCTTTTGAACTTCGAAGAGGTGTCCAAGAGCGTTCGAATCAAATTGGCCACGTAGGTTTGCATGGCATTGTCTTGAAAGTCTTCTGATTGACAATTGAGTTGATACTTGTCAATATAGATGTTCAAGTCATCCAATGCCTGGTGAACAACGTACTCATTGTGTGTTTGCAAACGACGAGCGAACTCCGACAAGTAATTTGTTCGTGATGTGGGCTTCATCAAGTTTCTGAAGGTGGAGTCCAATTTGAAGTATCTTTCCAAATCTTTAATAAATGGAATTGAAAAGTAGTAAAGCGAGTATTTTGTGTACTTGTCTCGAAGCTCAACAAATAGTTTTTTCAAGATCTGAACCGCAATAATTTTGGATCTGTGCTCAAAAATTGTAAACTTTTGAAATATGAGTGATATGAGTATATCAAACAAAGAAATGAGATGATCTGTCAGAAGCTTTTGAACCAACACATTCCAGCATCTCAACGCAGGTAATTCAAAGTCAGCATTTTCAAGCATAGCTTGCAAGCATGTGGATATTTGGCCAAGAGCAGACGCCGAAGCATTGATGTTGTTAGTTATGAGGAACTCTATGGCCCGAAGCGAGCTCATTCTCTCTAGAAATGGCTTGGTACCTTTGATATGATGAACGTTTTCCGAGAACCGCTGAACCAATTCTAATACGTGCTCACCTAAAAGATATTCAATGTGGTTAAAATTCTTTGCACGAGCCAAGTTTTGAGATTTGGTCTTGGTTAAGTTGGCTTTTGCAATATAGTGTAGAGCGTTTCGTATTTGCTTTTCGTTAGTAAAAATGCCCTTGTCGTTGATTCGAATATTGAGAAGAACAAACCAGGTGATTTCGCCTATACTTGAAACCAATTCAGCCATTGAAATCGATTTGAATTCAGGACTAGCATTAGCAAGAACATTCAAGATGTAAGACTCGTTTATCTCATCGTCCTTACATATGTAGGTTGCAACTATCCGTGGCAAATTGCGGGCAATCAATTTCCATCTGGTGGTTTCTGCTGCAACGGCGATATCTTGAATATAATCATGTTTGTAGTATTCAAGAAACCTTGGAGTAGTATATTCTTTGGTTCGATTCAAAAAGTACTTTTTGGAAATTCCACAAAGTTGAGTGATTCTTTCAAACATAGCAGGATGTTTAACAATCCGTTCTGCAACGCTGGGGAGAAATGGCGATAGAACTTTGTAAGGCGTGAGAGACTTTGCTGATGCAATCCCCAACATTTCGTGGTACACCATATTGACATGGTGATCATTAGATTCGCCAAATAGGTCGATAAGCTTGATAAATATAGCACAAAGCCATTCTCCTTCAGAAATAATGGCTAACTCGCCAAGAGCTCGAAACATGGACTCGGCCAAGTATGCATTTTTTTCGATGTCGATGGACACCAAGCCACTGAAAACTATTCGAAATGCAATTTCTAGATGGTCATCTTTAGGAGCTAGGAGAAACAAGGGCAACACCCTAGCAGCCAAAAGACGGCAATCACGATTATGGTTTCTCTGTAGACACTTGAGCACAAATTTGAATGAAGGCTCGTCAGCAATTGAAACGATGTCTGGTCTGTATGATGCCAAGATCTTGTAAAGGGCAAGAAGTACATTTGTACATAGGATAGGATCCTCTCTTATCTTTTGCTGGTATGTGCCAAACATGAACTCACAGAAAATGCTGTACAAGGTCGATATCTTGGGGTGTTCTCGTATCAAGGGACGAGAAATTGAGATGCTGGAATAATTAGTCTTGCTGAGAGAGCGGTGGTCGCAATCTTCGCAGCTTGAAGTCTTCAATTTGAGTCGACCACTCGAAAGGCACGAGTAGTTTCCCAATGCTGTGATTAATGTGTATAGCGTTAGTCGTGAACCAAAGTTATCCTTGAGAACAAAGCCTTTCAAAAACTGATTTACGTTTGAAATCCATACCAGAGGATCTTGAGCCGTACGGAATTCTGGTGAGTAGAATTGTAGCATGGTATCGAGGGAAGGGGACTGGGTACCGAGAAGCTCTGCTGCCAAAGTATCTAGTTCTGAGTCGTTGAATGGTGCAGGTTCCTTCATGATTTCGTCACCATTAGTTATGGCATATCTCTTTTGGATCACGGCGATGGAATTAGAGAGCAAATGAGGTAGTTTAAGCGGTCCGGAGTTGAACGATGCAAACGCTTTCATGAACGAGTGTTCGAGCTGGCGATCTATACAGATCAAAAAGACTTTGAACAAGCAGCAGCACCAGCTTCTTATGAACGTAGTGTACTCAATGGGTGGCAGAGACGAACTTTCATGGAATTGATCTCTGAATTCCGTTAGCCAGCTAACGACGAGTGCGATGTCTGCCCAGCCAGCTGTCTCTTCCACCACGATATTATTGGTGAGATTTGAGATGAGCACCGATTTCAACTCGTCCACCACCTTGATGTTATCGTTGTAATTGCAAAGAACGAACCACAATTTGCGAGCAAACGTCTCCAACTTTAACGGCATACCTGCGATATTTGCAAGCAAGCGAATCAGAATATCTTTGTCGTTGATAATCAGAAACAAGTGGGTACATCGTACTAGCTGTGACTGGTAGTTATCCTTATCGTATGGCGTGGTGAGAGAAGAAAATAGTCCAGCTAAATCGTGTTCGATGGTGGAGATGAGGATGATCTGTAGTTTGCGTTTATACTGGAATCCATGAAGTTGGGTAGTGACCAAGTTGATAATGGTAATGATGAACAGTTTAATGCAGTTTATGGTTTGGTGGCTCGTTTCGTCGTGATTTGTGGAATAATTGAAGAGATGATGGATGCCAAATCGAAGACCCCATTCGTAGAATAAAGACAGTAAACCTGGGATTTCTATGGCCAATTCCGACTCTGGCAGTGATATGTGGGTGTTGAGCAAGTATTTCTTCTTGGAAAGCACCAATTCAATGGTATCGAAAGTTCTTTGGAGAAGTTGCAATTTGCCATTTCCATTGGCAATTTTGGCGATGAGTTTGTGGGCGAACCCGAAGAGGTATAAGGTTAGTTTTTTGAAATCGGTTCTGTCGTCGTTCTCAATGTTGGAATGGACATCGTCGAGAAACGAAACGAGATCCTGATCACTTATATCGGTGGCGGCCATGGCGCGTGAGCGCGGTGAGAAGTAAAGTGAGAAGTAAAGTGAGAAGTGAGAATAATGAGAGAAGAAAGAATGAGAGAAAAGAATTAGTGAGAGAAAAGTAAGAAATAGCGGTTAGGTAAGAGAGGAAATAGAGAGGAGCGAACCACTGTCATAGTGTAGATCAAGTGTACCAATAAAATTGAGTGCACAAATCATACCGTCTTCTACCGACTCTACACTCTTCCAACAACAATACATTATCACCATTAGATGTAAGTCGCTGTCTAGTCATCATCCCATGGTCCTATAATACATAATCAACTATAGTTGATCGGCCGCTTGAATAGTAAAATATGAGGCTCGGGAGCATGGGTCTCGTAGTGAGCCCATCCCAACGATTGAGTAATTCCCAAGCCTCGCCATTCGTCCTCGTGCAATATACGAAGGGTGCCTGTTTCCGGGTTGAAGTAGTCCTGAGGAATCGCCTTGAGCATATTTTTGGGTAACATTACGTGTCGATATTCGTTGATATCGTCGCTGTAACGAGGACTATAATGTATCATATCCTGGAACTCGAGTATTTTGGCTCGTTCACTGTCTGTGAGGTATCTGGGTTTGCTCATGGTAACGTCAAAAAATGGTAATTGTGGGGCAATAGCTACACGTACTCGCGTGTGTAAAGTCGTCTGCGATGAGCGCCGAATCTGCCGCTGCCTTGACGGGTGCACCGGTGCAATCATAAACCACCTTCAACTGAAAAATGATTTTTGGTTCATGGCATTAGGGGTGTTCACACGGCTGGCAGATGTAGAGAGTGCACGAAAGCGTGGGTTTGACTTTGTAGTATCTCCCGTAGAAGCTGTGGGTACCCAAAATGCTTCCAGGGTGATGGGAATGGTAGATACGACAACCATTGAATCCAGCGATCAATTCATAAATCATCTTGTAGAAATTGCAAACGCTTATTCTAAGCGTGTGAAGCATTTGGTGTTTTCCCCACCTCCCTGCTTGTTGGCGGACAAGTTTGGTTTGAAAAAAAAATTGCAATTGCTCGATTCTCGTACTACTTATACCTTCATCATTCCATTGATTGATGATGTATTTTACTGGGAATTCTGGAACTATGTACTCAATGGCACAGTATCTTGCGCCTTGTACTTTGTTGATGGCCAGAGAGTGTCCAGGTCAATGCTAGAGCGATATTCAACGCTTCCTGTTAGTTACCTTGAAATCGACACCCAAACTGTTCCTCCAGACGAATATATCAAGGTCTTTTCCATGCCATCACCACCTTCAATAGTTCTTACAAACGGAAGAACAGACCACGGACTCACACGATTGCTCCAGTGTGCAGAATATTGTGATAGCATCATAGATCCTCTTCAGCCTCTTCGTGATAATCTCGAACTAAGCGTATACGCTCAGTTTGAAAAAGACACCAAAAAGTATTCACAATACGAAAAGGCAATAAAGTTGGCACTCAAGTCAACTGCAAAGAGTGTGCTTGTTGCTGGACCCGGTAGAGGTCCTCTTCTTCAAATCGTAGTGGAAATGTCTTCAGCCAAAATCACAGGCGTAGAGAAAAACCCACAATGTATCGACATCTTAAAAGAAAGAAATGCTCATGAATGGCAGGATAGGGTTGAAATAGTACACAAGGATGCCCGGGAAGTATGTGGAAAATGGGACTTGGTTGTTTCGGAAATGTTGGGTTCATTTGGGTGCAACGAATTGAGTCCTGAGGTTCTCGATGGGTTCTCATCCACGGTGATCCCGCAATCATATACCAGTTATATTCGGCCCATCTACTCTCCCATGGTGCCGCTGCAGTACTATGTTCCTTTTTTGGCTCATTTTAGTGTCTTTTATTCCATCACAAATCCAATGCCTTGTTGGACCTTCAGGCATCCCAACAACAATTCAATGCAAAAAAAAGCCGTTCTCAAGTTTGTTGCAATGTATGAAGAGTATATCAATGCATTTGAAGGCACTTTCTCTGCGGTTCTATTTCAGAACGTAACCATATCCAACCAGCAAGAAACAAGTGATTATGTACCATCTTGGTTCCCAATGATCTTTCCAGTCGAGAAAACACGACTTGAAAAAAAGAAGGAGTATGTTGTTGAAATTGAACGAAAAGCTTCCTCCGAAAACGTCTGGTATGAATGGAAATTCTTGGGAAAGAGGTATAACCAGAATGGACAGAGCCATTCGATCAAAAAGCACTAAATGGGTTCAATAATTCACCAGTGGTTTCAGAAGTCTTTGAGCCACTTCTGGTCGTTCATTCCTCTCTTTTCGACCCGGTTTATCAACCTTATCTCTCCTATGCAGCCGGTGACGTTTGTGATCATGGTGCGATCTCGAACCATGTCTGTCTTGTTTTAGTCGTTTGATTTCCTGGTCTTTTATCTTTAACAACGGGTCATCCGCAAGTCTAAAGCTCTTATTCAGACCCGTTCCACCCACAATCCGCTCCATTCTGCTGACCACTTTTGTCTCTATAGCTTGCTTTCCACTTAACATGTCTTCAACCTGTTTCTTTCCATCCGTAAATTCTTCATTTACTTCACGAAACCCATCTACCGTGGTCTCTTTGGGTGCATCCTCGTACATCCAGTTCAAATTGCTGAGTTCACGCTTCTTTTCCGTGGGTATATCATCTCCATATTGGAGCTTCAAGAGCGCTTGTTTTTCTCGTTCTGCACTAAGTTCCTTTTCCCGTTCTTTGATCTTTTGATGTTCTTGTAGAGCTTCTTGTTCTTGTTCCCAGAGCTTCTTCTGGTTCTTCATGAGCCCGGGGTGCCATGATTTTTTGAGATTTAGGTTTCCAGGCATTGTGAGTGAGTGAAGTGAGATTTGAGATTTGAGATTTGAGATGAGTGAGAAGTGAGATGAGAATGAGATGTGATTGAGGAAGAATGAGAATGAGATGAGAATGAAACTGAGGGGAGAATGAGATAGAAGAAGTGAGAGCAAGAAATGAAAACATAACAGTAATAAAGTAAAGTAGATAAATGATAAGCTTCATGGCATCGTCTTCTGATAAGAACTACCTTGACCATCTTCAATCTACACCCTCTATCTCTCCATACATTAAGTATATATCGGTTAGAAACCGTGAATTTTGATATTCTTCTTGGGCAACTGCAACTGAGTGGTCAAGAACTCACTCACCTTTGTTCTTTGATCTCCCTGCAATTGAATGACTTCTCCAAGATCGTCGTCCTTAACAATATTACCGTTACAGGCAAAATCCTTCTTTAAAACCTTCAAAATCTTCTTCAAATCATACTCCTGGGGCACACCTTGGACCGTGGTCAATGTCTTACGACCATTACGTTGTTGAATACGAATGTGAATGTAATTTGTTGGCTGAGCTTCCGAGTCACCAGTGTCAGCAAAAGGGTCTGGGGTTAGTATAGCGTTTGAAAATTGGTCACAACAAACTAGCTACGTACCAAATGCGTTTAAGTTTTGGATAGTTGACATATAATAGGCAAAGTTTTGACTTTAGTTGTTTAGTATGTGATGGTCACTTGCAATCTTGATTTGCACCACGAAAAAGCTGCCGGGGTTACCCGGCGCCGCGCCCCACCCGCACCAATTTGCTGCGACTTTTGCCAAATCTTCGATTTAAGGATTAAGCAATGTTGCACCAATTTGGTGGCTTACACGTCGGTTGCAATTTGCCACTAGCAATACAACAATAGGCAACCTGAAACAAATTATTTTGAAAAATTTACAAAAATTTACTTTGCTATTCACTGCTCTCCATTGCTTACTCTTGCTTACCCCTTGCTCTTCAGTTACTTTGCTTATCCTGCTCTATTTACCCCTGCTCATTTGCTCACCTTTGCCTCCTTTATGTCTTCCCCCAATTACACGTCTATCATATCTCATGTGACAGCAAGCACGTGAATGGTCCTCCCCTCAATAAATCGAGGCAATGACAAAATTTTATCATTGTCTATCCATGCCAAAGCAGTCCCTGGCTACAAAAGAGACTCCAACGGACCGAAAGGCACAGGGTGCCGAGTCGTCTCTGGAAAAAATCAATGGCCAGTCCATTGATTCGTCGAAACAAGTGTATAATGAACGGGAAAAGAAATGGCAGTCCTTCATAACTCGAACTGTTTGGGCGCTTATCATGCTCGTATTTTTCCTTACATGTTTGGTATCGGGTCACTTGCCGTTGATATTGATGATCGCTATGTTCCAGATCATGATCTTCCGCGAAATCATCGCCATGATCTCGGAACCGGCTCGTGATAAAAAATTGAAATGGAACAAATCATTAAACTGGTATTTTTTGGTTTGTACGGTTTATTATGTTGATTTCCAAAGTTTTTTTGAATTCTTTGAAGATTCCATTCTCCAGTATCGGGTATTATCTATTTTGGCAAGCAATCATCGGTTCATTTCTTATGGCTTGTACGTTGCTGGATTTGTGTTTTTCGTCTCCACATTGCAAAAGGGCTACTACAAATTCCAGTTTGCTCAGCTCTGTATCACACATACTACCCTTTTGTTGGTGGTGTTTCAATCACATTTGATTATCGACAACATGTTGAATGGTCTTTTCTGGTTCTTGCTTCCAGCTGGGCTCGTCATTGTCAACGATGTGTTTGCTTACATTTGTGGCATCACGTTTGGAAAAACTCAATTGATTGCAATTTCTCCTAAAAAGACAGTCGAGGGCTTCGTTGGAGCTTGGGCTTGTACCAGCATTGCTGCCGTCATATTTGCCCATGTCATGTCAAATAGCTACTACCTTATTTGTCCCGCTGTGAACCTCCACACCACCGTCTACAATTACCCGATCTGTGAGCCAAATCCCGTGTTCATTGCTCAATTCTACCAAATTCCTCCAGACCTCGTCGACTGGGTTGGTACAGAAATCCTCTCACTCAAACCAGTTTACTTCCACGCAATTGCTTTGGCCTCTTTTGCTTCGCTCATTGCTCCATTTGGTGGTTTCTTCGCTAGTGGATTGAAGCGTGCTTTTGGTATTAAAGACTTTGGTGATACTATTCCAGGACATGGAGGAATCACCGACAGAATGGATTGTCAATTTCTCATGGGATCTTTCAGTTACTTGTACTATCAAACATTCATTTCTACAAACACAATGAGCATTGGCAAGATATTACAACTGGCCATCTTGAACTTGAACGTTACCGAAATTTCCCTTCTCATTAAATCGTTGTTAAAGTACATTAATAATGCTGGTGTGCTTACGGACGAAAAATACAAAGCAATCATCGAGTTGTTGGAAGGCTAGTTCCATCTCGGCTGTGTCGCCCCAGCCGCATAGTTTACATATATCTGCACTAATACATGCCTTCCCCCTTGCATCTGATCTGGATCAGCAAGCCTTCGCAATCATGGTCCTGATGAAAACACCCATACACCACAACATCCAGCAGTTGAAGTGAAAGTCGCGGAAATGTTCTACCCAAACGGGAAACCTCAGCCGCACGAGATACTGGCTGCGTCCGAATTAGGATTGCAGCCAGGCTAAGAAGGAATTCGCAGCTATCGGTTTGGGCTCGAAACTGCCTGAATTCGACCAGCAGCCAGCAGATCTTGACAAAACCGGTGGAGCGATATATAAATTGGCCATGGTTGCAAATTGTATCTTGTCGAACAATTTTATTATCCGAGCCATAGGTTCTTGTCACTCTTTTACGACCACTGAATACATTCGTTAACATACTCAAATCCACAATCTTTTACAATCACTTACAATTACTATGATCCAGATACTTACATTCCTTCTCATAGTACAATGGGCCATTGCAGCTCCTTTGCCTGCCATTCTCACTCGGTACCATACCGCGAACCCAGTGACAGTAGTTAATACAGTCACAACTGGAACCACAACTTTATTGCTTCCTCCAGTTGAAATTTTCATTTCCAATGGTGTTTCGTACACTTTTACTCACACCGAATCTCCAGCTGGTTCCCCAACTACTTCCACGGTAGTAACCAACGAGCCAACGACAACTGCTCAAGATACTCCAGCCTCTACTCAACAAGCCAATACTAAGGCTGCAACCACACAAGCGGTTCCAACTACCCCAGAAACCCAAACTGTTCCTCCAGCGACTCAAACTCAAGCCACTCAGCCAACTCAGCAGACTTCCCAAGCCACTCAAGCAACTCAGACTTCTGCTCAGACTCAGCAGACTCAGACCACCCAGCAGACTCAGACTACTCAAGGTCAAAGCTCTCAAGCGCAGCAGACTCAACAGTCTCAGTCTCAGACTCAGACCTCTTCCGGATCAACTGAAACAAGTGCTTCTTCAGGTAGCATTCCTGCTCCAAGTGCCATTGTATACTCACCCTATGCCGACGATGGAAGTTGTAAGGCACCCTCTGAGATCCAAACAGATCTCAACTTGATCAGCAGCAAAAATATCAAGAACATTAGAGTTTACGGTGCCGATTGTCACACTCTTGATGCTGTGTTGCCTATGGCTTCCGATCTTGGAATCAAAGTTAACCAAGGTTTCTGGATATCATCAGCAGGAGTGGACTCTATTGATGATGCGGTTGACGACTTTTTGGCTTACGGAGAGAAAAACGGATTTGGAGTCATCGACTTTATCACCGTTGGTAACGAAGCCATCAATGAGAAATACTGTACCGTTTCTGAATTGACAAGCAAGATTGCACTGGTCAAAGCCAAATTGAAGAGCGCTGGATATACTGGTAAAATTACCACCTCCGAGCCACCAGTCTCTTTCATCAACAATCCTGAGTTATGTACAAAGTCTGGCATTGATTTCGTGGGTATCAATCCTCACTCGTACTTTAACACAAACTTGTACGCTTCTGATGCTGGAGACTATGTAACAAGTCAACAGGCAGCCACTGCTGAAGCATGCGGTAACATGGATGTTCTCATTACAGAAACCGGTTACCCATCGAAAGGTAACGTCAACGGTAACAACGTACCATCACCTGAAAACCAAGAGATTGCCATCAGATCCATCATAGAAAAAACCGGTGGACAAGTGACCATTTTAACAACATACAACGACTTCTGGAAACACCCAGGACCTTATGGCATCGAACAATACTTCGGTGTAATAACTTTACTTCAATAGGATGCTTCATTTCGATTAATACATTAGACAGGACCAGTTGTAACATCTCAGAACTCAATCACCTTCTTTGGAAAGTACTCGTCAATTAATTCCAAGTAGTAACTCTTCAATTCGTCAACATCGTATTGCTGGTCGTTCTTAGAGTACAAGTCATACTTGTTGAAAGCACGAACAGCTTCAAGCATTTTTGTATCATGATCGTCCATGAGGTATGTATAAGCATTCTCCAGGTGCCATGGATAGAATGAATGGTATCGTATCATAGCTAAAGCCTCTTGAGGCAAAGTTGAATTGTTCTTGGCGACATGATACATGTACTCATCATGGCCCCAACTCAACATCACCTTGTCAAGTCCACAATGTTTGGAGTAGATTCCATATTTGGTATTGTAAAGAGGATTGGTAAAATCCGAGTTCTTTTTAAAACTTTCAGGAAAAATAATTCGACTCAGAAATTTGCAGCCTACTGGAAAGGTATCACCAACCACGTCCCACTGCCCTTGAGAATCAAAAAAATATAGGAGCTTACCAAGGTCATGAATGAGTCCCACTAGCTGGAACCAGCGAGGTTGACCATCTCGTCGTATTGCTTCGGCGGTTTGAAGAGCATGGTCGATTTGAGACAATTCTGTATCGGGATCACTATCATCAAGGAGCCGGTTTAATTTTTCCAAACCTTCCCAAACCGACATCTTGGCCCTTGTCTTGGTTTTGAAGTTGATTCTGGCTTGAATATTGTAAGCCACCGTTTGTTTTTCATGTTGTTCTTCGTAAAACTGCTTGACTCTATCGCACGCCAACTCGTACTGGCGAAACATTTTTGTGTTTGCATTTTTGTAGTAGTCCATCTGGGCATCCCAGCTGGCAGAATCTTTTTCCACGTCTTCGTTTTCTGCCATTCCTGGTTTTCGAAGTTGAAGTTTTAATTGGTTGACTTGTAAAACTTCATCATCTTTTTTGTCAAGACTTTTTCCCAGCTTGTGCTTCTGGAACTTTTTCTTGGTGACCTTTGTGTGGATCATAGCAGTGATGAATAGAGTGATGAAATAGAAAGTGATGGGAATAGAATGTGAAAATAGAATGTAAAATGTAAATGAAATAAAGCTTGAGAAAGTGCGTTTCTGCTTTATTGGTGGTAGGTGCAGGACAAACGGCTGCAACAATTCGAGCGAGCAAATCAAGACAACATTACTAATTAATATGGAGAACTATACACGTTAGCTATTAGTTTATATCTCCTCGAGTGTCTTGTGGGCGTCGTTGTCAGAAATATCCTTTGTGGAGTCGTAGGTTACTTGATCAATATTAATCTTCTCGGGTCGTTCCAAAGCAGTGAATGGTTGACTTGTCACCTTACAATAAATCCACGTTGCTAACAATCTTACACCTGTTGCTGCAAATGTGATCAAAAGACCACCGAAAGGAGCCACCACGAAAGCACCAAAAGGGCCCCAGTCTTCAGGGTTATAAAGACCGTTCCAAATAAGAAGAAGCTTTCCGCCTTCTTTGGCAGAATTATAGTAGACGGTTCCAAACACGAAAACACCAATAAGAGCACCTAAACCTCCACACATGACATCGAATCCACGCAAAAACCAGAAGCATCGGTCGCTCAAACCCAAGAAAATTGCGGGAATGATGGCAGCAGAAACCAAATCAGCAATCAAGTAGATCTGAAGAATATCATTGGCCACTTTCACAGCCAACACAATGATCGGAATCATCACGAGAACCACGAGTCCACGAGTGTAAATCATAGGGAGTTTGTTCCTAAAAAAATCATTGGATATCGACGATACCATTGCTGATTGCAATGAGTCGAACGTACATGTAGACAAGGCAATACTGAAGATGAGCACGAAAGCCACTACCCATCTAGGCATTTTCGCCAAGAGAATAAAGAAGGCATTGTACCCATCAGCGTCTCCCACCGTCAAGTCACCGGACCATACTGCGAGGAAACCAGTGGTTCCCACCAAGGTGCAAATTGCAAAAGTGACAAAAGAAGCAATCGAGCAGCCGATCCACAAATCTTTGTCGGAACGACTGGCAAAAGTACGGAGCCAGAACCCAGCCATAAAACAATCATTGGTGACAATTGCCACGAACAAAATGTAAATTAATTGCCAGCCAAGTTTGTTAGCCTTGAGCAAGCCCGAGGGTCCAATTTTGGAAGTATCGATATCGATATTTGTTCCCATTCCAGCAGCACAAATGATGATCAAGAGCAATACCAAGACACCCTGAAAGTTATCGGTGATGAAACTAACACGGAAACCTCCTACTGAGGTGTAAATTGAGGTAACAATGCATTCCACAATCATAGCACCAAGAGCGTCTAATCCAGTCAAAGTTTCAATTGCGGTTCGAATTGCAACCAATTCTCCAAGCATGAACAAAAACATGGTCAAACATGTGAAGAACGACAAGTACCACGATGTCACCATTCCAAAACGTTTACGAACCCATTCGGTGAACACAAAACCTTCGGGGCATTTTTTACGAATGATGGGCCCAACGCACGCAAACCCGAGAATAGGAAGAGATCCGCAAATGGTGTATACCAAAAGACCATGAAGACCAGATATATTCGCTATCTCGGAGTACGTCGTCAAAATACCACAGCCCATGGCTGGGTTAGTATGGAAACGAATACAACTTCCCCACGCAAGTATGAACTTGATCGGGTGATGGCGGTTTTATTCTCAGCCCTTGCGAATCAAAATGAGATAGGTAAGGACACCCGCTGTTGCAAATGAGAGGAAAAAAACTGTACTCAGGTTACTTACCAGAAGCGATAAAATTCAATGCCAATGGTATTCCTCGTTGAGAACCATTGTGCGAAAGAAAAGAATCCGCTTTATAGAAGCGATATGCAATGGCCAACCCTGTGGCGAGAAGAAACGCATACGTTAGGTATATGATGGCATTACTACCCTGAGATGAGAGCTGAGCCATAGGAGGAGAATTTTCGATCGAGCAACACTAAGCCTTTAAGTACGGCGATGGCACCCAACACCACGGAAGCCGTATGCGCTTACGGGAACAATGAAAAATAGAGGAGGAACAAAAAATACGAAGAAAAAATAAGAAGAAGAAAGTAAAAATATAAGAGGAAAATAAGAAATGAGAAGAAGAAAATGAAAATTGTTCGGTCAAATTGATTGAAAATGAATAATTTGATCTGACACAATTGGCTAGGTGTGCTATATGTCTTCCCTCTTTTCCCCCTCCCTCCTGCTCCAGTGCAGGAATCTGCGACCTTATCAGTAGCGAATATTTTCGCCGATATCACCACTTCCACATCTTTTCATCTATTCTTTGCAATGCTATCCACAGAAGCTTCCTTCGGACGCAGGTTTGCCCAATGCTTCTGTGCGATCTTCTGGTGTCTTCTAGCCGGGGGCCCGATTTTCGGGTTTGCTGCCTTGAAACCAGTTTTGATTGAAGGTGGAGTTTACGAGAGTGAATGTGACGTTTCGGTCAATCCTCCATGGATGTCGTTTCTAGGTGTGCTGAAGGAGGTCCAAAGCTCCAAATCCGGTATTGTAGCAAAGTGCACAGCTCAAGATCTTCGATTAAATTTGATGTTCACGGTGGGTGCGGTTTTAACCAACGTTTCGGCTTTTGTCATTGGTCGTGTTCTCGACGTTTACGGTCCTCGCGTTTGCGGATTGGTTGGTGCAGGCTTTCTCTACTTGGCATGCTTTGTGTTTATCTTTTCCGATGCCCTTGAAGACGTTCCTTTCTTCGACCCGTACTTGATTGGCTACGGAGCGATGGCACTCGGTGGACCTTTTTCGTTTATTTCGTCATTCCAATTGTCCAATGCGTTTCCCAAAAGAAGTGGCACAGTTTTGGCGCTACTTACGGGCGCTTTCGACGCTTCCTCGGCGGTTTTCTTGATCTATAAGCTCGCTTACGATGCCACCAACGGCGGTTTTACCATCGAAAAATTCTTTTGCATGTACTTGATGGTGCCGGTATTCATGACCCTAGCTCAAATTTTCGTCATGCCCGGCGAATCGTACAAGACAACTTCAGAAACGGGTGCCGATGATTTTGGTGCTTCCGAACCAGAGCACTCGGAAATAACTCCATTGGTGGAACCAAACCACCCCCACAGAAGAGATTCTATCGGAGACGCCTTGAAACAGCCATACGCCAATGAAGGTGAGGAGGTTTTGGTGCAGACGTCAGGAGGAGTGTTTGGAATTTTGCATGGCTACTCTGCCGAGTTCCAGATGAAAACGCCTTGGTTTTACCTCATGTGCTGTTTTGCTACCATCCAGATGTTACGGTTGAACTACTTTGTTGCCACAATCAACACTCAGTACACATACTTATTCCATTCAATTAGCCGTGCCGAGCTGCTCAACAGGTTTTTCGATGTTGCCTTGCCGCTCGGCGGAGTGCTTTCGATCCCGTTTGTGGGGATGTTTCTCGACCACATGTCCACTGTGGTGGTTTTGGCGTCGCTTTTGACGGTGTCTCTTGCTATTGGCGTATTGGGACTCTTTGGCTCATACATTACTGGAGTGCTCAATGTCTGTCTTTTTGTCGTTTACAGGCCATTTTTCTACACTGCCGTGTCAGATTTCTGCGCCAAGGTCTTTGGGTTCGATACCTTCGGTACTGTCTACGGAGCTATCATATGTACTTCAGGAGTGTTCAATTATCTCCAATCGTTTTTGGATAAAGTAACCCACGAGAATTTCGACATGAATCCCACTCCGGTAAATGTCATCACTATCCTTCTTACGTTTGTCATTGGCGTTGCTACCGTCGGCTACGTCAACCAGCAGGCCAAGGACTATGCCAAGAAAAAACTAAATGCTAGTACTTAGACTGAACTTTGCTATATATATGCTCCATTACGAACGCCGCACCGCCAGATCTGTGCAGGAAATTCATCTATTGAGATTCGACGTCGCACGAGATAAGCAATTGCACTCGACCTTTGCCCAAAACATTTGGTGGAAACAACGGCCTTTGGTAAGAGAACGGCCACGTTTTATACTATTCCATTCGTCAGCACTCACAATCTCCAACTAAATCTACCCCAATTGTCTTTCAAGTTTCGTTTTCTTCTGTTTTTAAATGGCCACCACCAAGAGCAAGCTGGCTTCTTCCACATCCAGCCCGCCGGCAGAGGACTCTGAGGGCCCTGATCTCCTATCTTTGCTAGAGAAGAGGCAATCAGAAGCATACCACAACATTCATTTTAATGTAACGTCTGTAAATGGCGAGTTTCAGACCCGGAGTAAACGCAACTTCAACAAACGGATTTCCTTCGATACCATCAATATTTCCTATGACGACGACGACGAAGACGAATATGACGAAGAGTTCTTGGGAAGATACGAGTTCCTGGATCGAAATCGTGGCCGCAACAGATATAGGTCACCATCACCTTCGCATTCTCCTCTCCATTCTCCATCCCGTCGAATGTTGTCCCCACTTGGAGATCAGCCCATGGATAGCAGTGTATTCAGGCTTCCTCCACGCACAGACTACCCTACTCGCCCCATTATTACCCACCGTGGATGCACATATACCAAAATTCACCGTCAATGGGAAGAGCTCTACCAGGGAAATTTGGAGATAGCGCCGGTTCTACCCCATAGAGTTATCTTGGTGTACATTTCCGGCCGCCAGCATACTTGGGTAGCACTAGACTGGATCTTGTCCAAGTATATTGAGCATGGAGACTCGGTTGTCATAGTTGCATCTATTCCTCGTGAATTTCCTGCGAGAAGACGGTCTACTTTCCGGTCTCCAACCCCACCACCAAATGCAAGAACACCCGTCACACGTATGAGACAGCGCCATCGTCCAGAATACGCCAAGGTGATAGCTAAGAATGTCATGAGCTACGCAATGCAGGTGATAAATCCACAAGTCATCTCAAAGGTTTCGGTGGAAATGGCCCTCGGCGGAACAAAGGAGGTTTTGAAAGAGATGTACAAGTTGTACGAGCCCAATATGGTGTCTACAGGTGCAAAGATCAACTTAAAGTCGAGTGCACCTCTTCGTTCGTGGAATTCATCCAGACTCAGTGATAGACTTGTGAAGAATTTCCCACTTCCAGTTGTCGTTGTGCCTGCCGTTAACATGAACAAATTTGAAACTACGTTGCAAAGTAGACTCAACGAGGAAGATCATGGTGTTTCCACCGCCTCTACAACATCTGTTCTTGGGAACGAAGACAGTGATAGTGCGTCTATAAATTCCGAAGTCTCGTCCAGTACCACAAATTCCGACGAGTCGTACTCGTCTTATGATGAGATCAGCAAGATTTATGGAGATTATCGTCAATCCATAACCAAAAAACTACAAGCACTCAAAAAGAAGGATATGGGAGATTCCTACTTTGCCAACTTTCTCACTATGATGTCCGACAAGTCTGTTGATCTCTGCAACGATATTAGAGATATTAACCCACATTTTTCCGGTCGTGGTGCCAAGCTTGCCAGGGCTATAACTGGATCTAATGCATTCGGTACAGTTCCATATAAGACAAAATCGCTACTTGAACCATCGGAAAAGGCCAAATCTCTGCAAAACTTGTCTTATAAAGAAATGATGAAAAATCTCAAGACAAATTCCCAGCCGCCGGAAATTAACGTTGAGCAACATGAAGAGGACCACACAAAAGCGCCCAAAGCTTCAGCGCTCAAATTTGTCGATCCAGAACCTCCAAGAAAGGAAAAATCATTTACTCTATTGAAGAAATCACTTTCGCACGATATGTCTGATCTGAATGTCAGACCCAAGCTTGAGCCACTCAAGTCGCATCCTGACCTCCACGCCGTGTCTTCAGGGACGGGGTCTCCTAAGGAGAACTCTGACAAGCCCAAGAAGAAGAAGAAAAGAAGTAAACTCTGGAGTCTCTTTAAGTAGATATTCCTGTACATAAGCTCGAGGAAACCCCAAATGAATAATGATTTTGATGATGCTATCTGATGTTTCCCGTCCTACTATTTATTATTCTTGTAAGACTATGTACGGGATTAAAACACAGGGCTGATTCACAGGCTTTGGATTTCTCAGATGCCAATTTTTTTGATGTAGGTTTTGATTTGGACATCAATGAAGCCATCGAGCCATCGGGCCATATCGACTCCTTTCTCCAACGCGTTGATCGTGACGATAAGTCTAAGGGATTACACGAGTTTACGCCTATACAAAACACTATTGGACAGAGCCAAACCCAATATTATTCATTTAACGTCAATACTTCAAGTGGACTTGGAGAGTACTACGAATTTTTGATTTTTCTTACCGGAAATATATGTTCCCAACCACTGAATGTCAAGGAAAACGAGACCAGTCTTGCTGTCTACTACTCGTTCAATCTGAGCATGTTTAGCAACTTTGAAATCGGACAAATGGTGCTTTATGAGAACGGCTATTTCCAGGCCTTGGCAGACGTCCCCGTGGCTGCCAATTCAGAGAGTGATGATCTGGTGTTGTATATCGCTGTGAGAGCTCCTCAGAACACCAATACCCTGGCAATTTGGTCATATGAGATTGGTGTGTCACAAAACGACTTGGTTTTCCAATGGGACGACAGAACATGGGCATCACTAGTCGATACGGATCCACATTCTGCGTTGATTGTCACTGGTAATTTGACCACAAAAGAAGATTTCAATGCATCCAGCGCCAATGCAACCCACTCACGGTACTCTTTGTTCATTTACGACTATCAGTACCGGGACCTTTTCAAGCAACTTAATAATAGTTGGTGCGCCGTTAAAAATGGACCTGCGTTGATGTCTACTTCTCAGTTCCAGCGAAGCTATACTACTCGAGGAGGAGGGCTCCAGCAGCAGTTTTACGTCGAAGGACTAAATTCTTCAACAAAATATGTGGCTTATCTAGTATCCAATTTCGGTGGAAGCAAATTTGGTGGTGCAGTCTATCAACCTTTCACATTCGAGACTATGGACGAAGGCCCGTGCCTGCTCCTATACGACCTCGATTTCTGCGACCAGGTGGCATACTCGGTTCCTATGCCATACGGCCAATCGAAAGAAAAATTACGAGATACCTATGACAACTATGCCCGAGAAGTATATACCAATTTTTCCAAGGCAATGGACCAAATCAGCTGCGAAACCACCAACGATGCCATTTTTTCGCCTGTTCGAACCTGCGATGATTGCCGTAACTCCTATAAAAACTGGCTCTGTTCAGTGATGATTCCTCGTTGCAGTACTCGAGATATCAAAGGCTACAAGTTACGAGAAGTTAACAATTCACGCAGTGACTTTATAAACCAAGAAATTGCTCCACTGGATCCATACTTTGAAATTCTCCCTTGTGTGAATGTCTGTCAAGCCATAGTAAGAGATTGCCCTGCGGATTTTGGTTTCTTGTGTCCCACTAAGAATGGCAGCATCAGCTTATCATATTACTGGGACGACGGTGGAGAATTTCCCACCTGTAATTATGTGGGAGATGTAATAGCCACTGTCAGTGCTGCCACCAGAGCCATTCTTAACTGGTGGATGATAATGTTGATGATTCTGGCATTGATTATAACCCTATAGAAGCTATGAATACTACACGACCTGCATATGGATTTTTCAAAAGATCAAGAGTTGTAATTCAAACCGCGTCTGCTACTCATGGAGAAATCAAAGGCCAATCTTCCTTGGTAAGTAGACTTTTTCACTAGTTCAAACTTTCACATACTAATCTCAGGGTCGAGAAGTACCGTCCGCACAGCTTGGATGATGTCTATGGACAATCGGACATTGTAGAAACTGTTCGCAAGTTTGTTCACGAGGGTAAATTGCCCCATTTACTCTTTTACGGTCCTCCTGGAACAGGTAAAACTTCTACGATCATCGCATTGGCCCGTGAGATATATGGTCCCAACTACAAAAACATGGTATTGGAATTGAATGCTTCGGACGATCGAGGAATTGACGTGGTGAGAAATGAAATCAAGAACTTTGCGTCCACGATGCAGATTTTCAGCCGAGGTTTCAAATTGATCATCTTGGATGAAGCCGACTCCATGACTGCCGTTGCACAGAACTCGCTTCGGAGAATTATTGAGAAATATACCAAGAACACCCGGTTCTGCATTCTTGCCAATTACTCTCACAAGTTGAATCCTGCTCTCATATCAAGATGCACGCGGTTCAGATTCCACCCAATATCCGAGCTGGCAATCAAAGAAAACCTTCAGCCGGTCATAGTGAAGGAACATTTATCCATACAACCAAGTGCTGTTGACGCCCTCTTGCGATTGTCGAAGGGAGACATGAGAAAGGCATTGAATGTGTTACAAGCGTGTAAGGCATCGTTGTCCAAGGATGGTGACGAGATAGACGAGACCATGATATACGATTGTCTCGGAGCACCGCAGCCTCAGGACATAGAGGGAGCTCTCGATTCCATCTTGAAAGACGAGTGGACCACTGCGTACCTCACGATAGAGAAGCTCAAGAAACAAAAAGGATTGGCACTAATTGACTTGATCAGCGGTATAGTGGAGATACTAAACAACTACGAATTGAAACCTGCCACCAGAATTGACATTCTCAAAGGACTATCAGAGGTGGAATATGGAATTGCAAGAGGAGGTAATGATAAGATCCAATCGAGTGCCATAGTGGGAGTCATCAAAGAAGCACTAGAAAACGAAGCATGAATGGCTGGGTTAGTACACAACAATCATCTATCTAAGGTTTTGTCTCATACACAAATCTCGAAGAGCTGGGTTTATAATAGAGCCTGAGGCTCGTTATAATCACTTTATTGGTACTTACTATGAAGAGCACTGAAAAATTCTCCGCAGAAAAATAAATAGTGGAGTCGTGCGAGGCGAAAACAAGAAGAGGAGCAGTGAAAAGAGTATATGTGGTTATTGTATGGTTCATACAAGCATTCGTACAAGCATTCATACATGTATTCATACATGTATTCATAAGGAATGCATTTAACAGACAGATTGAGCTCAACTTGTAATAATGATGTCAGACTGCTTTCTGCCATTGTTAGCTTTTTCCCAGATAACTTAGTTTCTCTTCAGACTGTACTTCCTCTAACTAAACTCCAATTCACTACTATAACCCATAACCCTATTTTTAGTCGCTGATTCCAACTTTCAATTGAACTCCAATTCATTATCATCGCAGCTGTTTCCGTTATATTCCGCGCGATCGCGGTGCGCTCGTTTTGTCCCACATTTACATACACCTAAAGCATGCCCTTCTTATAACCATGACCAACCATAATTGTACAGACTGTGGTCCAAGCCTACCGAAGCTGGAGACGAGCTCCAGTATGTCCAGCAACAACGAATATAAACTACCAGAGATCAGTGCCGGAGAATTTTGGAACAACGACTGTGACACTGACAGCAACGATTCAGTGATCTCTTTACGAGACAACTTTTCCAGATTGGGAACCGGCAACACAGAACCTAACGACGATTTTGAAGACGACAAAGATTTCTTTGACTTTGAATATCGAAAAAATTCCTATAATGGGTCACTCACCATATATGACCTTAAGGAACTTATACGGAACTTTGAGCCTCGAATTACACCCAAACGATACATTGGGTTTGATGGCTTTCTTCGGTTCCGTCATCATTTGGGTAAAGACTACTCGTGCTGGCCAGAATGGGCCTTTTATTTTGCCGGTTTTCTCGGCGAAACATTACCGTCTTTTGCTAGTAAAATTCGTGAAAAGTGCCCCACTATACTTCTCATGGATTACTTGACTCCCAAGTACTTGAAGACTGTACAGCATGTTTCTGCTGAAGACGCCAAGTTTCATCTTTTCCTGCCATTTTTCGAAACCATAGATAGGAAGTTTGATACTTATGCGTTCGGTTTCCTCAAGCTACTAACCCAGTTGCTATCGCAGCATGTCAAGTTGATGGAGAGTAATCCCACCTTCATGAAAGATTTTGTTGGAGGCTTGGAAAAGTGTACTTACGAGGAGGTATTGGACGATTTGCAACGAGACATTGCCTATATGAAAGTATCAGAAGGAGACGACCAAGAGACCAAAGTATCGGAAACGAGAAAGGATCCCTTTGAAGGGATTTTCCTGTCGCTTGATTCAGATTTTATGGCTGAATTTGAGGAGAAAGCTTCTCCAGAACCTGAAAAGGACAAATCCACCAAAACGACAACCAAAGATTCTTCATTACAACTGGAGAACTCAACAATCCTAGAAAACACAACGATCCCGGAGATTCAGGATCCTGATCCTCAAGATTCTTTTGAAGCAATCATGAATACTTTAACTGATCTCTTTCCCACTCTTCAACATGATGAACTCAGAGCCAGGCTACAATCATCGCAGGATATTGAGTATCTTATCGACACATTGTTTGCCGAACAAGAACGAAACCTGATAGAAGAATATTCGTTGGACGCATATAGACTCCATGAAATGTTCCCATCACATTCTCTACAAGATCTTGAACGAGAACTAAATGCCAATGACGGCAACATTGAAAACGCGACAATAGCTATACTTCTGAACAGATGGGAACACAAGGCGCCAAGCAGACCGGTGCCAAAGAAAGAACCGAAAAAACCAACGAATTCATCATGGTCTACGTTCAGTGATTTTTCCGCTCAATTGAGTAAAATAACCGGTCTTCCTGTAACACACACTTCATCGTACCTCCATCGAAGCCAAGGAACGTTTATCAATGCGTTGATCGCGATTATCACGACGCATAAGGCACCAGAACCACAACCAACAAATGATAAACCACCTCGCGGAGGAAGAGTACAACGAGGTGGAGCAAAGGGAGGGTCTAGACGAGGAAATGGAAGCTCTGAAAAGGTATTCACATATAAATTCAATCCCAACAGTTCCGAAGCACAAGAATTACGAGCACTTTACTTGTCCAATCCGCAGATGAAAACGATCAATGAGGTGTTTGTGAATACAGCAT
Source organism: Naganishia cerealis (assembly GCA_030039265.1). NCBI lineage: Eukaryota > Fungi > Basidiomycota > Tremellomycetes > Filobasidiales > Filobasidiaceae > Naganishia > Naganishia cerealis. Next base: position 145,327 of record JASBWR010000020.1, on the reverse strand, counting down.
TGACATTTTTTAGGGGCAATGTCGATCGAACAATTGAGGTGATTATGCTCGTTCTCGACCACGGCGCGGCCCCGCTCACCTACCCCAACTCGATGGAACCTGCCACAAATGCACAAAAAACTGTTGTGTCCACAAACCCAGTTATAGACTTGTCGAGTCAATCTTCAGAAAAGTACCGTGCAATGTACAACGTTCTCAGACAAAGAATCACCAACCAAACGTCAACTGGTGCCAAGGACCACTACCGTGAAGTCCTCAAGGAATCTCGGCGCCAATTTTGGCAATCGATTGCGTCGGAAGAGGAAGATCGAAAGCAGCGAGCTATCGATGCCGCTTTCAATTCGCTGAGTCTAGATCTCCACGGACTTCTGGTTCCTTCCGCTCTTGAAGCTGCGCGCGAAGTACTCGGTGCCTGGTGGGCATACGAGACCGAACAGAGGCACACTCATGGACAATTGTCCAAATTCGGAGTGTCTACGGTGTTTGCTGGGCCATTACGAGTTATCACCGGACGAGGAATCCATTCAAAAAATGGAGTTTCTCAGGTGAAAATCCAAGTCCGGAAGCTCTTGGATCTGGAGAGGTACGCCTACGATGACGACGGGGGTAGTTATGCGGTTTATGGTAAACGAAAGTAATACAAGTTGCATTACCCTAATTTTGCAGTTGCCTGTGCAGGAACCGAGCCGCCCACGATATGGCGAGGTGAATCCCATGCGGCGCCGGGTAACCCCCATTGTTTTCAAGTAAATCCCCCAATGAGGAATAATTCGAAGCGAGATCGTTAAACTAACGATCACAGTTAATCGGTCGAAATTCGACGTCCTTTCTTTTCGGCGCTAATATCAGCTTTTATTCCCCCGGCTTCACATTTCTGATTGTTCTGGATCCATTTCAACGATAAAAATTCACATTACCGATTCCTCGAGTATTTTGATCTGGGGTTAAATTAATAGAAGAAACTCGATTGTCGATAAATTTGACATCACCCACCATAAACTTATAAAAATTCAATATGACAAGTCCTAAACCAGGGTCTCCTTTAGAGTCCCCAAAAATAGGGTCTCCAAAATTAGGGTCTCCGAAATTAGAGTCGTCAAAATTAGGGTCGCCAATAACCGAAAATCCCCCAGCGTCGCCACAGCTCGACGACGTGGATGTGGAGTCTAACCGCACGGGTGGCTCACTCCCCAGAATGCCAGGAACATTTGATGTCAACGGCTTGAAGAGCGACGAGGGTCTGTACATAGAATTGACGGAGTCTATGAACCACCGGCAAGAAGCTGAAGGAGACGCCGAAACCGAAGAAGAGGCCAATGGTGAGACCGAAGAGGAGGCCAATGGCGACGCTGAGAACACCAAAAATGTTTCGGTGGAAAGAAGGCTGGACAGGTCGCAGGCGACGGATTCCCTGGACGAAATGCAAGAAAAGCGTTCGTTGGAAAACCCATCTCCAGCTCCGTCTCCCAGAGCTTCTCCAGTGATTTCTGCTGCCAATTCCCCGGCGATTGCATCTCACCCAACTTTAGATCCCGGCAAGCCATCGACCAAGGTGAATATCGAGACGCTTCTTCAAGACCCGATTTATGAGAACACCAGCAAGAGCAGTGTTGAACTCCCGCAATCCGACTCGTCGTCGCTGAATATCAATGACACCTTGGACAAGATAAGCACCACGGAAGACAATATCGATAGCGACGAGGGAGACATAAGCCATTCTACCGTTAAGGAAAAGAAAGATTCAACCTTTCCTCCCAAGGTAGCTCCTTATACACCACTGATTGCCAATGATGCTCATCCACAGACACCCAGCAGTGGTGCCTCAACCATCCAAGACCCCATTTCAGACCGTTCCATTGACCCAATCGAAAAATCGGCTAATAATTCCTATGACCGTTCAGAGCGTAATTTTACGCCTACTGATCGTAATGTGTCGTACGGTTCTGTTATTCGTAGTCCACCACCACCTCCCACGCAAAACCAGAGCCATAATACAACGTCTGCAGTTACTCCAGTTATAAATCAAAGTGGGTTTGCGTCACCAGCCTCGAGTCCAAACACAACTCTTGGCAGTAATAAGTCGACCAAGCGCCGAAGCGGTAAAATGAAGAATGCGTTCAACAACTTTTTCAAGAAACTGTCGGCACCGGTTTCACCCGAGCAAAACTCCATTAATATGAAGATATCTACGCCGTTCAACGCCAAGCATGTGGCTCATGTGGGTGTTGACGATAACGGGCTGTACACTGGCTTGCCCATCGAATGGGAGCGTTTACTTTCGGCGAGCGGAATCACTAAACGAGAACAAGAGCAACACCCTCAAGCAGTCATGGATATTGTTGCTTTTTACCAGGATAACACCGATGCCGACGAAAAGGCGCTACACAAATTCCACTACGAAAACACCTCCACCACGAATGTTAGTGGCCATCTGACCCCTCCAATTGCACAAGCTCCTCTGAACCAATCGCTGATCTACTCGCAGACACCACAAGTTAGCCAAGGCCCAACCACGCCTCAACTTCCAAAGACCCCTCTGCTGGTTGTCACACCTTCCAACCAGTTCATCCCCAGTCGTCCAGCCCCAAAACCTCCCGCTGCGGTTGCTCCTGAGGCCCCAGCTGCTGCTTCACCTTCTACAGACTCCAATACCTCTCCCAAGAAATTTGGAAAACGTTCATTTTCGTCAAAGTCTATCAAGGCAATGCGTAGTAATTCGAAGAAAAGCGAGCCTCCAAGGGATGCTGTACCTCCAGTTCCTGATATGCCCGCTCATATTCCAAAATCAAAATCTCACAGCTATTCCTTGGCTGATAAGGTCCAGCCGGAAAGAGGTGCGACTACTGCTCCTCTAGCACCCAGTGCTCAGTTTTCACAAAAAGATTATCAATCTCAAAGACCACCTCCACCACCACCAGGTCTGACCAAGAAGGAGGCACCTCAGAAGGCTTCAAATTCCGAGCAAGTCACTCGAACTGGAAGCCAGAGCCAGAGCCAGAACCAAGGCTCTCGTTCAGCTGGATCGGCTTCTAAGCAAGCTGCGTTACAAAAGAAACGAGATGAAAAGAAGCGTAAGAATCACCAGATTATATCCAAGTTGCAATCGATTTGCAGCAGCGGAGATCCCAATCAGTATTATCGTGACTTGGTAAAGATTGGTCAGGGTGCATCTGGTGGTGTTTACATAGCGCACGAGAAGACTACGGGAAGCACTGTTGCTATCAAACAAATGAATCTCGAACAGCAACCCAAGAAGGAGCTCATTATCAATGAGATTCTTGTCATGAAGGGCAGCAAGCATTCCAATATAGTGAACTTTATCGACTCGTATCTTCTCAAGGGAGATTTATGGGTTGTCATGGAGTACATGGAAGGTGGATCTCTTACCGAGATTGTTACTCATTCCGTGATGACAGAGGGACAAATTGGAGCTGTTTGTCGAGAGACATTGAAAGGTCTCAAGTTTTTGCATTCCAAAGGAGTTATTCACCGAGATATCAAATCAGACAACATATTGTTGAGCACCGATGGAAACATCAAGATGACGGATTTTGGGTTCTGTGCGCAGATTAATGAAATCAACCTCAAGAGAACGACGATGGTAGGAACGCCATATTGGATGGCACCGGAAGTGGTTTCTCGTAAAGAGTATGGGCCCAAAGTTGATATTTGGTCGCTTGGAATTATGGTGATTGAGATGATCGAGGGCGAGCCACCATACTTGAACGAAACGCCGTTGCGGGCACTTTACTTGATTGCCACGAACGGTACGCCCAAGTTGAGAGAACCCGAGGCATTGAGTGATGATATCAAGAGATTCCTTGCACGGTGCTTACAGGTGGACTTTAACAAGAGAGCAGATGCCGATCAGCTTCTCAAGGACAAGTTTATACTTGAAGCGGACGATGTTATCTCGTTGTCGCCGTTGGTGAAGATTGCAAGAATGAAGAAGGAGGAGTGATAAAGAAGAGAAGTGATTTAGCTAAGATATCTAGTGTATCGTACAATATCTGTACAATAACATGTGTAACAATATAAGCAATTGCGACTTATATATGACAGGGTTGAAGTGAGATATCCAGGATCAACGATATTAGTACTACAGTATTAATAGCACATTGGTCGAAATTTTCATATCATTTACTTTCAGATTCGTATAGTACTTCGTATCGGACTTAATCTTAATAATAAAAAATATCGATCAGATGATATCTCAATACCACTTTTCTAAGGTAAGACCAATTACTACAAAAAAGTTTCTGAATTACTGTACCATGTTTTCTGCACATGCTGACTTGCCCATGGCTTTGACGTAGTGACGTAATTTACCAAGTGGTGCGATGGAGATGCGCAAATGAGACATTAAGATAGACACATAGGACGCTTATTAAATGCACAACTGCTCCCAATGCTGCTACCAATGCTGCTACCAATCACCATCAGACATAGCTAATTTCTATGCATCGTAAAAGCTTCTCTTTAACTTTAAACCACGGCAGGTCTACTCGGTATTTCTTGGCCCGGAAGTGAGACATTAGTTGCTATCGACTAGGTGCATGAATGCACGGCGTGGTGAAGCGAAATTACGAGGATGGTCAATTCAAATAGTGATGTACTTTACAAAGTCAATTGACTTGTTAGTATACTCTACAACAAGTTTCTGTGGTTAGTATCCTCTTGTTTCCACCGTGGTCATAGAACTGTACAGAATAATAGACATTGGCCGCATGATGTCATGGGGCGCCGCAGCGGAGGTGGCCCCCAATCTGGTGCGTATATAAAAGTCGAGAAAGAGGGGCGAGGGAATACTTTTTTGACACACCCCTATTTGATAATAAAGCCAGATCCCTGTTGCCAACGCTCAAGTTCATAACATTTTAAAGATATGGCAGAAAAAGAACAACAATACCAATCGTTTCTTAACAACGACGGAATCGATGAACTCGAACCAGCGGTTCCCAAACACAAAGTGTCTTCTTTGAGTTTGTCCGACTTGAACCAATGGCAGACCGGCTTGACCAAGCTCTCCAGCTCCACGTCGCTCCACAAAAGCTCGTCGCAAAACTTGAAAAAGGTGGACTCTTTGGCCAAGTTGTCGAGAAACTCGTCTGTGATAAGACGGAAGAAGAAGAGTGTCATTGACCATCCTCGTGTGGCATCGTATGCATTTTGTTTCGACATTGACGGTGTCATCTTGAGAGGCCCAGAAACCATCCCTCTGGCTCCGCAAGCATTGAAGATGCTTAACGGCGAAAACAAGTACAACATTAAAGTTCCTTCGATTTTCGTCACCAATGGTGGTGGTAAGCCTGAAAAACAGCGTTCTGATGACTTGAGCGCAAGATTGGGTGTCACCATCACCCCAGACCAGATCATCCAGGGTCACACCCCAATGAAAGACTTGGTCAATGTTTACGAAAACGTTCTTGTTGTGGGAGGTGTTGGCAACGTTTGTCGTCATGTGGCAGAATCTTATGGTTTTAAGAACGTTTTCACCCCATTGGACATCTTGAAATGGAACCCAGCCGTGTCTCCGTACCACGACTTGACCGAGGAAGAACAAACCTGTGCGCGTGAAGTGGACTTCTCCAAGACTCGGATCGACGCCATCTTGGTGTTCGCCGACTCTAGAAACTGGGCTGCTGACCAGCAAATCATTTTGGAGTTACTTTTGTCAAAAAATGGTGTCATGGGTACTGAATCCAAAACGTACGATGAAGGACCAGAGATCTACTTTGCCCACTCGGACTTTATCTGGGCTACAAACTACAAATTATCAAGGTATGGAATGGGTGCTTTGCAAGTATCGATTGCCGCACTTTACAGAGAACACACTGGAAAAGAATTGAAGGTGAACAGATTCGGTAAGCCTCAAAAGGGTACGTTCAAATACGCCAACAAGGTGCTTTCTAGTTGGAGAAAGGGTGTTTTGGACGAGCACTTGAAAAAATTGTCTGTAGATGATCCTGATGCTGGAGATGCCGACATTTTGATCACTCAAGATGGAGAAGAGATCATCAACCAAGCCAAGTTGGAGGCTGCAAGAGACTCGTCTGAAGAAGAGTCTGAAGCTGAAGACGAGGACGCAGAGGATGGCGCTTTGGCTGTGGGTAAAAAGGATAAGATCACTTTGCAATTACCACCAGCTTCAACGGTATACTTTGTGGGAGACACCCCCGAGTCCGATATTCGTTTTGCAAATTCGCATGATATATCATGGCACTCGATTTTGGTGAAGACGGGAGTGTACCAGGCGGGTACTGAGCCTAAGTACAAGCCCAAGCACTTGTGTGATAACGTTTTAGAGGCAGTGGAATATGCGATTGAGAGAGAGCACGAAAAGGAATTAGCTGAATGGAACGCTCATGCCGACGATGACGATGACAAGGGTTCACGGGTGAACTTCTCGGACTTTATGATGACTCCATCAGAAAAGAATAAGGAAGAAAAGAAACCAATAAGTGCGGTGGATGAGCACGAATCGGTTGAAGTTCCTCAAGGATTGAGTGAACAACTTGAGAAGTTGAAGAACATGCAGGTATAAATTTAGAATAAATGCCATTGAGGCATGTTCAACCTGAATAAGGTTATCGGAGCCCACGTGAACCACGAGGTACCGCAACTGTAGCATCTAGAGTCCATACAAGTTCCTGCACTGGGCGAGGCTGAGAAACAAGCCGAAAGAATAGCAATTAAAGGCAAATACAGGCGCATGTGCAGATTGCAAGTCACAAAGTGGTAGGCTTCAAGTGTCTAGACTTTTGGTGGTATTAAGCCAATAAGTCCTTTAAGGCAAATAAGTCGAGGCGATCTACTCAGCCTCAGTTCCCCGGTATTCCATATGCATTAAAAAAAAAAAGCCCTGCGTTCTCCTGCAGCTAATATACAACTCGATTGCCATTTCCTGTACGGATTGTGCTCAGTTAGGAAGGGGCGGCTGCGTGAAACAGACAAATGTCACTTGATAGTCGTGTGATGTAGGCGAAGCAGTACAAATATAGCCGACGTATATAAATAGCGAAAATTCCCTTAGGTAGCTAATGAAATTTTCTCTGATTGTTATCGCTGGTGCTTCATTATTTGCAGCCGTCAATGCTGCTAACTCTACTGCCGGTGGTTACAACTCCACTATAGGTGGGGGTCACAGTAACTCCACGATTGGCGGAGGACACACTAACTCCACTACCGGGGGAGGAAGTAGCAACTCTACTGGAGGTGGTTCTACCGGAGGCGGTTCTACTGGAGGAGGTTCTGGATCAGGATCCGGATCTGGTTCTGGTTCTTCTAGTTCTGGTTCTGGATCAGGTTCTTCTGGTTCTGGTTCTGGTTCCGGTTCCAAATCTTCTTCTTCTGCAGGAGACGCCGTTGCTGGATTCCAAAACTTTGGAGTTGCTGGAGCCGCCGTTGTGGCTGTTGCCGCCTTCATGTTGTAGGTGGAAGGATTTCCAGAAAATTGAAATTGCTGCAAATTGAGACGCAAATGTTGAAAATTTGAGATTCAAGTTAAAGATTGTTAAGCTTCATTTCATGCTACTGTTATATATGTATTCATGTGTGCTAATACCCTTTCACCAATATACATTTAGATCGTTTGCTACTGAACTCTCGATTTTTCAGTTGATCGACTGCGCATTTTTTAAGTCAATCTTATTTGTTGCTAGTTCACCACGCCAAAATTCTATCGGTTCTTTGTATACTACAAGCTCAATGATTCTGTTTATCATGTTTTTTATTATTATGTTTTTTATTATGTTTTAATCATTTCTTACCACGGCACCTCAGTACCATCGTAGTTCCAGAACTTGTTTGAGTCTTCCTTCTTGAGCTTTTCAATTACAATACCCACCTTTTCAGCACTTTCCTCTGGGGTAAGCCATTTCCCAGGACCAAAACCTGATGCCAAGTGTGGGTTACTGGCTAAAAATTCGTCCTTGGCATTAATTACCATTTCGGTACCGACCAACCCTGGGTTGACGGAAACTACAGTAAACTCCTCTTCTGCAAGTTCACGCCCAAGTTGTCTAACACTGTGGTTGAGTGCAGCCTTGGATTGACCGTAGGCAGAGCTACTGTATTGGGGAAGCTCGCTCACAGTTCCAGAAACACTTGAGACGAAAACCACCTTTTTCTGGGAACTTTTCTTCACCAATTCGTAAAAAGCCTGGAACAAAAGAATTGGCCCAAGAGAGTTGGTGATATAGTGAGTGAGGAACTTTTCCTTGGGAGTTTTTACAATTGGGGTATGAGCATCACATATACCTGCGTTGCAAATGAACACATCAATTGAGTCCGAAATTTTCAACACCTCAGCTTTGGCGGTTTCGAATGTCTTTTCATCGTTCAAGTCCAAAGTCATAACGTGAACATTTTCAGCCTTTTGGCTCAATTCCTTCAATTCAGAGGCAGTAGAAGGATTTCTAGCGGTTGCAATTACCACATTATCTGGTTTCTTACTTAAGTAAGTAGCCAAGTTAAGACCAATTCCACGAGAAGCACCAGCGATAAAGTAGACTTGTTTTGCCATTTTTCTGTAGTGATTTGCAGTCAATTGTGGGCTTTATATACCTTTGGTATTATCTAATTCGGCCAAATGAAAGAATATTCGAGCGACCGAATTTCCTAATTAGTACGTATTTCCGTATAATCACCGTCTTCTTACTAATACCACTATCACCTCGATTCAAAATAGAAGTGACATACATGCCAAGCCGAAACAAAGACTCTAAGCCGGTTGAACTCAGCGGCTCATTCAGTGAATCAAAGACATGCAATTGCCATTGGTCAAGAGGTTCGTTTCGTACTTCATGTTAGCCTCATAATATCAATGGCTGCGAAATTGAGAATATTACAGCAAAAGATATTCGGAACTAATTCGTTACTAAGTATGAGTTATATGGCTATAAGGCTTGAAGTGTCTAGACACAAGTATTCTGGTGTTATCACGAAAAATAGTAGCGCAATGTAGCTTCATGGCTTACCATTAAAAGTCACTACCCTAGTCAATTTGCAGGTTACATCAGACATACGCTCCTTCAACGTTGGTACCATTTGCTAGTCGAGCTCAGATGGTTTAAAGTTTAATATACTGATCACTAAATTGAAAATAATGAAGAACGCTTCCATTTGAAATTGAATTACACAAGAGCTCGCCAAGAACAATTGCAGCACGCAAGCCATAAGTGCAATGGAAGTATCAAATGCATTGAAGGTTACTCAAAAAGCACTCAATTGCAAAAAGGTGAGTCCCATTCCATACCACCGCAGAAGAAATTCAGTGGTAAAAAGTGGGAACTAGTGAGGTGATAATAACAGTCAATAGGAATGCATGTTTTGGCGCTGAAATGGTATACCTTTGTGAATGCAAGCAATGATTAGAAAACCTGCTGCAGTTCCAATCCACATCAACGACACAATCGAGTAATTGGGCTATATCCTCGATATATGACAAGACGGTATCAACGACACAAAACGCATCCTAACTGGCAGCAGGAAGTCTCCAACCATTTCTAACCATTGAACAGGGTTGTATAGAAATTAGGGTTGAGGAAGTACTTCCTGCATCTCTGCGACATGTACATGGTGGGCCCTTATTGTTACTCGAAGTTGAGCTGATCATCTCCAAGAGAAATAGGCATTTTGTTCGCAGCGATGGCTATAACCTCATAATATGCATCAAAGGTGCCACCATTCACTTTCATGACAAATTTGCGCCTTCTCAGAATATATATGACTGGGGACACCTGGGGTAAATTCCTAGCCCCATTTATATATTTCGCAAAGGTCCCACAGCACAGTCAAAATTCAACCTTCCTAAAACACATCAGGGAGTCTCTCAATGACATATGAATGGCCACCAACGCTCATAATTGGTATACCAGGAACCTTTCTTATTCTTCTCTTTAAATCGGCATCGTTGGTGGCTACAATGTAACACTTGTGTTGCATCACTCGATTCACCAAACAGTCATCAGCATACGTTCCTTTGTGTGAGCACGTTAATCTCTGTATTCTGGGATCCTTGGCCAATTTGAGTGCTATTCGATATTTGGGTCCAAGTTTTTCCAATTCTGCCATCACACAATCGGTGACAATGGGTATACATTTGGCATAAAGTGTATCCATCATACCTCTTATAATATCGACCTTTTTCTGAATACTAAAGTTGATAAAGTTGGTATCGATTAATACTTGATATGGCGGCTTAATTGCCTCGTTATATTGGAAGAATAATGCAGAAGAAACCTGAGGAACCGACTTTGTTAATTCCGGATCAGAGGCAGGTTGCGGCTTTTTCGCTTCATTTTTCTTCATCCGAGGGTCCTTGGACGATAATGTGCGCTTCACCAATGCAAACTTTCTCGTTTTTTTGGCTTTTCCCATAACTAATATGAACAACTTGATCGCGATGAGCTCAAAATTTTGATGATGTGTACTGCATACACGCGGCGATGCCATTCTGGGGTCGTAGATGTCATGTTAATATATAAGGCTATAGTTGGCGGATCATTTGATGGTCGAATGCCGCTTGCATAAGCTCCGAGCGTTTCCAGCTAATCAACGTCTTTTTGATGAAATCTGTCTCAAAAATCCGCATCTTTCTATCATAGCTAGTATCGAGTGCTGTGAGTCCTGAATCTCCAGTTACCGAATTGTAGCAGAGCCAAATTTCATTCAAGCTACGGTCGGGATTATTTGGATCCCGCTTTTCGTTCAAAACACATGCGTCGTTCTCGTGCTCGTGTCCCACAGAAACGACATGATAACCACAGTCAACTATATCGTCTCTAAACTTGTTATCGGTGGCAGTGGTCAACACATGTTTCTCGTTATATGATCCCACGAGCTTGAATTTCCCTGTGGGTCTAAAGTTGGGGAGCGGGAAATGGAAAAATAACAACTTAAACATCGTGGGAGACGAATAAATAGTGTTCATGCGGTAAAGGAGATTGATCTGGGTTGAGTCTATCTTGTTGCGTTCCAGGTCAAGAAGTGATACGAGCATGTCTGGGTGGTCGGTATTAATGTTTGTGGGGGGTGCTTGTGGAGAACTTGATCTGTGCACCCGCAAGTTGTAGTTGGTGAGCCCGTGAATGTTGTCCAAATTTGGTAAAACATTGTAGCAGTTGGGAAGAGATGATATGAATTGTACAACCGAACGTTTTTCGGAGAGGGTATCCACATCCAGGTCGCCAAATGTGAACACAAAGGGTATTTTGCTGTGGAGAACAGGTGCCAATGCCTTTAAAATGGCCGATTTCCAGTGTTTTGTGCGCTTACTGTCGATCATATCACCAGTGATGACGATCAAGTTTGGTTGTTCGGCAACTATGGAGTTTGCAATGAAAGCCACCGTTCGACTATCGGACTGGCACGGACCGTTTTTCAAGTTGCAAGCACCAGTATCCTGGCCGAAATGGAGATCGCTCAACTGCATGATTTTGAATTTGGGTTGGTGAGCGAGGATGATACCGCCGTACTTGAGCTGGTTGAACAAATCCAGCTCGCTTACTACCGAGTTTTGCTCTAGTTTTGAGAGTTTGAGTAAGGAAAAGTGGCCCTGCACTTCGGTGGTCCATGGAAGAGGTACCGGCTCGGGCTGAAACTGCCAATATGGTCTCGAATCCACCATATCTTTGTCTCCAAAGAGTACATCGATGTCGCAAACAAATTTTTTCTCGTCGGTAACCACATCAGTCTGGTACCAAAGAACCTTGGATCCAAAGGAATACGATTGGTGCCATTTCTTCAGATCATCGGGAACTGTTCCACGTGGTACCAACATCACGTCTGTGACAGCTTCTTGAGCATCGTTGAAATTGCTTGTGTTTACCACGAGAAAGTACCGGCCGGGTGAAAAGATACTGGCATGAGGGTCGAGTGGAATTAGTTTGGCGCCCGCCGGCGCAATGCATGCAAAAGGTTTCAAGCAAAATTTCACCAGCAACCCTGTCACCACCTTGGAGATGGAATCAGTCATTGTTGGAAAGATTTCATGATGAATTGTGGAGTTTTCTCGAGCCACCGTAAGCAGCAAGATCCATACGAAAACAATAAGCAGAATAGAAGCAGAAACAAATTTGCGAGATCGAAAATATCGCATGAGCTGCATTACACCACAGCAAAGTAGCAAGGGGTATGGTAGATAGGAGAAACAACGGGATGGATCAGGTTATAATGCGATCGCGGTGAGCAACAATCAACAAATTTTAGGGGCCCATATGCATCGGTCTGCCGTTCGGGCGGGTGCAGTTAGGGCGGTGCACCCCGCTTAGGAAGTTACGCATTTTACCCTTCTCATGCGCGATGCAGGTCAGGGCTCGCACGTCGAGGGCCGCATGCCGGATATGGCCAGGTTCGTAAACGGCTTAGTGGGCTGAAATGGAGGGGCCGAGAGTAGCGGAAATAGCTCGAGACGGGTTAGCGGAAAGTGCAGAGCATGCCTTTCACTTGTCGATTGCTCGGGACATCACCCGCGCGGAAAGTGTTAACAAACGGATTTTGGGTTTGGAGTCTAGAACCCTCGTATTCGCGCAGAAGCAATCGATACGATCACGGGCTCATCAACCACGTAAATCTCGGGCTAACTGACGTAAATCTTCGGAGCGGCCAACTACGGCGAATCCGCGGCCAATTCGGGAATAAGCGGTACTTCCAACCTGGCGTCGTCGGTGTCGAAGAAGGATTGGAAGTTCGAATTGTCCGACTTGTGGGTGTCGGACTTGTTGGATTTTCTGTACTCGTCTCGCAAAACGTACACTAGTGTAATCACCATGCTGGCGTCGCGACTGCGCTGCTTGATCTGTTCCTTTAAAACGAAAAATTCCCGTTTTTCAATCGAATACCCCACCACTTGTCCGGTATTTGATGTCTCGTAGCAAATGTAGATCCATTGACCATCGGTGGTTCGGTAATAGTACTCGATATCTGAAAATACCACTCCAGCCAATACGTACGAAGGTGGTGCTTCGCGGCCATCTTGTCCAAAAGTTTTGATTACGTTGTTGGGATTGGTGACATCGAGCTGAGAATATTGCTGGTTGATGTGCTCTAGTTCCTTGTTGAGCATAGCCACCTCTTCGGCAGTTTGGGTTTTTATGGCCAGTATATCGTCGACGGTTTCTTCATCATTCTGCTCCTTCAAATAGTTGGTGACTTGTTCAAGAAACAGAGGCACTCGCTTTCCCTCAAAAGAGCTCCACAACATGATTTTGTTAGTTACAGAAACTCGTTTTTGGCCCACCTCCAACTTTTGCTGATGCATGTTTAGCAATTGATCCGAATGCGACTTGGCGTAAATTTGTGGATAAAATTCTTCGTCGATGTCAAGTGGCTGGATCTCATAATGTTCGTCATCACCAAGAAACTGAACCGTAAGCACATTTCCCGTTTCCTTGAGTCTTATATTGCCCAAATTCTGAAGATCTTGGCTCCAGAAAAGCCCATTCAACGTATCGTAAACCGTAGATGCTCTGTACTCCAAATCAACCTCAAACAAGTACATCTTGTTCTGGATGTCTTCCTCCACACTCTCCACTGTCGACTGTAATAAATTCTGCATCGCAACCGAATCTGAGGCATAGTGAATGAGAGCTTCGTACATTTTTGGCACAAGCTCATCCAGCTCCAAACCATAAGTTCCTCCTTCCGACAAACTTCGAATCACTCCATGACTGCTGATAAACGCACGGTGACCAAGACCAGATAAATACGCAATCACTCGCCGAAGTTCCAATTCTGGACTAATTTTGTCGTCTCCTTTATACCAGGTATCACAGTAGGGGCCGAGGTCGGCACCCCAAACCAAGTCCCGAAACCGAGGAAGTTGTGCCAATATCGTAAGCAATGGAACCATGACGTTCTCCCTGGACCCCACACGATCAATCAAGATCACCGGCGGAGTATCTTTTGACCTTGTCATCATCATCTCCTCGTCGTCATATATAGACGGAGTAGACGGTTCGGAGTTTTCGTCATCCGAAGCGAGTCTATCCGAACGCATTTGCACATCAAGGTCTTCTGTTCGAGTGTCAGGCAAGCTACTGCTACTACTATTTGATCCTTGAGCCATTCTTGACTCCTCGTTGAACTGTGGCCGCACTTCGCCATCTCCAGAGTACTCATAATGTTCAAAATGAAGTGGATCCGTCTGATTAGTGTGTGTTTCCTGTGCCTGGAGCTCTGAAAAGTCCGGAACGTCCATTGGATTGCGAATCTCAACGCTTTCCACGGATTTATGGTTTCGATTTGGCTGATTGAGTGTGTTGTTGCTGGCACCAATAGGAGGTGAAACCTCAATAGGTTCTTCAAAAAGATACGCAATTGCTGCCTCCATGTCACCATTGGTGGCTTTGAGCGCTTTCTGGGCCTGCTCGGCCGAAAAGCCCATTTCTGTCAATTTGCTAACACCTTCCATGGTGACTAGTTGCAAATCGGTTGTGAGATATTTGGCTTTTATGCAGGATGTGGACTTTTACATAGAAGAAGAACAAATGAAGACAAAGATACTATTCATTGGTTTGAAAGGTGGTTTGTGAGAGGGTAATGATGAACGGCAAAGCAGAGGTGATTAAGTCTATTGCGTCGAGGGAATTTTTGTTTTTGAAGTACATGAACTTTTGCTTCATTTTCACGATTGTGAATTAACATTAACTAGTATTGAGTTAAATTATTGGATTTATATATTCTATCCACTTTGTAGCTTCTCTACTTCCTCTTCCCTTGTGCTTATCCCATCCAGCTATCCTTGACTCATCCATCGCACCCAGACCCCAATTTAGCACCGCGCACCAAATTTTTCGTTGATGCTAAAGTGCCTAGCACATCTACAGACCCGTCATTTTGCACCTCACAGCATCCTAGCTAAACGACTGATCCGCAATATGGCTTCCAACACTGTAGGCACCATCACATCCAGCTTGTCCAAGCTTGGAATTGAACCTCCGGCCGCTGAACCAGCTTCTTTTCCAGAAGCCAATGCCGTCGATTTAATGAGAAATTACATTACTGACGAGTTACACAGACTCTCTAGCATCGACAAGTCGATTATTTATCCTGCCTTGGACACACCCTCCACTTTGGACAAGGGAGATTTGATTGTTCCACTTCCTCGGTTGAGACTCAAGGGAGTAAATCCTAAAGAAAAGGCTGTTGAATGGGCTGCTGCTTTCGAGAAGGGTAAACTTTTGAGTGAAGTAAAAGCTGAAGGACCATTCTTGCAATTTTTCTTCAGCACCTCTGTGCTTTTCAATGTGGTTATTAAGGACAGTTTGACCAGAACCACCGAATACGGTGCGTTGCCTCTTGGTAAAGGAAAGAAGGTTGTCATTGAGTTCTCGTCACCAAACATTGCCAAACCATTCCATGCCGGTCACTTGCGTTCCACCATCATTGGTGGTTTCTTATCTAAGTTGTACGAGAAAGAAGGCTGGGAAGTAAGCAAATTGAACTACTTGGGAGACTGGGGTAAGCAGTTTGGATTGTTAGCCATTGGTTTCCAGCGTTATGGTTCTGAAGAAGAATTGGTGAAGAACCCAATCAACCATTTGTTCGAAGTTTACGTGCGTATCAACCAAGATGTGGCTGCTGAGGGACCCGATGCCGTTGGTGGTGTCAACGACCAGGCAAAGCATTACTTCAAGCGCATGGAAGACGGTGACGAAGAAGCATTGGTGTTGTGGAGAAGATTCAGAGACTACTCTATCGAAAAGTACATCGACACCTATGCTCGTCTTAACATTGTTTATGACAAGTACGCTGGAGAGTCTTTGGTTTCCAAGCAAAAGATGAAGGAAGTGGTACAAATCTTCAATGAAAAGGGCTTGATACACGAAGATAAAGGTGCCAAGTTGATCGACTTGACCAAATTCAACAAAAAATTGGGTAAGACTTTGGTGGAAAAATCCGATGGTACATCCATCTACTTGACTCGTGATGTTGGTGAAGCCATTGCACGGTACGAGACCTACAAATTCGACAAGATGATTTACGTTATTGCGTCGCAACAAGACTTGCATACTGCTCAGTTCTTTGAGATTTTGAAGCAGATGGGTTTCGAATGGGCCAACAGATTAGAGCATGTCAACTTTGGTATGGTGCTTGGTATGTCCACCAGAAAGGGAACGGTGGTGTTTTTGGACAATATTTTGGAGGAAACCAAGGAAAAGATGCATGAGGTGATGAAGAAGAATGAGGACAAATATGCTCAAATTGAAGATCCTGAAAAGGTGGCCGACTTGGTTGGTATCTCTGCGGTGATGATCCAAGATATGCAATCCAAGCGTATCAACAACTACGAGTTCAAGTGGGACAGAATGACATCTTTTGAAGGTGACACTGGTCCTTACTTACAATACGCTCACTCGCGGTTGAGTTCTGTGCAAAGAAAGAGTGGAATTCCCAATGAAAAATTGACCGAGGCTGATCTTTCACTCTTGACCGAGCCTTGTGCCGGCAACTTGATCAGAATCTTGGCTCAATACCCAGATATTTTGAGAAGAGCTATGACTACTCACGAACCATCGACCATAGTCACATACTTGTTCAACTTGACCCATGTCGTTTCTCAATGTTACGATATTTTATGGGTGGCAGGTCAAGAGGAGAAATTGGCTACTGCCAGATTGGCTTTGTACGCCAGTGCCAAACAAGTTTTGTACAATGGTATGACACTTTTGGGCTTGACTCCGGTGGAGAGAATGTAATAATAGATCAGTTGAATAAACATAAGGCTCTGAAGCACAGGATAAGATGTACTCCCTTTCTTTACCACACTTTCTTCACCTTTAAATATTCACCTTTACGTTCCTTCCTTTACCATACTTCGTGAAGTATAGTCCCTCGCTTCGCACCGCTCGCACTCTTTTGCACCCATAATTTTTCATTTCGCGCATCAAACCAACTCACTATCACACTATGAGCGTCCCTCCTGATTTCCTGATATCAGGAGAGGATATCGAGGACATGAAGAAACGAATAAGAAAGTTCAAGCTCTCGCAACTCAAAGATCTTGCCCGAACCATGCTTTTAAGAATCGCAGGCAAGAAAGCTGACTTGATAGAACGCATTGAAGAACACATTGAAAACGGAGTTCGCTACGATGACAAGATAAAACTTCTTGTTATAGGGGTAATAATCAAGAAAATACTATTACATGAGTCCATCCCGAGTTACACGTCGCTATATAATGCCATTCGGTTTGGGGGTCCTAATGCCAATTTGTTGGCTCAACTTCAACAAGATACTCGAAACATTTCCGCCCGTCCAGACTCGGAATCATTGTCAAATATGGCCCCTGTTCCCCAGATGCCGCGGACGAAGAGCTCAGATGCCTCCATTGCATGTATTGATAATGCCATCTACTTTAAGCCATCTCCATTTTACACTTTGAAGCAGCTTATTCTGGGATCACCCCAAAGAGTATTTCCCTCACAAGGACGCATGGTGTGCCGCTTAAACTTTGTTTTGAGTGATGAGGATAATCGAATTTTCCGCTCGAAACCTGGCAAAATGCAAGTTTTTTTACTTTGCGGAGCATTCAAGCTTGATGATCCAGTAACTCATTCGGCGGATATTGAATGGCCTATTCCTCAAGAGATATATGTGAATGGAGCACAACTAAGGGAAAATGTCAAGGGGATCAAAGGCAAACCAGGAACCGCTCGTCCAGCTAATATCACCAAGTTCATCAGCCGCACACCTGCCTTAAATAAGATCGAGATGGTTTACGCTGGAACCAAACAATATTATCTTCTTTATTGCTTCATCGCAGAAACCCGGTCGAGTCAAGAAGTTGCTGACGAAATCTTTCGTGGTCAGCATATTCACTTGCTGTCTACAATTGACAAAATCAAAGAGGAATACACTCATGGTGATGACGACCTAGAGGTGGCTACCTCATCATTATCTCTAAAATGTCCATTGACCTATTCCCGCATGAAGTTTCCAGCAAAGTCAATCTACTGTCAGCACATACAATGCTTTGACTGTCTATCATTCTTGCAACTCCAGGAACAAATCCCAACTTGGACATGCCCCATTTGTTCAAGAAGAGTTGAGTTGGAAGAGCTCGCCATATCAGATTACTATCTAGAGATCCTACTGAAGGTTAATGACGAAGTTGAGTCGGTCACTTTGAATCCTGACGGCTCGTGGCTGGCCAATGTCGAATCCTCAATGGATGATGAGTCTTCGTCTCCGTCACCAAAACCTAAATCTGCCACTGAAGAAGTTATTGAAATTGTATCAATCGACAGTGAAAGCGAGGACGAAACTCCACATCCTCCACCACGACCTTTAGTAGAAACGATAGATATCCCTCTGCCTGAGCTGGACTCGGCTACCGTTTCTCATCCACAGACAAGAGAGCAGTTCACTGCCGAATGGAACAGGAACACTACATCGCTGACTCCCACGGCTTTGAATCCAATAACTGACAAGAGCCAAGTGCAAGTCAATTCAAACCGAGAAGCTGCTCAGAACAATGTTCAGTTCCAGAACGAGGGTGCTTCCAAACCGCTGGATGTTCAACGAGAGAACAGTGACCCTCGGAATCAGACTTCGCTACAGAACCAGACTCCCTCTCTACAGAGACAGGATTCGTCTCGGAATCCAAATTCTTCTCATTTGCAGAATACTCAGTTGCTGATCCAGAATGCGCAACCTACCCAACTGGAAGCTTCTCAAGCACAAAACCAAGGTACTCAACGACAGCAGAGTACTCAATTGCAAAATCAAAGTACTCAAGTGCAGACCCGAAGTCCTCAATTGCAGAATCAAAATCAACGAGTGCAGACTCAAAGTCCTCAATTACCAGTTTATAATCGGCGAGTGCAGGGTCCTCAATTACCAGATCAGAATGCTACTCAAGGGCAGAGCCAGAGTCCTCGATTGCAAAATCAAGACTTTCAGGTTCGGAACCAAAACTCACAATTACCAGTTTTAAATCCACAACTGCAGACCCAGAGACCTGAATTGCAAAATCAAAATGCTCAAGTTCGGAACCAAAACCCTCACTTACCAGTTCATAATCAAGTAGTGCAGACCCGAAGTCCTCAATTGCAAAATCAAAAGACTACTCATGGGCAGAGCCAGAGTCCTCAATTACCAGTTCAAACGAGTCCTCAATTGCAAAATCAGAATACCGAAGTACGGAACCAGAATCATCATTCACCAGTTCTGAATCCACAAGTGCAGACCCAAAGTCCTCAATTCCCAGCTCAAAATCCACGACTGCAGAACCAGAGTCCTCAATTACCAGTTCATGATCAACGAGTGCAGACCCAGGGTCCTCAATTACCCGTTCATAATCAACAAGTGCAGACCCAGAATTCTCAATTACCAGTGCAGAATGCTACTCAAGTGCAGACCCAGAATCCTCAAGTGCTAGGTCAGAATCCTCAATTGCAAAACCATATTCATCTGCAGACTCTGAGTCTTCAAATGCAACACCAACTTGCTAGTCAACTGCAAAAGCAAAATGCTGTCGCGGTGCAAGGTAGGAATGATGTCCAAGTCCAGACCCAGAATCCTCAGCTCCAAAATCAAAATGTTAGGTTACAGAACCTGAGTCCTCAATTGCAGACCCAGAGTCCTCAAATGCTACACCAAAATGCTAGTCAATTGCAAAACCAAAATTTTACTCCTGTGCAAGATAGGAATGTTGCGCAAGTCCAGATCCAGAACTCCCAGCTCCAAAGGCAAAATGTTAGGTTGCAGAACCAAGGTCCTCAGCTCCAAAGTCAAAATATTAGACTGCAGAACCAGAGTCCTAATTTGCAAAACCAAAATACTCAACTGCAAAATAGGAATGTTACTCATGTGCAGACCCAGAATCCTGAGTTCCAAAGTCAAAACACGACATTGCAGAGTCCTCAATTGCAAAATCCACACACTCAAGTGCAAAATAGAAATGTTACTTTTGTGCCGAATCCTCAGTTTCAAAGTCACAATTCCCCCTTGCAGACGCAGAACCCTCAAGTACAAGGTCAGAATATCACTCAAAACCGCAGTGCTACGCAGATTACCCAGAACACTTCTCAAGTTCAAAGAATTGCTCCTCGATTGCCAGGCCTGAGTGTTCAGACCCAGAACACTTCTCACTTTCAAAGGAATGATCCTCAATCACCAAGCCAGAATACTCAATTGCAGACCCAAAACTCTTCTCAACCGCAAAAAAATCTTACTCAGTCGCATAACCAAGCTCCCCTAGTTCAAAACCCAGCTTCCCATTTGCAAAATCTGGACATTGCAAGATTGCAGTCTTCTCTGTCTTTACATAATTTTGTGAATGGAGAAAGAACATCCAACACAGTTCCAGTACAGAAGCCGTTGCCAGCTATAAACACCTTCCCACTTCCATATGGAAACCAGCAAAATGCCTCTTCGACTCAACAGACAATCAGATCAATGCCTGAACTGTTGCCAAAACTGAACGGACAGACCACACAAGTTTCCCAGCAAAGTCCCTCACTATCAAAAGCACCACTTCCTCCTTTAAGAGCAAATTCTGCTACCGGTACTTTACCAGGTTTATCCACTTTCTCCTTTGAACCATCCACTCCGCACACTCAAGAACACCTGGATGTTAGGACTGTAGAGCAAAACCTGACGAGTATGTTTCGGATAAAGCGAGCAATGAATACCCGACAAGAGCAGGTTTCGAATCGCAAAGATCTACAGGAAAGGCATGAACAATTGAGGGCCAATTTTCAGAATAATTTGAGACAGAACATTGAAACTAATGGAACTTCGAGGCCGACAGAGGTGGTAGCTACCTCTGATTCTGTTCCAGAAACTCCACAGTATCAGAAACCAGGCTTGACATATTCTCGTTCAGCATTCGATCTTCTCGCCGCTAGCCGAGAGGATTCACGACCTCTACCAAAGAAGACCAAAACCATAAATGGACAGAGCCCCATCGGAACAAATTTATCACCGCTAAATGGTCAGATTGAGGACTTTACCCTTCAGACTCCTCAGCTGAACCAACCGCCGGTAGAGCGTACATGGAATAAACGGCTCCACAGTGAAGAGAGATCGCCTTCTCCAACCAAATAAAGCCAAAATAATGCTAGAATATCATTATTCAATGTACGTATATAATACAGTAGGGAACTTAATTTTAAACCGGCGTAGGACCCAAGTAATCTTCCTTTATACTTCCTATCGCATATATCTCATTCACGTCCATTCTCGTACCCACAATCTTGAGTCTTACTCTAGACCCCTTTTCGATATTTTCATCGGGACTGACGTATGCTGGTGGGTTTGCTGATGGATTGAATTTCATATCGGAAGGAATCAAATGGGTACTTACAAACACCGAAAGTGGGCCAACATCGGCAAAAAACCCCATTTTGTTGACTGTGGTCACCACAGCATCTACAACCTCTCCTTTAAACGGTTTCCATACCACGGCGCGATATTTAACTTCAAACTCAGCCATTCCACTTCCTGGTATGATTTTTCCCTTGCCCACATCGATGTTCATGCAATCCAAAACGCAAACTATGTAACCAAACTGCCCAGTACAAGTTCCTTCGACGTCACTGAGGAGTTTGGACCGTAAATACAGGTCCATTTGAGGACCAAAATACGACGGGTGCAACGTCAAGTTGAGCGACAAGTCTTTTAAGAAAAACATGGCGACTTGTCAATGCCGGTTTCGTACTCTGCCAAGGTTTCTCGAGGTATACGAGGCCGGATGGCTGTGTATTATTAGTAAATTTCGAGATCCTAGAAACGACCGGTGAAGGCTAAACTGGATGTTGAAAAGTCGAATCGCGCGACATTTTTTCCTGGTGCCCAAGTGCAGGATCGCGCACCTCGAAATGTCACCAGAAAAAAACCTTTGTGCTCGAAGGTTCATTTATACGTCATGTCACAGCGGCTCGGAAACTCGGTTGCGGCTCTCACGAGGGTATGGCACCACGTAGACATGGCTGCAGATCCCAGAACTCTCGGACGCTTGGCGCTGAGCATTGCCATCACTCTACAAGGCAAACACAAACCGACATTTTCACCCAATCGGGACCATGGAGATTACGTTGTGGTGACTAATTGTGCCCATTTAAAGGTTAGTGGACGTAAAATGCAAGACAAATTATACTGGTCGCACAATACGAGGCCGGGATCGTTGAAATTGGTGCCAATGGAGAGGATGATCGCCAATAAAGGCTACAGTGAAATCGTAAGACGAGCTGTAAAGAATATGATACCTAAGAATAAGTTACGACTCATTAGAATGGACCGCCTCAAGCTCTTTGATGGAGACGAACACCCATACAAGGATAATTTGATTGCATATGCCGATGAGGTTCCTGAGATGAAGAAGAAGTTGGCCGACTTGAATCGTAGAGAAGCAAAGTTGGCTGAGATGCGGAAGAAGTATTTGGAGAATTAGCTTGTATATAATGTCCTATAGTGTATGTAGTTGAAGAGGATAAGATTTAGAGTTGAAGTTGAGGGTTTGTAGAGAATTCGCAATGTTGAAGAATTGCAGAATTGAAGAATTTGACAGAAATGCAGAATTTCATAGTTACAAATTTGTCAATGTACAATAATTTAGACCCCATTCTACTTCTCAAATCAGATGCTGAAACCTAGTTTCTCTCTCTTTTAATCACAAAATCAACTTACAGTATTCATAATGTACAGTTTATTATTTTATGTTCTCACACTAACTCCACTTCTCTCGGTGTATAACCTCGGCGAAATGTTCATTGCCATCAACTCTTGGAACAAAAGCTTGGCTGCATAAGGAATATGGATCTGGTAGATGTTAGTCTTGTTCTTACATGACCGACACTCGAATTGGTTCTTCTTCAAGTTTGCAATCACACTCATCAATCCACACACCCCACAAACATGCACTCTAAACGCATCTGAGGCCTCCATCAATCTCTCCTTCAAAAATCCGGCTGCTCCATGGGCAATCATACAATCTCTTTCCATCTCTCCGAATCTCAAACCACCATCTCTAGACCGACCTTCCACTGGCTGTCTGGTCAATACTTGAACTGGTCCTCTTGCTCTAGCATGAATCTTATCATCCACCATATGTCTCAATCTCTGATAATACGTTGGACCAAAGAAGACTTGTGCCATCAACTTCTTTCCTGTGTGTCCATGGTACATAACTTCGAATCCTCTGGATTGGTAGCCATGTTCACGCAAAAGTTTGGAAACCGCCTCGGCAGTGACATCAGTAAACGGTGAAGCATCTCCCTCCAAACCAGACAACGAAGAAACCTTTGACAACAAACATTCGATTAAATGTGCAACTGTCATTCGAGATGGAATAGCATGGGGATTAATAATAAGATCAGGGACGATACCTTGACTTGTGAAAGGCATATCTTCATGACGGTAAGTTACACCCACTGTACCCTTTTGTCCATGTCTAGATGCAAACTTGTCACCAATCTGAGGCACCTTTGTGGTTCTCATTCTAACCTTGACAAACTTGGCTCCGTCACCATTGGTGGTTAACAACACTTGATCGACAATACCAGATTCAGTACTTCTTAAAGGTGTGGAGGCATCTCTCTTGGTATGGTATTGAGTTCTTTGACCCAATTCTTCAGTATCTGGAGGGATGGGAGTAGTCTTTCCAATTATAATATCTTCTCCGCTCACTCTGATACCTGGAGCAATTAATCCGTCGTCGTCCAACTTTTCATAAGTTCCGTGCTTCAACCTCAAAGTATCTGACCTCAGTGGCTTTTCAAAAGTCTCAAGGGCCTTCATACCTTGTCTCTTTTCAAGATCCATGTAAGTTCTGAAGAACAAAGATCTGAACAATCCTCGGTCAATCGAAGACTGGTTCATAATCATAGAATCTTCTTGGTTGTAACCAGAATAACATGCGATAGCAACAATAGCATTCTGACCGGCAGGCAATTCACGGAATTTCAAATGCTCCATAGCTCTTGTTGTGGCCAAAGGCTTCTGGGGGTAATATAAAATATTGGCCATGGTATCCATTCTCACGGAATAATTAGTCAAGAACACACCCATGGCTTGCTTACCCATAGCCGATTGATAGGTATTACGAGGGGATTGGTTATGGTCTGGGAAAGGAATAATGGATGCTGCAACTCCAAGAATCATAGAAGGATGAATTTCACAATGGGTGAATGTACTCGTCGTACTGCTGTTCGTTGGCTTGATACGCTTGGCGGGGTCAAGTTCTTGCTCTTCCAACTGCAATGATTTTTGCTGAGTTGCAGTAAGAGAGCTCTTACTTGCCTCCAAATCTTCAGGGGTCATGGCAATCATAATAGTCTCTTCTTCTTCCGCATCCACGTATTCCACCACTCCATCGTTGACCAAAGAAGACCATCCATATGGACCTTCTTCTTCGCCAAACTCATTGGTGGCATATTCTTCGCTGTACTCGGCATTGAGTAATTTGTGAATATGTTCTTTTTGCAACTTCAACTCACCTTTGGTTTCAGATTCGGGATCATCATCGACGATGAAAAGTGGTCTGTAAACACGACCGGCATCCGTGAAAATCTTAAATTCTTTTTCACGAATATCTCTGATAATAGAAACTTCTGGCGAAATATCACCTCTTCTTCTCAAGCTCCTCATAGTGTCTACCAAGTGTGCGGGTTCACGATGGGTTCCTACCCACACACCGTTCACAAACACACGAGTAGAGTCTGGGGAATTGGAAGGAACATAGTCCTCCAAAGGTTCCATACCCCATTCCTCAAGGAAATATAAGATTGGCTCGGAAGGTGTACCAACGGATATACAAGACATCAAGGACAAATTCTTGACCAATCCACACGCTTGACCTTCAGGAGTTTCAGCTGGGCAAACAAGACCCCAATGAGTATTATGAAGCTGTCTAGGCTTGGCAATCTTACCGTCACGACCAATAGGAGTATTGGTTCTACGCAAGTGCGATAACGTGGACGAATAAGTGTATCTGTTCAACACTTGAGACACACCCGCACGGGAACTCATCGCTTTCTTTTGTTCTCCCCAGTTACCAGTAGCCAAAGAGTACCTTAAACCATCGGTTATAGTTTGTGACTTGACTGCTAGAGTCAAATTAAATACCTTGTCGTTTTCAACACAACGCTGCATGTAATTGTAGATATCTTTTGTGAGTTTCTTGAAAAGAATTCTGAACAAACTAGCCAACAATGGTCCAGCCAAGTCCAATCTCTTTTTACCAAAGTGATCTCTGTCATCGGGTTCCTTACGTTCCAACGCACAAAGAAGAAGTCTGTTTACCATGTATCCCAAAAAGAATGCCTTTCTAGTTTCAAATCCTTCATCTTGAGTAATATTGGGCAACAATTCTTTTTGCAAAATATCCTTTGCGTACTGAATACGTTTTTCCCTCTTGATACCCAAAGCACCTCTTCTTCCAATGAAATCGAGAGCGACTTCACGTTCTTGAATCACGAAACCTTCCTCTACACAAGGCTTTAACATCTCCAACATCTGCCAGTCATTTGCATCGTAACAAATGTGCTCGAGAATGTCACCATCAGGCACAATACCCAATGCTCTGAATACTATCACTATGGGGATATCCTCCTTGATATATGGTAAAGTTGCCTTAATTGTACGGTTCGATGTGCTCTTTTCTTCACGGCCATAAAGCTTAATTTGCATCGACGAAATCAATCTGGAACCACGTTCGAGAGCCGAGCGGATTTCCGCAACGTGAGAAATAGGAGAAGGTGCCGCCTTCTTGAAAACCTGGACAATATTGGCTGCACTTCTCTCTTGAGCAATCAACACTTTTTCAGAACCATTGATGACAAAGTATCCACCCATATCATAGGGACATTCCTTCAACTCGTAGAACTCATGCTCTCCCAAATCACGAAGCATACAAAATTTGGACCGCAACATTATGGGAACCTTACCCAAATACACTTTAGTCAGCGGTTCTTCGTCCTTAATTTCCTCTTCAATCCATTCAAGCTCATGTTCATTTCCAGCGTTGTCATCGGACTTCAACACTCGCTTCGTCATATCCACATACAATGGAGACGAATAAGTCAAGTTTCTTAACCTCGCCTCCTGAGGAAACATTGGATGAGTGGTACCATCGCCTTCGGTCTGGGTGGGTTTGGAGATGTAAATTTTGCCAAATGTGATTTCATAACGCCGGTTTTCGTGGTCCTCCTCCGATGTATGCTGCGCAGGCTGGTCCAAGATCAAACGGGAATCTTCCCACACCAATTCCTGAATTGTTGACTCGATGAATTCATCAAAAGAATCGAGTTGTTGGGAAACCAAACCTTTTTCCTGAAAAAACGAAGAGATCACAGTCCAACAGTCCTCTGGGGTGATGCTCAGCGAGTCGTCATCATACATATAAGGATCGCTGGCCTGATCGGACATGATGGTGGAATGAATAATGTTGGTTGATGATGAAAAATATGGCGGTGTCGGCACGACACGGACTGCAGATAAGCAAGAGGACAATATGGAGAAAAATGATGGAAGGAGTTTGTAGAGGTAGAGAGAGCTTAATGGAACTTGTTTGTGTAGAGGGAACATACTCATTGGAGATGGTTATTTGAAGTTTGGACTGAAAATATGCTTTCGTCATAGAATAGTAAAATCACCCAAAACTCAGAACAGCTATAATATTTTGAGTTAGATGCCTCCAGCTGCCCCAGCTGCCTCTACGGCTTAAGAGTACACGCTAATACTATTAGACCTCTAAAAGGATTGAACGATCATAATTCTTGTTTAGCCATACTAGTCTCAGCCTTATGTGCACACCCAACGATATTCTCACGAAATTTTTCATTTCGATTCAACATGAAGTTCCTTTCCCTGCTTGTGTCTACGGCCTCTGCCACGGGTAGACGGTTTATACACCACAGAGAGAACTTCAGGCGGTACCCTAAAGTCAATATTAATGATGTAGAACTCGAGAAACCTCGCTTTGGGTTCAGAAAAGTCAGAGAGCCGTTGATTTCACAGTCGGTGAAAGAAACCTTATTCCCCAATACCGAGATCAAGCGGCGATACTTGAAGGCGGGAAAACCCGTTCCCATCAAGTACAGATACATCAATGATAAAATCGGGAGAAGAAACTACGAAAAGTATCAAGAAGAAGTAGCATTAGGACTTCCACATTTCCGAGTTGGTGAAAAGAAAATATATTTCCCCAAAGGCAGGATTTGTTTATTGAGACCCAACGCCAAGCATACACCGTACCAGGCCAAGTTCTTGGTCCCCCGAAACTTCAATAAGATGGATTTGAGAGATTATTTGTGGCATGTATATGGCTTAAGGGCACTCAATGTTACGGTCCAATTGCTCCATGCCAAGTTCCAAAGAGGTCCTGACGATCATGCCAGGTACAGAGGACCCCAGTACAAGAAGATGACCATTGATATGGAAGAACCTTTTATATGGCCTGAACTCCCACAGTCGGTCGTGGAAAATGCGAACAAGACGTTCGATAACCAGCTCATGGCATTAGAACAAAAGACGGCCACTGGTTCCGACAAATTGAAGCCTTCCGATGCGTTTGATGGTCTCTACAACAAACCGGTTCTCGTAGATCAATTTATCCCTCGTCGGGCCAGAAAACCAGTGGAGGCTCGTGACGATGTAAATGCTGAAAAAGAGATGGTAATGCTGCACTTGGGGTTATGAACATGTAAATAGTCCAAAAAATATAGTTTCATAGTGTTGTTAATCTCTTTATTCATACATAACAATCACCAAAGCCAACCCTTCTTCTCGGGCTTTCTCTGAGTAACTCCATCAACCTCTGCCGGCAGAGGCTTGTCAACTACGTCATAGTCGTCGTCATCGTCAGTCTTGGGCACTTCTTTGGCTTCCGGTTCAGCAGAGCTAGCTGCGTATGAACCTACCACTCGCTTGAACCATTGCTGGTTATCAGGACTTTCACCAAGAGACAATGCTTTCCGCAAGTATTGCATTATGATGTCAACTGGGGATTCGCCATTGAGCGGATCATGACTAACCAAGGGCAGCAAAAAGCGAGTGAACACCATTCCTGCTCCTGAGCGACAAAATTGTTTCCATTCATCCTCTATATCCCAGGTCTTGGAAACGGTTGTTCCGGAAACCAATGGAAAAACAAGCCACAACGATAGCCCAAAACGAATCACAGAATAGAATGGTAACACTGACGGAACATACAAGACGGTTTCCACCACACTTACACATCCTTGAACCGTCCAGTAAGCCGCCAATTTATGTAACGTCAACGAAAGAATTTGCATACTTTGTTCATCAGATATCGCAGGTGGGATCCTTGGCTTGTCTCCTAGCCCCAACAATGTCACGGGAACCGAAAAACTGCCAAGATTGATGGTGGATCCTTTCACTCGATGAGATACTTTAAGAGATTCATCGATGGTTCGACCAGTTAAATAAGCCGGATATATGACCGACACAAGTATGCTGGGTTAGGATAATGAGATAGAAGCAACTAGCAAAGGGAAACTTACTTTAACAAACTAAATAATCCCATTAGAACGTAACAAGTTGTAATCGGGATGCGATAAGATAATGATGGTGGTGGCAGCACGACCCGCGTGCACGATAGTGCAGCAGAGTGCAGGAAGAAGGTATGCTATAAAGTTGCAAAATCACA
Organism: Naganishia cerealis; assembly: GCA_030039265.1. NCBI lineage: Eukaryota > Fungi > Basidiomycota > Tremellomycetes > Filobasidiales > Filobasidiaceae > Naganishia > Naganishia cerealis. The sequence goes on along the minus strand of JASBWR010000020.1, from coordinate 116,712 downwards.
ATTTGAAATTATAAAATCAAGATTGCAATTATAAAATCAAATTAGTGAATAGTTATTGAGTTGCAGATGGGACTAGATAATGTTTTGTATTGATTATTCAATGTTTTTGGTATATTGAAGATGAGCTAATGGGCCCGGTTATCAGATATGGAACAAAGTCATCTTTTTGGAAGTCAATTGACTTTCCGTGCATCCAAGAATCTGACATTTACTTGATACCTTACACTAGTTTCCACCAGTGACAATCTAAGATAACTTTGTTATCTCATTTTCCGTAAATCCACCAATTAAATCATCGAGAATCTCCACGGTTTCTCTTGGATTGGCTATCCACACTGTGCATGCACTGAGACGGGCTTTAAAGTCGTTAGCACCAAGACTGGCAAATTGGTCGCCAATGTGAAGCGATTCGCTTTTTTGTATCGGACATATTTTATGGTGTTTGACATCTTTACACAAGTAAACTTGAAGAGATTCCACTCCCAAACTCTTATCGCCAATATCCACCCACACATCGGACCCACCGTTGAAAGCACAAACCTTGATCTCGTTTTCGGAATATCCTACGCTGGCAGCTGTGGTATTGGATTGAGAACCAACCACACTCCGGCGGCGTGGCTCGTTGTAAAGTGTAGACAAGACTTCAGCTACACGATCAGAACAGCTGATAACTAACTCTTCCAAATGTTCACGGAGAATTTTTTCACCTGGATTCGGAATAATTCCCACCGACCTTTCCTTACGAATGATGGTGGTTTTGTCTTGAATATTGAATTTGAGTCGAAGGTGTTTCATGTGGTGCTCGGTGCTAGCCATGATATGCTCGATTTTGTTAATGTCCCACTTGATCATATTGGGAAGTAGCCATTGATCGGAAGGCACTAAGCTAAGGTTCTTTTTCTCGTTGCTATACCGGAAAAGATAATTGGATTCTCCTCCCATAACCAACAAGTTTTCCCTCTGGTCCATCGTCAACGAATCATCCAGGGTAATTCGGTCAATCAAACCGGCTAATCTGGAGTAGTAGTGCTGGGCACCCAGTTCACCAGGATACCCAGCAGCTGTAACAACTCCTACAAAAAGTCCCAACGATAAGAGTTTTACAAGCCGGGAAACAACAGGAGCATCTTGCAAGAGTGATTGACCGTCCTCATACAACGTTACATCTCCATCAAATGTCACCAACTTTAATCGTGATTCGTCTTTTTGGTACAATTTAGTGAGCGCAAGTACCTGGGCACTATTAAGAATCATTCTCACATCATTGAACAGCGGACTAACCAATCGGCGCTGAGAGATCCTTCGTCTGTCATCTTCTATGTGAAAAGCTTCTACCAACGGCAATGGCGTGAAAAACTTGCCGAGACTGGGAACCAACTTGCGCAACCGACTTTCACTTCTATGCGGTAGATTCAACTTATCCACGGCAATAGTGTGGTCTATTAGCCTTTCCACGTCCTGAAATATCTCCAGGTACCTCTTGCGGCACTCCAAAGCGATTTTTCGATCTTGTTCTAGTTCTCTTTCAATATCGTGGTCCTCGTCTCCAGTAATAAATTCCCTGTAATTTTCAACATCTGAGTGCAAAACAAACGGAACCGCCAAGAGCGCCTTGATCCATTCTATAAACTCATCTCTACGATGGGTCTTGAGCGCATACTCTACTCTGTACCGAGAAGTCATGTTGCGGAGAGAAAGAGTCGATTCGCAACTATACCGAATTCCTGCATCGAGGGACCTCGTGGACCGGTGTATTATACCTAGTTCTATATTACATGTGTTTGATTTAGAGTCCCTGCTGAGCTCTTCTTCTGTCTCTCTCCTCAGAAATAGAGAGTTTGATACCTTTACCCTTTGGCAACGAAACCCATGGTTTACCAGCCTCGGTACCGATGACGAAAACGTTGGTCAATCTGGTGACGAAAGTGTTCTCCAAGGAGTCCTTAATGTGCACCAAGTCGAAACCTCCCTCGTGCTTTTCTCTGTGGGTGATAACACCAACACGTCCCAAGTTACGACCACCGGTAACCATAACCAAAGCGCCAGTGTCAAACTTGATAAAGTCGGATATCTTACCGGATTCCAAGTCGATCTTGACGGTGTCGTTGGCTCTGATCAAAGGATCAGGGTATCTGATGGTTCTACCGTCGTGGGTAACAACGTATGGAATACCTCTCTTACCCAATTGAACCTTCTTGACCTTACCCAACTTGTAGGAAGCCTCTTCAGCGGTGATTCTATGGACAGCAAATCTACCCTTGACATCGTACACCAATCTGAAGTGCTCGTTGGTAGCCTCCAAGGTGATGACATCCATGAAACCAGCTGGGAAAGTGGAGTCGGTTCTAACCTTACCGTCAACCTTGACGTGCTCTTGCATCAAAATAGCCTTGACTTCTCTACCGTTCAAAGCATACTTGAGTCTGTTTCTCAAGAAAACAACCAAAGGCAAAGATTCTCTCAACTTGTGAGGACCAGCAGATGGTCTTGGGGCATAAGTACCGGACAATTTGTCCAACATCCAGTGGGATGGAGCTGCCAATCTCTTAAGGTGCTTCTTTCTAAAAGTTAGTTGTGTTCGACTACGGAGCTACGGGAGGTTACATGGAGCATTGAAGATGAATTAGCGTGAGTTTTCAAGGGAAAATAGTCAATATTTTGGCAGCACTTCACCTCTAAAATCACATCATTCATCTTCAATTATCGACAAGGCTCCCATCCAAGCTTAAAAAAGCTGGCGACCGTTAAACGCTTGGTAGCGAGTCGGTGTGTAACGTTTCCCGAGTTGGTACTCCGATGCTATTCGAAAATAGACTTACGGGCCTCTTGCCATTTTGATAATTGATGAAGAATTTTCGCGCTGAAAATTTTTTTCTTGAGGTGTCGGTAATCGTGGGAACGGCACAATTCAGAGCACGGCCGGGTAAATAGTGCGGAGATGTAAATCCGACCGGACTTGGTGGGGAACAAGATAGTGAATGTGAAAGAGTGGGGATGACAAAGAGGAGATGATTTTCATATATTCTGCTAAATAAAGCGGGGACGAAAGACAATAATGTGCGCAATTTGTAAGCTCAATGGGTAAATTGGAGCGAAAAAGATACCCCATTGAGTAAGGTAATTGGTGGTTTCATACCGAAATGTGTTGGGAAATAATTTAGGGTCGGAAGACCTGGGCAGTCAACTCCGGTAGACCAACAATTAGTAGAGCACCGGCCGGTGAAGCCAGTCCTGTAGATACCAAGGTTTCAGTAAAGTCTCATCTCCTTAGAAAACAGTGTCCTTTGGATCCTCATACCTGTTGGTGTTAAGAGCGGATCCTCCAATTTCCTGTTCCACATTTTCTTGTCCCTTGATAGACAATCTCTCCGAGCGCGATCTTTGCGTTTCCTTTTCAACTTCGGCTCCCGTCATAACTTTGATCCAGTCAATGTATAACGAGTAAGGACCGTATTGCTTGTCCAATAAGCCAATTCCCACAGTTTTGATCTCGGACTTGTTAATTTCACAGCCATCTTGAATAACTCCCCAATTAGTCATGACAAAATCGTTCAATGGGATCACCACTGTCTCCCATTCACCAGGGCGGTTAAGGAAAAGTCGGTGCTGGAAAAGATCGGTCACAAGCGGGGTATTAGCTTGAATGTTCACGAGGTATTTACGGCGGTCTCCACGGACACGAAGGACCAACGAAGAGTATTCCGACCAATCCCAGTAACTGTTTCCGGTGAGCCACGATTCTCTCTGATCCTTGGTGCGGAACATGGCGTAGCCGGAACGGGTGATTTCAGGGTTATTCTTGGGGAGATCAAGGTTGAGGTAGCCGTGGAAGTGCGCAGCTCTCATAGATTCGTCGTAGGTTAAATGAACGGTGGAATGGCCGCCCAACTCCTGATCGCAACGAGTCATACAAGAGTCCATAGATTCAGCAGCATTGTTCTTGAAGTCAAGTACCGTCAGAATCGACTTGGTCATCTCTGCAGAGCGTGCAAAGAGACGTCCTACCGACGTGTTGAGTCCGAGTGTTCTTAAAGACATGAATAGATAATTTAATTTTTGGTGTGGTTTTGAAATTTGCAGCGAAAACCTAGATTCTGTGCAGGCAGCTTATTGAGTGGGCCGTAGGTGGCAAATGGAAATCAGTGATGAGGAATCGTTATAAAATTGTAGGCCAGCCTTGACAATATAACAGATCACAATGGAAGAAAAAAAAGCGAGGGGGCGGTGAATTTATACTACTGACTTTCTGCACCTGCAAGGTGGTAACACAAAACCGCGGCTGCACCGGAGTGCGAATCTTATCGCTCCCCTCTTCGCAAGAAAATGGTGCGGAAAACGGAGCTGATTAGGTCAGGGTCAAAGTTCGTCGGAGTCCATGAGAATATATGAGAATAACCTATGTTCAATATGAAGTTAGTCAGAGCTTTTGACCACTTTGATATTCGTTCACATAGCAATCGTTCATATATGTCTTGCTCCCATCTTATTTCTTCTCCTCTCAATCTTATTCTCCCCGCCAAATGTTGCGGGGTCACTTTTAGGGGCTGATGCTCCACAGTGAAAAATGTCCTGCATTCTGGTTTCTTCCCTGCAGAATGTTTTTGCTCCGATTATAGTTGCAATTTCCCTGACGTAATCACAAGCCGTGCGTTTCAGTTGCTGCTAATTTTTCTTCTTTGTTATGACAGGTCCACCAGTTAGAGACATAGAAAACCAAAAACAGGACTACGAGAAACCTGTGCCCGACCAGCTGTTCGATCAATCATTCAAGGTAGAGAAACCTCGTTTCAATGATTGGCCCTTTGCGTTATTTTTTTGGGCTGTAGTGGCTGGATTCATCGCTGTTGCTGGTATCACTTTAAATGCTTTAAAGAAAACTTATGGTTTACAAGGAAGTTCCATCTACAATTCGACAAATGACTTCACCCTCAACACAAATACAGTCATTTTGTTTGGTTTTGTGGTAGTTGTAGGTGTGGTATTGTCAGCATTGGTGATTGTGTTTGCTCGTATGGCACCAAGATTTTTTATTACTTCCGGCTTGATATTGAACATCATCTTGGGGTTGGGGACGTGTATTTTTTATTTTGTTATGCACTATTACTCGGCGGCAATAGTGTTTTTGGTGTTCACATTGTTTCTGGCATTTTGTTACTGGAGAGCTAGAAGTAGAATTCCCTTTAGTGCCACGGTGTTGGAGATCACCATTGATGTTATGAAGCGGTACCCATCGACATTGATCACCTCACTTATTGGAATCCTTGTTTCCGGGTTGTTTTCCACCCTTCTCTCCGTGGTAATTGTTTCCACTTATGTCAAGTACGACCCTAATTCTCAGAACTCGGCTTGTAACGTCGGCGGTGGTTCATGTTCCCATTCAAAGCTCGTGGGAATCTTGGTGTTTGTCATTTTTGCTGGTTATTACATCTCTGAGGTGATCAGAAATGTCATCCATGTCACCATTGCTGGTGTCTATGGTACTTGGTACTACTTGGCCAACTCAGACCAAGGAGAACCTCGTCACCCAGCATTGGGTGCATTCAAGAGAGCCATGACTTACTGTTTCGGGTCGATTTGTTTCGGGTCTTTGATTGTTTCTTTGATTCAATTGCTTAAGGCAGGTGTGCAAATACTCAAGAATGACGCTTTTGGCCAGGGCGATGTTTGCGCCGGTTGTGGGTTCTTAATTTTAGACTTCATCATTGGCCTTTTGGAGTGGCTCGTACGCTACTTCAACCATTATGCCTACTGTTACGTTGCCTTGTACGGTAAGAACTACATTCGGTCCGCTAAAGACACCTTTGATTTGATTCGGTTCAAGGGTATGGACGCCTTGATAAACGACTGTTTCATCAACACCTCATTGAATATCTGGTCTATGTTTGCAGGATATGTCTGTGCATTATTGTCCTACCTCTACTTGAGACTCACCAAGCCAGGCTACAACTCGGATGGTCAATATTATGCTCCTGTGATAGCTTTTGCTTTCATGATTTCCGGTCAAATTACCCGTATTGCTCTTACCGTGATTGAGTCTGGGGTTTCTACATTTTTCGTGGCTTTGGCCAAAGACCCAGAAGTTTTCCAAATGACAAACAGAGACCGGTTCGACGAGGTGTTCCGCAATTACCCACAGGTGTTGCAGAAGATTATGTCCGACCACTAGAGCTTATTTATAGAGGATACTGGAAAGTATCCTTACTATGGGTGTGACGGGTGCACTAGATAACCGCACATTTCAACTTTCTAGATTAGTTGTTGTAATATCATGTTAATTTTGGCAGCTGGTGACTTGTACATTCCTGACCGTGCTGTTGACATCCCCGACAAGTTTCGCAAACTCCTCTGTCCCAATCCCACCTCCAAACCTACAAACAGCAAACTATCCAAGGTATTATGTTTGGGAAACTTGACCAATTCGTGGTCTTCATTGCAATTTCTACACGACCTTAGCCCGGCTTTTCATCTTGTAAAGGGTGAGTTTGACGATGAAAACATCTTGAGCCAGCAATTGACTCGATTATCTGACGATGTGGAGTCTTCCATAATGCAAAAGAACCAAACCGTCCCACAAGTCCAAATAGTTTCTCATGATAATTTGAAGATAGGGTTCACCAATGGGTACCAGATCGTGCCCAGAAACGACCCACTTTCCTTGCTGACATTGGCTCGTGAATTGGACGTTGACATCTTGATTTGGGGAGGAACTCACAAAGTCGAGGCGTACACTTTGGACGGGAAATTTTTCATAAATCCGGGTAGTATAACGGGGGCATTTTCGTTTGACTGGCCGGAGGAGGAGCAAGAAGAGAAAGAGGAAAAAGAAGAGGAGGAAAAAGAAGAAAAAGAAGAAGAAAAAGAGGAAAAAGAGAAAGAAGAAAGTGAAGTCGAGGAAAAATCGGAAGAGGATCACAAAATCGCGGACAATGGCTCGTATCTTACCGAGGAGCTCTCGTCGTCGGTGCCTTCTTTCTGTCTTCTTGATGTGCGCGAGTCGGGGTGTACCGTGTACATTTATACATATTTAAATGACGAAGTGAAGGTAGACAAGGTGAGCTACCAAAAGGAATAATTACGCCTGAACCGACGAATAATGGAGCAAAAACTCCTTTTTGATCTTTTCCCAGTTGTGAGGATCAAAGAATATATATACCCCCTTTTCCACATCTTGACTAATGAGCACTGGTTCTACATTGCTGTCTTTGGTGAGCCACACCTGAATATCTTTATGGTAACGCCAGTTTCGTGCCACCAATTCTCGGGCTGCGTACTCTTGTAATGTATCTCTGGGCTTCATGTAAAAGATGTAGAACAAGGTTTCGTCGGAAAATGACAGGATTTTGAGATCACAAGGTTCAGGTGGAGGATGGACATTTTCCGCTCGAATCGACTCAGGAATGGAGAATGCTGGTTCTACGTCCGACCTCGATGTTTCGGCCCACGGCGAAGCCATATTGACTAGTATTTGAGAGTCGCTCGATAAATCTAGTCCCAACAAGTTGACATCTTGTCCTATTGCGAAGGTTGTTTTCTCGTTTTGTTCCATTTTTGCAAGTGAAGCTAGGCCACGGAGGCCAAACTTTTCCATATCGTCTGGGCTGGTCGGCGTCATGAGGCCAGGAGGGGCTATATGGGGGTGGTTGGAGTGTGAATTTGAGTCTGTGACTTGACCAGTTGAAGATTCGGCGCGGGGTGTATGCAGGAAAAAGAATAGAGAAACAGAAGAAAAGAAGAGGAACAGAAAACAAAAAAAAATTACAAAAATAGTGAAAGGGAGTAGATCGCCAATTTCAAGTAAAAAGACAGAACAACAAAACAGAACTTAATCTCATTTTCCATTAAATTTTTCATTAAATTACCATATTCTTCTTCTCCACTCTTGCTCTCTATGCACTCCATATATTCGCAGCATCGCTCATCTCTTCATGCACCGTTTATACCCCAATATTATCATCACAGGAACCCCTGGATGCGGCAAAACTTCACATGCCGAGAGCTTGAAGGACCAGCTAGGCGAACCGTACCAGCACTTCAATATAAGTGACTTGGCCAAGGAGCGGAAATGTCTTGAAGAATATGATGAAAATCTCGACACTTGGGTCGTCGATGAGGATAAGCTTTTAGACTCTTTGGAGCCAGATATGGAAAAAGGTGGTATAGTAGTGGACTGGCACTGCTGTGAAGTGTTTCCTGAAAGACTTATAGACTTGGTGGTTGTTTTGAGAACAGACAACTCCATATTGCACCAACGCTTAACCAAGCGTGGATACAAAGATAACAAGATTCAAGAGAATTTGGACTGTGAAATCATGCAAGTGATTTTGCAGGAAGCACGCGACAGCTACATTCCTGAAATAGTGATTGAATTGCGGTCAGATAGTGTGGAAGAAATGGAGGAGAATGTGGAGAGAATTGCAGCTTGGGTAGAAAACTGGCGAGCAGATCATCCCAATGGGGTCAATAGTTCGTATGTTCCACAGGAAGAGGAGGAAGAGTAATAGAATAGTACAAAAAAGAGACCTCCAGTTATACAAAAAACAAGGATGCGAGACCATTAGTTGCCAAACCATTTATCGTCAATTCAGTAGTTATTATATGGTTCCTCATCAGTCATAATCATCTTTAGAAAAAAGCATGCACCACAAGTCGACGAACGTAATACAACACAGCTAAAACCAAAAGTGCCATCAACACATAGTAACCCTTGGTCGCAGCTATATAAGACCACTTGCGAGAAAGTCTCACCAAATTGTGTCTCTCGAGTTCAGAAACACATTTGCCGTTTTGCTCAAAGATATACTTGGACTCCTCGATAACTTCCAACTTTTGTTCTTCTGTCAATCCCGATCTCGTCAATAATTCATAATCACGCTTGTAGACCAATCTCAACAAATTCTCATCAGCAACATCAAAAGTGAAGAAATTTGTGCCCAACTTGACAATTTCTTCGTGCTTCAATCCATTTTTTTGTGGGAACAACCCAGTAGCTCTTGATATTGAAGATCTCATAATACGTCCGCCAGCAAATAACGCCAAATACATAACATGCAAATATGCAAGTAACAAGTATGGTTTATCATTAGAAGACTTGACGATATGGTTTACAAAATCAATTTGCTCCGACATCATTGGTTTTTCAAACTTTTCCCGGTTATCATCATAGTAAAACATGAGATCCTGCTCACATTTTTCTGTTCTGGCGATCTCTGGTTTCCAGATCTCATTCAACATATCCGACCATTCGTTATTAGCATTGATCTGTTCTTTCAAACAACGTTCAATCGTGGCGAAAACATGATAAAAACTTTGTAATCCTTGACGATATATCTTAGGATCTCTTAACGCAAGTGCCAATTTGAGAGTCATCATCTTGTCGATTTTATTGTGTAAAGTACGAGTTTCCTTATTGATACGGTTAGCCAAAGCACCCATATCAGTGGGCGCAGGCACAACTTCGTGCTGAGCAAGTTTGGTGGTGGCTCCACTTGTTTGTACCATTTTACGTGTTGTTAAAATGTGGAATCTGCGCTATATATACAGCCGACCGATAAGTCCGAAATGCGATGTCGGACCTGGTTTTGTGTAACTCGCGCACATATCGGAAAAATACGAGTAGCGCGTTCGTAGGACGCGGTACGAGAGTAAAGCCAAAATAATGTGAATGGATATGGATAGAGTGGATAATGGATATAAATCGATTTAAACAAATATATGATTGATATAAATTTTGCAGTTTTGAGACTTTTAAAGGGTCTCGCATCACGTGACATGCGGCTAGTCAAAAAGCACAATCAACATCTTTTTCCACCAGGGAGCCATTTTGTAGCGTTGATTGGCTTCTAGTGCCTCGATTTCAAGGATGTCGTGATCGGGAATGGTTCTGTCTTCGTCAATGTTTATATCCTGAACCTTAATGTATAGTTTCCAGTTTCTGGTCCAGAGCTTGTGTCCGATATAAAATACCAATAACACAATAGCACCAAGATAATTTTGGAAAAATGAGTTAGCGTCAGGTTTTGAGGCTCCAGCAGGGAAGAGGGCGACCCAGAATTGGCATACCAAGATCAATGAGTTGATTATAACCGATACCCATGAACCAATTATACCTGTTGGAGAAACGTAGGCCAACGATTCCAACGGTATATTATTGTACTTGAGAGCAGCTCTAAACCGAAGATGGCACACACTTATAGAGAGCCAAACGAATATGAAACTCAAAGCAGAAATGGATAAAAGCCAATTGAAGACGGTTTCTTCCTTGTGGTATGTTGCAATGAAAGAAAAGATAGACGAAGCAACAGTCACCAACCAACATCTTAAAGGTCTTCCTGATTTGTCAATGTAATCGAGGTACTTAGGAGCGTATCCCTGTTCTGCCAAAGATTGCAATAAACGAGTGGAAGAGTACATTCCAGCAGTTGCAACAGATGTCACCGATACCAAAATCACCGCATTGATAATATGAGGAAGAACTTTAACTCCATGCATTTCTGCGGCTATGACATATGGCGAGGCGTGAGTGGCATCTCCACCACTTCCCATTAAGCGGTCAGAAGTATATGGAACAAGAAGTCCCACCATTGCCAACGATCCCATGAAAAGAATGGTGATTCGGTAAAACACAAGTTTACATGCTGCTGGAATTGCCTGCTGGGGATTTGTCTGCTCGGCAGCTGAGAGTGAAATGAACTCGGTTCCACCAAGGGAAAACGCTGAAGTGACAAAAACCGTACATAAACCTTTGAAATTGGTATATGCTCCCGGTTCTCTCCAATACTTTCCTCCAACAAATCCATTGGGTCCACCACCAACGTCGATAATTATGCCGAAAATGACAAACCCAGACAACATTAGAACTTTGCACAGGTTCATAACGAACTCGGCTTCTCCATATCCACGAGCTCCACAAAGATTTATCAACACCACCACCACCAAAAAGATCACTACCCATACATCCGGGTTGATAGAAGTGTTCCAGAATTTGATGGTCATTGCAGCCGTCACCAATTCCAACGAAATAACCGTCATCCATTGAATACAATAGTTCCATCCAAGTGCAAACGCCATACTTTCGTCCATAAATTTCCGATAATATCCATTGAAACCTCCAGAAATTTCATTATATGCCACCGATAATTCACTAACAGAATACATGGTGGGCACCAACATCAAGTACCCGACAATGGCATAGGCAATCAACAAGAAAAGTGGACCAGCCGTTCGTAATTTGTCTCCAGCAGCAACCAATAATCCAGTTCCCAATCCGGTCGACATGGCTATAAGCCGCAAATGTCTTTTGCTAATAGCTTTGTCCATCTGAACATCATTGGGGTCCTGGCGTTGAAAAGAGTCTTTGAACCGAGCCCAGCGAGATGTTTCATAGCTAGTCCAGGAATCCGCCTCGACAACATCTACAATCAATCCCAGATTAGTGGAGGTATCTTTCTTCTCAGTCATGGTGGTTGCAAATTGAGAATATAATTTGAAGTCTCCGCAATTTGTTTTTCTGCCCCACACCCACCGACAGTGCAGCTGCGCCATTTAACCACTATGTCTGGGCTGCTATGCAGTAATAAGGCATTTTTGTTTTCGTTCGGCGTTTTTGGTGTTGTTCTGCCGGGCCTGCATAATGTTCAGGGTAATTACAAGCGAGGAAAATGAACGAAAAATTTGAACAGAAAAGATGGGCGACGGTTATTCCATGCGGTATCGCCGTTTCTTTGGGATCTTTTTCTATTTTTGATTTCAATTCTTGATTTCAATTTTGATTTCAATTTTGCTGGTGTTCTCCTTCACCTTGTTCTCAACGCTTTTTCCTGCACAAACGCACCAATTTTTCACTATTCTCGTTTCTTCTTACTAACACTATGGTTCAGTTCTTTGAAACGGAAAACGAGTACAATCACGACTTTGCCACGGCTACTTTGGCATACCTCAACCGGTACCCAAATCCATATGCCAAGCATGTGCTTTCAAGTGATACATTGCTGCAAGAAATTGATAAAGACGGGAAATTACGGCTCACCCGGGTGGCTGTGAAAACCGGAAGACTCCCTAATTTTATCAAGCCGTTCTTGGGTACTCTGTTGGACTCCTGGATTGTCGAGAAGATCATTATTGATCCTAAAAACCTGGTTATGAAAACTTACAATTCCAATATCGACCACCAGAAATTCATCCGGGTAGAAGAATATTTGCATTATACTGCTACATCTGCCAATACTACAAAGGTAGGGGGTAAGGTGAAGTTCTCATCCAATTTCATTGGCTTCAAAAAGAAAATTGAAGATTGGAGCAAAAAACGGTTTACAGCAAATTTGAGTAATACTCGTATGGGATTGGCCCATGTTATGAACAATTTGCAACAGCGAAGATGGCAGAGCCGAATAGCTGCATAGACCTTATATATTTATTTCTTGTATATGAATAACGAATTATGCTGATAATTTCAACACGAGTCCAGCTCAATATTATTAGTCCAACATGGGTTCGACGATAAATGAGTCAATTACAGTTGTCTACCAACCTACCATTTTCACAGAAACATATTGGTAGAGGTCTCATATAGTCAAGTTGTTAGAATCACATCCAACAATCATATCTGGTTCTCATTCCTGGGCCTAATCTTGACCGGTCCGTAGCTAGGATCTTCATCGTCGCCGGTAACATACCGTATACCATTGCGCCTATCTTCGTGAATACGGTCTAGATAAGCTTTATTTCCCATAAATTCACAGTCACCTGCTAGTTCTCTAGCTTTATCAAAGTCCATCGCATTTTGATATTTAGGGTTGTTACTCTGGCCAAATGCAGAGAACATACCAATATAATCACTGTTGGCATTAGGTGTTAAGCCAAGTTGTTCAAGTTTTTCATGAATTTGTGAATCGGGAAAACGTGTCTCAATTTCGTCACTGACAAAGTTAAAAGTGCCTAATGATTCATTAACGTGCTTGAGTCCATAGTGTTGGATATAATAAGTAGCTCGATTATCAATTGGTAAACGGCTGATTACTCCTGTTAAGAATGAATAAGCTTTGAGTTGCTCAGTTGATATTTCAGCACAGCTTACCATGATAACTAGGTTCAATAGAATTGTAATGTTGACTAGCATCACTAATGGATTCAGAATACTGATCAGCGGAAAGTTTGTAATAATCAGTACATCTCGGTAACTCTGATCCATAATGGTTATACGGGGCTTGGTTTGAGCCGCATCTAACATGGTATGATACCTATCTAGTAGACAACAAGTCCTTGGACGACGGGCTAGTTTGAGGGATTTTTCAACTGATATTATAACGAAACCTTTCAAAATGACCTCATAAGGTTATAAAATTATATCCAATCTGTGATTATCCATTCTACTTGAGTTGATGTTCGCAGTACTATAATAATATTGGCACGGATCAATACTGCATAGTATGTCCTTCATGTGACTTGCCGCAGCGAGCGATAACGAATAGTACGACTCCACACTTGGCTATTTCTGAAACTTACGAATATTGCTGAAACCTTACCTTGCGTCAAATCTTAGTACCTGGTCTGTCTCCCAATAATAGTTAGTTTGGGTGGCGGTTCAGATTGCTAGTTGAAGATCCGAAAAGGAGAACAAAGTACGAGAATTGCTGCTCTTATATTGGTGGTTAGTTGGTATATTGGTGCTTAGTGAGAAAGCTGGTATAATAAGCTGGCCAAACTCTTAATTACTGGACAAATCTGTTCTTTGATTATCGCTAACAGTGGAGTTTATTGAGTGGTGCTCTATTTATCCATTCATCCTTTTTGATCCATCTTGATCCTTATCCGTTGAGCTTTCCAGTTTGCCATGGCCCAGGACATCCCCAAGTCGCCATCTGCTTCTCCATTCGCTTCTCCATGGCTGAGAAGAAGCTCATTCTTATCCCCCACCATGATTCAAAGCGAAGACATTTCCATCTATGAAACCCCCAATTTCATGGGGGGAGGAAACCACAGCATTATATCTCTCAAGGAGGCACAAGGGTTCATTTTCAACCAGGATTTGTTTGCCTCTCCATACCAGCAGCTGCAGGCGGCCGCTAGAGAACGACGACTCCGGGCTGCTAGTTTTAGCGACCAAAAACGTTCAACTAAAACAAATTCACTGCAGCAGCAAGGTATGGATCCGCGGAGAAGACACACATCGTACGATAGTCGTCGACCGGTTTTTGTTACTAGTTACAGTAGAATGGACCACAACGAAAACGACGATGAAGATGACGATGTTTTCATGGATACGGTTGAAGATGAAAGCGACGAAGACTCTGACGAGAATCTAGACGAGTACGACGAAGTGGAAGACGATGGCCATTACGGGGGCTCTTCAGGCCAAAGATACAAGGTTCATGTGACGGAGATTGTGGTGGATAACGATAACAGTATATTTCCAGATTAGATGGAAATTGGGCACTAGAGATATATGATTCATCTTTCCTCTTTCACTAGATTCTCTCTTCTTTCTACCATGCTTTTAGGATTTGTTTTAATAATTCATGGGATTTGTTTAATAATTTCAAGGCATTAATTATTCGCTACTCACAAATTATTCGATTCGCAACTTTTCTCTGATGGACAAAGAAGCATTTGAAAAACTCTCCCTAGAGTTCAGCAATGCCCAGAACCTGTTGAATGAGCTCATGAGTGCTCGTTCACAGCTCGAGACTCAGTACCAGGAAAACAAGATTGTTCTTGCAGAGTTTGAACACTTGAATAAAGACTCGAAAATATACAAATTGACAGGACCGGTCTTGTTACCACAGCAGTATGACGAGGCTAAATTGAACGTTAATAAGCGAATTGAGTTTATTGAAGGCGAGATCCAAAGGGTGGAGACCAAGATAGAAAGCGAACAGAAAAATATAGAAACGGCGAGGGAAAAGTTGGTGGCTCTTCGACAGGGAAAAGCATAAATTTAGAAGATGTAGCGAATAAAGGAATGGATAACAGAAGTAAGAGTGATACGCTAAAAGGACAAGCAGAAGAAAAATGATGAAAATGTTCATATCCAGTCGATTTCTCATGCTATTGAATTTTTCAGGTTTTCAGTTTTCAGGTTACTTAAATTTACTCTCAGATAACCATTCTAAATACACTTTATCCCCTCGTCAACTGACTCTTGATCAAATTGACCAAGCTGACAGCATTGAACAATGTCCACTGTTCAACATTGTTGTATCCCGCACCCAAGTTGCGAAGCTCATCCACCTTACCATCTACAAAGTTATAAGTTGCTTTGAAATTTGAAGAAGAATCTTGCATCATAAACAACTCAGCACCCACGTAGATGGTAGAAATACCAAATCTTTTGGTGTACCATGCAAAATCATTCGATTCGTCTCCAGCAAAAAATGCAATATCATCAGCCAAAGCATGAAGCTCTCCCATAGATGTTTGGACATTATATGGGGTTACTAGTTGAGCCAAAGCTCCGCCTAAATGGTGTGCTACGGGCTCGTTGTACAGAAGTCGCTGTTTGAGCAAAAACTTGGTTCTTTCGTACTCGTTGCTAATTTGATGAAATTCGTTGGATGGTTCCACAACGGAGTCGTTAAGTTTTTGTCGTTGCGATTGGAGCCAGTATTTGACAAGCTGGAACTCGAGCGAGTCGCCGCTGGCAGAGCTGGTAAGCGCCAGAACGAGCGAGTCGGGATACTCTAGCTCTCTTATAGCCTGGGTGATACATAGAGAATCAAACCCATATTTGGGGATGTGTGTAATGGCTTGCTTAAGCACTACCGCGTCAATACCTTTAGTGCTTATGATCCTGGAGGGATGCTGGACCGAATGGTAGGCCCTGGAACCTTTTAAAAGATTTAAACTGGTTCTAAACATGGACCAATGTGGAGTGGAACCATTCTTTTACTTCGCACCATGCTAGAGTTCAGGCCCGTGCACCCGCACATTAGAGTGCGATCTTCCTTTGGCTGTTCATTGACCTATGCTAGTAAGTGACCCAAAAGCAACTGCTTTTGAGAATACTAACCCAGTTTAAACCGTGGAACGAACTTCCAGCCCCTCGTCACTTTTTGGATGACGAAAGTGATGAAACGCCTTTAATTCCGGAAGTTTTTGTTGATTTCGATGGCGAACATGTTGCCCATGCTCTCCTAGTTCCAGCAGCGGTATCAATTCTTGCCCAAAAAGCCCCAGGATCAACCGTGGGAAAAATAAGTATCAAGTACCACGCTTCTGTGCCGAATGCTCCTGAAGATTACGACGAAGATGAACAATTGTATGCGGCGATGTCCCATTCTCACAATCAAGACAAGTATAAAAGCATTGAAATTCCCATAATTGGTGGAGAATCTTGGGTTTCCGTTACCGTACCACCTTCAGAGAACCCAATTGCATACAATGTCTTGGCTCGGGCAATAGTTGAACATATACCTGCCAAATCCTGGATCACTATTGCTCCAGGTTCATTTTACGGTCATACCATTGCCAAACTAGAGTCTCAGAAACATGCTTCGGCGAGCGAGGTGCCAGAATTGCAGCCTCCACATTTTGTTACTGGAATAGCTGCAGCTGTCAACCGCTGTACTTCTGACGTCTTGTGTCTTGTAGTCAATGCTGAGGGACAATCCGGCTATGAACGAGTCGATGCAGATGCCTTGGCGGACGTGAGTTATGTCATCGGTAGCGCTATGAATTTTGGAGCCGAATATTCCAAAAACGTTGCCAAGGCCGTAAGGCGAAGCGAGTCCAACAGCATATATGTGTGAACTTTATGTTTGCGAGTTCCGCATTGACAAGTAGCAGTTCCAAAGCACAGAGATTGACGACGAAAATGGTACTTGGAGACTCCGGGGTACCACAAGAAAGTTGAAGAATTGCACGGGAAACCATACGGTATAATTGACGATCAATGTGGGCAAGTAGATCTGGCGGAGTTTTGCTCTTGTGTCGTCCCAGGTTCCACTTTCCAACACCATGGTTCCGTATGTGAAGAAACAAAAGAGCGAGATAGGTGAATAGCATAGCTGGTCTGTAAGTACCTTGCGAAGAACCTCAATGAATTTGGGATCCGTGGCGTAGATCTGTAAGAATTTGTACCATAGGCATTGAGCAAATGCCATTATAAAGCCCCAGCACATAAAACCAGCAAGTCTACCAAATTCAAAGTAGGAATTATTAGGAAGCTGATTGACATCGATTTGAGGATTTGGAGTCAATTCGTCGCTATATCCTTGAATATAGTCCATAAACCGCTCTAGATGATCCTCGTCGTTCAATTCCGGCTCATCATTAGCTGGTTGGTTAGAACGGTACAAATACCCCCCATTGGAGTTGACGGTGTACATCCATGATTCACTTGCCAGGAAACTTAATGGAGCCGCCGATCTATTATAGCTCAAAAGAGACTGAGCCAATGTTTCCGAGATGCCGTAAAGCACCAAATTTGTGACAATTATCGTGATAAGGGAATTTTTCACATATAATTCCGAATATTTGAATGTCAATTTGAGAAGAAATGTAGCTAGAATTGTGATTATAATAAAGTTCAAAGCAGGAATTCCATATATCCGAACACTGTTGATCACCCTTGTAAATATGGATGGCTGTGGCGACACCGGGGGGACATTGGCCTCGGTATCAGCTTCCGGTAATTGAATAGACATAAGGACGGTATACCTGGTGCACGGATGTGTTGATAAACAGGATAAGAGAAAGGTGAAAAACAAGACGGAGAGAGAAAGGGAGAAAGAGGGGTGACTGGTGATTTTGATTGAGCTATGCGCGCCGCAGTTGCATTGTACTGAATAGCAATGAAAAGTGAAATAGGAAATTAAGTCTCAATGAGTCCCTCGCTTCAAAATTAACGATCAAACTTTTGATTACCTCCTCAACACTACCCTAACTTTCGATTGACATTAATATACTTCAATTGACTTAATTGACTTAATTGACTTAATTGCCTTCATTGACTCCATTAGCTCAATTCTGCTTTCAGTCCATTTACATCCGTACACCACGCTGACTCCGCGCCAATCAAATTTTACAAATTATCAACTACAAGCTCCATGTCGTACCATCAAAACAACGCTCCGGTGAGAGCAAATCCTCCCCATTCCGACTATGAGTTGATTGACATCGATCCACATTTCCTGAGAGTGGTCTCGTACTTCAGAACCTCGGATTACGGTTTATGGGCTGCTACAACTGTCGGGTTTCCATTGGCTTTGCAAGCTTGGGAAAAATTGGAGCCTGCTGCAGGTGCGTTCAAAGTGCCAGGAAAAGTGCCAGGAGGTGCCTTGAGAGCCGCCGGACTCTTGGGATGTATAGGTGGATTTTACTTGGCATATGTGAGATCCAGTAAACGTTTCTTAGGATGGAGTGAGAACAGTGCCGAAGTTAAAAGAGACCGTTATGAGATCAAAAAGTTGTTGTCGCAGGAGAAATTGCCCTACCACGAAAACAAATCCGTTCTTGATGACAGACTCAAGGATATTGCCAACCGAAACTCGCAGTTTTCATTCACCACCATGGCCATTTTCCCATGGTTCAATTTGGCTCACCACCCATACCATGGTGTCAACATTCAAAAATACTATGAAGTGAGAGACGGAGAGGAAGACTGGGGGTTTCAATTGAAGCCATTTGACGAGATCAAGGCCAAGTACGCTAACAATATCGAGTAGCAATGAGCATAGATGACGACGAGGATTCGTAATACACAACACAGGCTAGTACTGGGAAACCTTTTCTTCATATCTTTCTAATTCTCTTTTCCAATTTTTTTTCTAACTCTCTTTTCTGCTCTCTTCATGTTTCTAATTTTTTTCTACTCTCTTTCTCATTATCTTCTCACTCTCTCACTATTTACTCTCTCTCACTATTTCTTCGCACCGCGACTGTTTACAAACATGGAAGAATACTCCCACCTTCCCTTGGAGGAAAGGCTAGTCCATAGCGTGTGGAAGGTTCGTCTCCAAGCGTATGACGAGTTGGCCACTCAATTTGCCCAGGACTCTTCTTCCTTTGATATTTTTTCCAATTTTGATTTGATCAAAACAATCATCACAGACGCCAATGTGGTGGCCCAGGAGGCTGCTATCGGCTGTTTTTCCACATATCTCCAGCACGGTGCCTCATCGCAAACTATACCAAGGCTTAGGAGTGCTGGGGTTGTTTCTGCGTTGGGAGAAAAGGGTCTTTCATCTTCTAGAGCAGGCACCAAAGCAAAGACAATTGATTGCTTAATTTTTATGGTGGAGTTGGCAGGGAAAAGCTCTGATATAGATGATGTGGTAGAGGATGTCCTCGCTTTTACGTCGGCTAAACTCCCAAAACTAGTTGCTGCTAGTGTAAATGCCGTTACTAGTATCGTGGATTCCTTTGGATGTGTAGTAGTACTGCCTAAACCAATTGTGCCGTTTATACCCAAATTATTTGCCCATGCTGACCGCAATGTTAGAGCTGAAGCTACAAAGTTGTGTGTTGTCTTGTACCAATGGCTTGGCGATGCTGTTTCTACTATGATATTTTCAGATCTCAAACCAGTGCAACAGAAAGACTTGACAAAAGCGTTTGATAATGCTGAAAGAACCACCACGCAGAAAAGATTGACTAGAAAACAGCAATTGGAACAGCAACAAAAAGAGGAAACTAATGCCAATACGGCGAATGAACCACATCAAGAAGATGACAAAGGTAACGATGATATAAACATGGATGACGCTTTTGATGCATTCGATGTCATCCCGCCTGTGGAAGTACTTTCCAAGTTTCCTTCCAACTTTTATCAACAGATCCAGTCTTCTCAGTGGAAAGAACGCAAAGAAATCTTGGATGAAGTGCACACCATACTTGAAAAAACAGCCAGATTGGAACCCTCGGACGACTACACTGATTTTGTCCGTGTATTGTCCAAATGTCTAAAGGATTCAAACATCATTGTGGTGCAGCTTGCAGCGAACTGTGTGGAATATTTGGCAAAAGGTCTCCGTGTGGGCTTTCTGAAGTACAGACTGATGGTCCTTGATCAGCTAGTTGAGCGTACCAAGGAACGTAAGGCCAGTGTCTCAGAAGCATTGAATACTGCTCTAGACACCATTATTCAATTTTCTTCCTTATCAGATGTCTTGAGTGCCTGTATTTCTGGAATGAACAGTAAAGTTCCACTTGTGAAAATTTCTTCGACAAATTACCTTTGTCGTTGCTTATTATCGACAAAAGAGCCCGTTCAAGAATCGGAAGTCTCAACCATCATGAGCGTGGGACAAAAGTTACTCGCTGATTCGCAAGAGCCAGTACGTCAATCGGCTACTCAAATGGTTGGTACATTGATGAAATTGACTGGCCAGCGCCCACTAAAGCCATACTTGGAAAAGGTGGATGATAACAGAAAGGCAAAGGTGATGAAGGTCTACGAAACTGTGCAAGTGAATCTCAAACCTACAGCCGTACCCACCAAGAATCAACCACCTCCAAATCAGCCACAACGGTCTCTGCTGAACACTAGAGATATTACCAGTTCTGATAGCACTCGCAAGCTTGCACTTCCTGGAGGTCCTCGTCTGTCTATACCTTCAAAGAGAGGAGCAACTTCGCCAGCTAAACGTGAAGAAAAGCCTAATCTTTACGGCAGAGGATTTGCTTCGCGGCCACTTCCTTCTGCTTCTATTCCTAAGTTGGACTCGGTGGTGCCAGAACTCTCTCGTGAAGCTTCTTTCTCTCAAAAGGATCGAGAAGAACTCGAAAAACTACGCAAAGAGAAAGAACTGTGGGCAAAGGAAAAAGTGCTGCTTGTTCATTCGCAAGAACGTCTTTCTTTGGAAAAAGATCAACTCTCTCAACAACTAGAAATTCTTCGCCAGCAAATGCAAAGCGCTACCAGAGACTCCGAGAATGCGGCACTTCTACTCAAGCAAAAAGACTCGCAAATTATTCGTTTAAATAGCGATCTCGAGACAGCCAAACTCAAAATCAGAGATCTCGATCAAACGGTAGAAATGATGAGATTGCAACAGACTTCGACACAGCTGCATTTTTCTCACTCGCCAGTATCGCCGTATCCACTCAACACCAGACTCACCAGCGGTGAGTTGAGTACTCGTGTTCACCGCCTTTCTATCGACGGTGAAAACGATACACCACCAGTTCCATCTCCACAGCGATTTCGCAGCCCGCAAAAAGTCACCGATACCACCAATATTCCTCCACCCAGAGAATTGGACTTCAGCACAAACGATGATAGTTGGAGCCATGCGGCGGAAATTACTTCCCAATTGAAAGCTCGTATCGAAAAGATGAAAGCCACTCGTCGTGGTATATCGTAAAACGGCTGCAAATGGCATCGAAGACGGGTTGTATACAGTCGTCCTGTATATCGCCGTTGAGTCAACGCCGGTTTCGGTCGCAATACCAAGTCGAGTTGTGCCAATGTCTTCTAAGCTTCGGATTCTAGTTCCCATCAAGAGGGTGATTGACTTCGCCATCAAGCCGCGTATAAACAAGGCTGGCACCGGTGTAGAGACCAAGGGTGTCAAATTCAGCATGAATCCATTTTGTGATATTGCATTGGAAGAATCTTTAAGACTTCGTGAAAATAACAAAGACCTTGTTGATCACATCCATGCGGTGTCTATAGGCCCTACCAAGGCACAGGATGTGTTGCGTACAGCATTGGCCAAGGGAGCAGACTCCACTACTTTGGTTGACGTCGGGGACGATGAAGTCGAGCCACTTGCAGTAGCCAAGATTCTCAAGAAAATGGTAGAAAAGCAGAACTCTAACCTTGTGATTTTGGGTAAGCAGGCCATTGACGATGATGCCAACCAAACCGGTCAAATATTATCTGGGCTTTTGGATTGGCCTCAGGCCACAAATGCTTCCAAGGTTCAAGTCGAAGGAGATTCTGTTACTGTTACCCGTGAGATTGATGGAGGTTCTGGAACCCTTCGTGCGAAGCTTCCTATGGTTATAACCACCGATTTGCGTTTGAATGAACCACGGTATGCGTCATTGCCCAATATAATGAAGGCCAAGAAGAAGCCATTGGAAAAGTTGAAAGCATCTGACTTTGACGTAGATCTCACGAAGCGGGTGGAGACTTTGAAGGTAGAGGAGCCACCAGCGCGTCAAGCTGGTGTGAGAGTGGAAAGTGTGGACGAGTTGATTTCGAAGTTGAAGGAGATAAAGGCTTTGTAGATAGACAAAGAGGAAGAATATAAGAGAAAGCAAATAACATCTGTGTAAAGCTACAATTGACAACTGACATATGAAATGCTACAAACGGCAATTTGGAGGCTCAGTGCTATGTATAAATAGGACTTAACTTTCTTCGAAATAGACTTATCTTCGCGCAATTTTTCACTACCCCACAAACTCCGAATGTCGGTTGCAACTACTGTTCTGTACCTCTCAAAAAGAATTGATGCCTATGACTTTGCTACTAAACCATTCGTCTGTGGAATAAGTGGCCCGCAAGGGTCCGGTAAATCATACATGGCAGAATACGTATACTCGGAACTTTGTACCAAATATCCGAAACTTACCATTCTTCAATTTCTGATGGATGATTTATACTTGAGCCATTCAAAGCAGCTAGAGTTAACCAAAGCTAATAGCATTCCATTGCATGAAAATCGCATGTTGCAAGGTCGAGGCTTGCCAGGAACTCACGACATTGACTTGGCAGTGAACATTTTTGAACATCTTTTTACCAACTATAAAAAACCATTTCCAGAGCTCAAAGTTCCACGGTATAACAAGGCGGCCTTCAATGGTGAAGGAGACCAGTTTCCTGAAGATCAATGGACGGTAATTCGGAAACCGGTAGATATAATCATATTTGAAGGTTGGTTCAATGGTTTTTGTTCATTGGACGAACACCAACTTTTACTCAAGTATATGACTGCAAATTACTCCTCCAGTTTGCTTCCTAAACACCCATTCCACAACTTTTCTGACTTGAATGTCAAGCTCAAGGAATATGAAAAAATATGGTCGTTTTTTGACTACTTTGTCTTGCTCGCTACAGACTCTATAAAAAACGTTTACAACTGGAGACTTCAGCAGGAACATGCTTTGATCAAGAATGGAGGGACTGGCATGTCCGATAGCGCCGTACTCAAATTTGTGGATCGGTACATGCCGATGTACGAAATTTATTACGATAAAGTTTGTGCTATAGGTTGCTTGGAACCGGGAAACAATCTTCGAATCGAGATAGACAGCGAACGTAACTTGATACAATGCAATGAATATTAGATTAGCACCAGAATTTATATATCCGGTAATAGAATGCTCTCTTTGATAGCTGTTCTCGTTCTTCCTCCTTTTCTTGTCTTATCAAATCGGCATCAATGTGAACACGACCGGTGTCGATATCTAATTCCTCAATTGGAATGTACAACCGCCATTGTCTCTTCCAAACTTTGTAGAATAACCAAGACACCAAAATGACTGGAAGTCCCAAGTAAGACAAGAAGAAGTCGTATGCGCTTGGCTTCCCTCCCAATGGAAATAATGCTATCCAGAACTGAGCAACCAAAACCAACACATTTAGAGTCAACCCGTAGTAGGAACCCCACCTTCCGGCCTGTGAAACATATGGCAATTCATCGGTGCTTCTTCCTTGGTAACTGAGAGCATTTCTGAACCGTATGTGACAAACGTTGATGGAAATCCAAGTTGCAATCGAACTGATACCAGAGAGAGCTAAGAGCCAGTTGAAGGCTTCTTCTTGTTTGTCAGATGCAGCGATGAAAGCGAATAATGCAAATGTATCGGTGATGGCAATTGCTACGAGAGGCCGTCCGGCTCTGTCAATGTAGCCTGTCCATTTGGGAGCCATTCCTTGCTCTGCGAGCGAATTGAGGGATCTCGAAGTAGCATAAACTGAAGAGTTACCCACTGAAATAACTGCAATCAAAATCACCACATTGATAACACTGGGCAATCCCTTGATTCCACCGTTTACTACTGCAATGACAAATGGAGAAGCCGTGGCATCTACTGAAGAATCGCCGAGCAATCTGTCATCGTCGTAAGATACCAAACATGCAACAATGGTTAAGGACACAAGATAGAACAAACATATTCTCCAAAAAACTTGCTTAATAGCCTTTGGTAAAGTTTTTCTTGGGTTTGGAGTTTCTGCAGCCGTTAATCCAACCATTTCGGTACCACCGAATGAAAAGGCAGCGGTGACAAAGACGGAACATACTCCTTTGAAGCCATTTGCAAATGGGCCCGGTTCCCTCCAATTTTTTCCTCCAATAAACTCATGAGATGGTCCTCCACCGCAAATCAAGACTATTCCTAGAATGATGAAACCTATAATAGCAATGACCTTTACCATGGAAAATATAAACTCGGCCTCACCATAGCCCTTCACACCTAAGAGAGTTACAAATACCACAGCCACGAAGAATATTGCCACAAATATATCGGGGTTGAGAGTGGAGTTCCAGTATTTGATAGTTAATGATGCAGCCACTAGCTCAAGAGGAACGAGCACAAAAAACTGCATGAAATAGTTCCATCCCACTGCAAAACCAACAGCAGGTTCTATGAATCTGGTAGCGTAAAGATTGAATCCACCACTGACTGGAAGAGTAACTGATAATTCTCCAAGGCCCTGGATTGTGGCATAAACTCCTGTCAGGATTAACGTCCAGGCAATGATCAACCCGGCACTTCCACCAGTTCTCAATGCTGATCCGGATCCCACAAATAGTCCTGTACCTATAGAGGAACCTATTGCAATCATCTGTAAATGGCGAGACTTCAAACTACGAGACAACTGAGAGTTGCTAGCCTTCAAGGCCGCTCTCTGTACATCCGTTAGTTCTTCTTCATCCACTGCAATCTCATGTGTTAAGGTTTCGGTTTTGATGGCTGGTTTGAAGGAGTCTTTGAAAGAAGTCCATAGTCCCAGTTTTTCAATAGATGATGATGCACTTAGTTCATTTTCTCTGGCTACCGAAGGCTCCTCTTTCTTTTCGGCCCTCATCTGGTAATATGTTTTGGAAAATCTAAGTTTGAATTAATGATTTTCGTCATCTCAGCAGCAAGTATTTCATGGGGCGTTTCTGGATCGCAGTAAGGCAATTTGAACAGATGAGTCATTCTGCATGTAGAATGCCATCCGAGATTTACTTTTACATATGCACCGAAAGGCGTAAATGGAAAGTGAGCGCGAAGGCTTCGAAAACGCCGCATGCAGCAACCCCGTGATGGAAAACGGTTATTGTATGCCGTACATTCAATCCACCCTAGTAGAGAGACATCTTTCTTGAACGACTAAGCTTGCTCAAACTCTCCTGCTGAATCTCGGTGGAGGCTATTGTACGCCTTCTATTTATAGGAGATGGCTCGACAAACATTTCCTCCTCATCAGTAGCAGCACCGTTCGACTCCAATTGCGTCAATCGGCGATGAATCAGATCGAGCTGGCGCTTGATATCGTTGATGCCCCGACTTTGATGAACAATACCTCTTTCTAGCCGATCGAATTTGATGGACTTTTCATCATCGCCAAACACTTGATCTTCCAATAACCTATGTGCAACACAATCCGCCAATTTTTGCGACTCATTGGCAGTTGACGGCGACAGTTTCAATTCCACCAATCTTCTCGTTTCCTCAACAAGGCTAGAAATACGCTGAAACTCCGTCTCTACCATAAGGGCCAACTTGCGCATGGTCTGGTCACATCTGCCGACAGCATCCTGATTAGTCGCCACTGACTTGGTCAATGTCGCAATCATTTCATGTAACGAACCAGATTCCAATTCTAGCTGAGCAGCCCATTTAAGCAACGTTCCTGGCGGCTCAGTTTTGTACCCGATATGAGCCCAAAAATCCTTGCAACGGCTTTCAGACGATTGATTAGAACCAAATAGTTGTGAATGTGGAAGGGATGTACAACGTTGAGTAGGAGACCCCGAAGTGTTTTCATCAACTAGTGTGGATTCAGCAGCAGCAAAATCAATCGATTCATTTCCATCTGGTGCACCGGTACTCATGGGTTAGAATTTTTGAGGGGAGGGGGCACCCTTTTATAGACCGCGTTTGCAGCCATGGTTGCAAAAGTCGGAGCTATAAAAGATGCCGATGCCACGAAATCGAGAACGCTTAATCTAATTGAATTTTTCGATTTCTGCGAGTGTTTGCCATAAGGTTGCTCAAGGGCTACTGGTGTGTACTTTATAAATGCAAATTGCTCATGATAGAATTCAAGTAAATATACTGCTCAAGATGAATTTGAGTGATTCAGACAAGAGACAACTAGTGAATAAAAAGGACTGATATAAGTTCGTTCTGAAGTTGGGGCCCAAGTGCTATATCCTTCCTTTCCTAATTCGGTTGTGGTATGGTGCATCTGGGCATAACGCGTGGCTCCGTTTGATTCTCATCTCGTGCGAAATTGTCTTCGTGAACTCACAATGTCCAGCCTAAAAGAGTTTCTTAACAGTAAGTAATGCATCTAGGCTACTTCAATTGCCATACTAACGCAGAATCTGTGAGAGTAATCACCACTGATGCTCGATTGTTTGAAGGGATTCTTGAAGGGTTTGATAATTCCACAAATATCATCCTCTCGTCATGTTATGAACATATAATATACGAAGAGGAAGATGAGGAGAACCAAGCTATACCGTTGGGCGTTTACTTTATGAGAGGTGGAAACGTGGTATGTATAGGAGAGACCAGTGGTGATGTTGATTTTACAAAAATGAAAGGTACGCTAAAAGGAACAAAAAACCCATTATAAGAATTTATCAAGTGAACTGTTAAAGGGGAAGCTACCCAAAATTGCATTAGAAGAACAAGAACGGTTACTTAACAGGCATTGAAGACAGAGTTTATTGCACTATACATTGGCCTACTTTCTGACAGTGTCCATACCGGCAGTTTTCATCTTCACTGCAAGCTCCAACAAATAGTCGAGTGCCTCATTATAGACCTTTGCTTTCCATACATCTTCACCCCACACATATATACCGTGTCTGCGTACCAATACGGCGGTTGTTCCAGGGTAGTTTCTTATGGCTTCTTGAAGACTGTCTGTCAAATCTTCCTCATGAGGAGTATTTTCTATGATGGGGATCACCAACTTGTCATAATATTGCATACTTCCCACTTTTTCAATCTTGCTGGTGGACTCGTTAAGCTTGAGTTGGGGCAATGCCTTGATTTGTTCAATATGAGAAATTTCAAATTCAACTTTATCACCCCACAATAAGGTACACATCACGGCACTTTGTGAATGGGTATGGATACATGCACCGGCTTCACGCATAGTGTAGCAGCTCATGAATAAAGGGGTACAAGCACTTGGCTTATACTTGTACAGTTTTGTGAGTTCTTGTGGACATTCGTTTGGAGTCCGCAAGAGTTTTTCTCCATTCAAGTCCACGACAAACATTTCCCAGGGCTGTAACCGTTCCTTTTGGATCCCTGAAGGTGCAATGTATACAAGATTTGGGTTTTCACCTTTGACATCACGAATGGAGATTCCACCGCCTGTTCCCGTCACCCAATTATTGTCGTAAAACAAACGACAAAGCTCACAAATCAAATTTGCTGGATGGGCGGGATCATCTGAGAGATATTTGTCGTCAAGAGCAGGTATGTTGGCCTTTGGGGCCAGGCAATGGCATGGAGCTGACATGGTCAAAGAGAGCACATGGGTGAAAAATCCTGTACGTGCGAACAGTTGCAATCGATGCCACAGCTAAAATAAATCGTGTATTAAACAAGTAGTCTACAATGAGGTAATATGCGAATAGAAGATAACATGCGGATGGGGAAGGAAACCTACTTCTTCTCCTTCTTTTCCTTCTTGGACTTTTTGTCCTTTTTGGATTTCTTCTTGTCATCCTCGTCGTCTTCATCTCTCTTTCTCTTCTTGTCTTTCTTCTCTTTCTTTTCTTTCTTCTCCTTCTTCTCTTTCTTTTCTTTCTTGTCCTTCTTCTCTTTCTTTTCCTTCTTTTCTGGTTCTTCTTCCTCTTCTTCGTCGTCAGAATCTCCACCAGCATCAGCATCGGCGTTGTATTGTGGAGCTTCCTTGATTTCTATCTTCTGCTGTTCTCTGACAACTTTTGAAGTGGTACGCATATCGCGGCCCTCCAAGGCACTTAAACGAGATTCCACCTTGGCTCTAACGGAAAATCCAAAGTCTCCAGAATCGTCTCTCTCTTCTGAGAGCGAATCGTAACGCAAAGCAACGGCAGCTTTTGCAGCTAAAACTCTGGCAATTTTTCCCTTATTTTTGCCAGTAGCCTGTCCCACGAGCGAGGCATGGTAGAGCAAACCATACTTGGGAGTATCGTGCTTGGTTTTCAAGGCTCTGAAAAGCGCCTTTTCTGCACCGAGAATCTGGATGGTGGAAGCAGGAGCTTTGGAAAGCGAAGTCAACGAACCAGCGTGGGCAATAAGACGAGCACCAATCAACTCGCCGACCAAGGCTGTCAAGTTGGGAGCAATAGCCTTCATACGAGCCGACAAGTAGTTGGACAATTGTTCTCTGTAGGCAGCAAAATCCACAATTTGTTCGGCCAACGCTTTGATGTTTTCGAGATCAATGGGAGTAATTTCTGTTCCCATGGACACCTCGGCGGCGGTTTTCACTTTTTCTTCCATTTCCTCTGGCAATATTTCCGATAAGTCGGTTTCGGAAGCATTGGACCTAATACCCATGGTGAGAATGATTCTGGCGTAGGCCACCGAGTCGGTGATCATCTTGGCCAATTCGGGGAAATGCCACCCGTACCACTCCTTACATCTCATAGCATAGGTATTTAACTCCTTATCCAAGTCATCCAACAAGGCAATGGCTTGAACAATCATGGTGTCTACCTTATCGGCACTGAATTTCAATTTGTGACGACCAATGGAATGAGCCAAACCCAACGACATCTGCTTCAAAGCATTATCGTCCAATCCTGGGAGAAGTTCTGGCAAGAACTCTCTGATCGAACGGTGCAAATCCAACGAAGCAGCATCAGATACAACCGAGAAATTCAATCCCAATTTGTTGATGGCATTACCCAATTTTGTCTCCAGAACAACCAACGTGGCCTTCTTGTCCTGTTTGACCTCGCTTAAGAATTTCTTCAATGTTTCCGAAACACGGCCTTCGATGACAGCATTGGCTTCTTCCAACGCACCGGCGGCTGACAGGAACTTTTCAAATCTGTGGACTTTAAACTGTTCGGCAACTTTCTCAGCGGTATCCAAGTCTTCCAACAAGGTGGTGGACTTGTATATCTTTTTGTCGGCGGCCTTGAGAAGGGCGTAACCCGCCGCAGTTTCGGTTAAGACGTAGGCCATGGTGTGAAAAAAATTTCCGATGAGCTGCGAATTTGTCCTCTAAAGCCGGTGCAAGGATGTGAATTCTGGGGTTTACATCGATGCATCTCACCAGATTTCCAGGAAGCGCGTTAATGCATCCCAGTGACAGACGGCTGCCGGCCAGCCCACGGCGAACGAAAAAACATAAAAGGACGTATTTCTTTCAGCCGACAAACTCCTTGGTCGGTGGTGAAAATCTGGGCGCTCGGGAGCAACCGGAAGGTAGTTTAAATCACCAAAAGAGCGAACCTGATCAGATTGAAATTTCCACAAAATTGGCCCCTACTACGATTCCGCGTGATCCTGTCTCCCCTCGCGTGGACGTTATGGTCCAAAGCTCTGATGACAGTTTTGACGGTATAAAATGGCGAACAACTCCACGAAAACCTCAGTTCAGAAATGCCATTTCCACAACCATGCCATCTTCTCCTCTACGTGAAATGGCAAAAGACTTGAATGTGGACTCGAGACAAGTCAGTGCTAAGCATTCTGCTACGATAACCGACGAACAGGCTAATTCTGTGCTCAACAAGTATGGAACAGACTTTGTCAACATTTCTTCGCAGCCATCTTCAACTCCAAATTTGCATAAAACCAAGTCGGATCTTTCCGCGCCAACGTCTCGTGAAAACGACTTGAATATCTCCCCGGTACTCCAGAGATCTCGTTCCAGCGGGGTCGAACGATTGGCATTCAAACCGAGTCTTGTAACTTCCAAGTCAATGACCAAGTCTTTAACAAAGTCGTTCAACTCGGAACCAAAAACAGCATCTCAGCCTACCGGCTCTACTCTCAAAAGCTGGATTGACCGCTTCGACAGTAATTTCAAGGACTTTGATGGCGAGAACAGTTTTGACTTCAACAAGCTGATGCTTTGCCAGACCGCTGATTCTAGTTCAGCTGAACCCATTCCTGTCTCTGCTGCCATAGACGCCATCGACTTTAGTGACGACTTCAGTGACTCTGAGTTGGTCACTAGTGATCCAATCAAGGTGGAGGCCCGAAAAACCACACCGGAAACCGAATCTGATCCATTTTCTTCCGATGATGAAGTATTCAACGATTTGGAAGAAAATACTCAAAAACGCCTGCCTGATGTACCTGCCCAAATCTCCCGGAAAGATTCAAAATCTCCACCTTCCAACACCAGTTCCAATGATATAGCCCTTGCTTATCCAAGAAAAGGATTGGCTCGCTACAAGATTGCGGATATTCTCAAGTCACAATACAAATTGCGTGATAGAACTTTGAACCAGTTGGTGATGACAGTCTTGGACTCTAGTGGAACTACTTCAAAACTACTCATTCGGGGCGAAGCTTCCCTACTCAATTTTGAATTAGGAGACATCGTCCACATCATTTCTACCGATAATGGAAATCCTCGATTGGTCGATGATGATCATAACTTGCTCATCTGGAATCCTGATACACTTGTTTCCCCCACATCTGTGTCTCTGCAATTGACTTGTGCTCGGAAATCTGTTCTTTTGTCTCGCTTAAATTTTCCAGGTGTCTCCTCGATTCATCTTATTACCGGCACAATTTTGCATGAAATTTTTCAGAGTTGTATTCGAGAGGAAAACTGGACTGTTGAGTTTATGTCTGACCTCTCGAACTACTCGATAGATCAACGTCGAATCGAGATCTTTTCATTGGGAGAAGAGATGATGAACAACGTAAAGCACACTATTCAGGAACAATTACCATACCTACGTGAGTGGTTTGATACCTACTACAAAAAAGTTCCATCTCTGGCTAATTCGATCCAATCTGCTACAAACCCAACGACTGCACCACGCAAAGCCGAAAGAAGAAAGACGGTGATGTTTGCAGTTTCAAAAGCTTTGGAGATAGAAGAGACCATTTGGTCGCCAATGTTTGGTATCAATGGTAAAATTGACGTTACTATTGAGGCCAAAATGAGGGATGGAAATCAGAACCTGACGATGCTTATGCCGTTGGAGATTAAAACTGGAAGAGAACATATCAGTCATCATGCTCAATCTGCATTATACACATTACTATTTAAAGATCGATACGAAATTGATCTCACTGCATTTCTCTTGGTTTATACCAAGGAAAAAATCACCAAGAAAGAAGAGATTGGCAGGAACGATCTCAAATCATTGGTAAATTTACGAAACCAGCTCACAGAGTACTTCAAGTTGAATACTAGAAAACTTCCAAATCTACTACAGCTGTCATTGTGCGATAGATGTGAAATACAGCAAGCTTGCATGACCATCAATTTCCTTGCTGAAGATGGAACAGGTGAAGATAGCGGGATAGGCATTGATAACTACAACTTTTTGGTGGATCATTTGTCAGAAAAACATAAACATTTTTATAATGTCTGGGATTCTGTCATTACCAAAGAAGAGAGCTCGATGTCTCGTCTCAAGCGTGAGCTATGGCTCATGAACTCAACTGATCGGGAACAGAAAAATGGCAAGTGCATCTCGGACTTGAAGGTTACTGACTGTAGGATCAACGAAGGCTCAGAGTGGTTTGATTATACCTTCAAGCGAGCTGAAAACTCACTGTTAAGTTCAAGATCATTTCAGCTCAGCCAATTGAGTAAAAATGACAGGGTCACCATCAGTTCTGAAAACGGTCACTATGCTTTATCTCAAGGTTACATTGTAAAAATGAGAAAAGATTTGATTGTTGTGTCAGCCATGAGAAAACTAAGTCCACTGGTCTCTCGCTCGTATGCAAATAATCAGCTGGTCCATTATCGTATAGATAAGGATGAGATGTTCTACGGTATGGGACTTGCGAGATTCAATATTTTGAACTTGTTTCTAGTTGATGGTGATTCAAGAAGACGAGAGATTTTGGTTGACAGAAAACCTCCCAGATTCACCAACGGGGAATTGAAGTTTGAGGCCCCCAAATATCTCAATGTGGACCAGGTTGCGGCCATTAAAAAGGTGATTCTGGCAAAAGATTTTTCACTTATTCTAGGAATGCCCGGGACTGGCAAGACCACAGTTATATCTGAATTGATCAAAAGCTTGGTGGAAAATGGCAAATCGGTGCTATTGACGTCGTATACTCATTCTGCTGTTGATAACATTCTCCTAAAGTTGAAAGATAGTGGTTTGAAAATCCTCCGTATTGGATCTTCTTCCAAAGTTCATCGAGATATACAGACATTTTTACCTGCTGACATCAAAACTTATGACGATTTTCATAGAGCATATCTCGAGCCTCAAGTGGTCGCAGCTACTTGTCTCGGGATCGACGATATTGCATTTTCGCTTGGAAGGACTTTTGACTATTGTATTTTGGATGAAGCTTCACAAGTCACAATGCCTGTTAGTCTTGGTCCGCTTCGTTTTTGCAAAAGATTTGTTCTAGTTGGAGATCACCACCAGCTACCACCTTTAGTACAACATGGAGATGCGGACGTACGAGAACTTCTTTCCACCTCGCTTTTCAAAACTTTGGGAGATGCATTCCCACAAAGTGTTTCTGAGTTAACGTACCAATTTCGAATGTGTGAAGACATAATGCTGCTTTCCAACATTTTGGTTTACGAAAATAGGTTGAAATGCGGTTCTGAAAAGGTTGCACGAAACTCCTTAGTTATCCCTCACCCTAATGCTGTGGATCAACTTTTACTATCGAGAAACACATCCAAGAATGAGAGATGGATGGACGAGATTTTGGATCCAGAAAGAAAAGTTATTTTCTTAAATCACGACATGATTCCCGGATACGAAACTTGCATTGGAGACAAAATTGAAAACTTGACAGAAGCAGAATTAGTCTTCCAGATTGTCGATGCGTTGACTACGTGTGGAGTTCCAGAATCAAGTATCGGTGTCATGGCTCTTTACAGATCCCAATTGAGATTACTTATGAAAGGTCTTTCGGATAAGAAATCCGTAGAGTGTCTTACAGCAGACCAGTTCCAGGGAAGAGATAAAGAGTGTGTGGTTATTTCTTTAGTACGTTCAAACAAAGAACTAAAGGTTGGAGATCTACTCAAAGAATGGAGACGAATCAATGTGGCCATAACTAGGTCCAAAACAAAATTGATCATCTTGGGGTCGGCTGCAATAATGAAAAGCATTGGAATACTCAATCGTGTTTTATTGCTTATCGAGCAAAAAAACTGGATGCGTACTTTATCCCCCAATGCATTGTCCGTCTATCGAACCAGAGAGATTCCGGAAACTCCACAAAAACCTCGTGTAGTCGTCAATAAGGAGGTGTTGATGAAAAACCACCCAATAGCGAGAGATATATTTCACTCGAGTTAATGTACATACTAAACACTCCAAAGTTATATGGCAAAGAAATGAAACTCAAAGTTCCCGCGTCGAAAGTTGAACTGATTACCCATCCAGCCATTCGGTGGTTGTTCGTCATTCTCGGCATCGTCTCGATTATTAGGTTGGTTATTATTGTTGTTGGGGTTTCGTAACCGTCTCATTTGCATGAGGCTCTGGATGAAAAATACCAGAAAGAACATCAAGGTGATGGCTATGACAAGATAATCTCCAGTATCGTAATCTTCTTCAGTGTCATAATTGGATCCTTCGTGGTGTGCTCTTGCTCTTTCGTTTGCCTGATCAAACCTAGCAGGAGAGCTCTCCTTCTTTTTGCTGATAGATCTAAATGCACTGAACCATCCATAGTTTTC
Organism: Naganishia cerealis; assembly: GCA_030039265.1. Taxonomy (NCBI): domain Eukaryota; kingdom Fungi; phylum Basidiomycota; class Tremellomycetes; order Filobasidiales; family Filobasidiaceae; genus Naganishia; species Naganishia cerealis. Next base: position 82,733 of record JASBWR010000020.1, on the reverse strand, counting down.
GTCAGCAGAACTGTCTTTGTTCTTGTGAGAGGAAAACATGTACTTGAGTCGAAGACGGAGAAGCGCCAAATTAATAGGAACCTTGTTTTTCGATGCATGGATTTGCACGTAGTCGTCTCCTTGGTATAACAAGCTGAGATCATAAAACCTCTTGGCCATGAAGTAGTCCACTGTATTGTTGATCGGTCCCAATCCATATTCATACATGTATGCAAGACTGTAGCAGCCGTGTGAAGAGTGTTGGTTGGCAGCTCGGTGGTAGAAAGTGTATGCCATATCATAGTTGGGCGACAATTGTGTTCCTTCAATACCATAGAAATAAATGTCTCCCAACAAAATTGTGGCATCAATGTTGCTCTGTATCGAAGCTTGCTCGAGGTAGGAAATTGCAGACTTTACTCTATTATCGGAATGAGTAATTTTGACAGTTGGAAGAAAGTTGAATTGTGCCAGAAGTGGTTGAAGTTGGTAGAGAAGGTATGCTGCGGAAACTTGCGAGTTAACTAGCCCGAGCTCGGCTCCAATCAGATAGGCTAGAAGGGCATTTTTGTATCTTCCAGCGCAGAGCTCTCGAAAAGCCCATTCAAGCTCGGGTACAAATAATGGTTCGAGCCGTTCTGTAAATACCTTGTAGTAAATGATGGTTGTTTCACACTGATACGGCGCACTGGGTGTCATATATGCTCCAACATTTGCTCGGAGAAGCTCACCGACGTAGTACAATGCCTCGGTATTCAGCATTCCAGCGGCATCTTCGAAGCTTTTAAGTATCTGTGGGAGGTCTGGATTTGACACTGGGTTGAAGCCACCTTGCTGCAATAAAAGACGAGCAAGTGCCGTTCGTCCTTTATGTGACTTAATCTTGGCGGCTTGCGCATAGATTTCCATTGCTTTGGTAGCATTTGGTTCAGAACCATTGAGGCCCTTTTCTACAATATACCCGAGATCAGCGGTTGCCTCTGGTGATACTGCTCGAAGTTGGTTCAATATTCGTGCTGCCTCGGTAACATTCTTCTCGACGCCTTGCCCATGAAGATACATATGGCCTTGTAATGCTATGCATCGGTGAAAAAACCGCATTTCGGGCATGGATCGAAACGTGCCGCCAATGTCACGATACATCTTCATGCATTCTGACAACACTTCAAAAGCTTTAGCATGGTTCGCTGGCCTGAAATAGTCTCCTTCGTATAGGGCGAGAGCTTCGTAGTACTGGTCTGCGTAGGATGGAAAATCGTAGTCGAGATTATTTTCATGGAACAGGTAACTCTCCACCTGATGGTAACGAGAGAAGATCAGTGAGCTCGATTCACTTAGTTTGTTTCCATAGAGACCACCGTTGAAGTCTGGGATCTTGACGTTGTACGAAACCTTTATATCGTCGTAGTGTTCCCCGATATACTCTCGTCCCAACTGAGCTAGTCTACTGTAATAATGAAGTGCCAATTCACAATTTGTGGGTACACCGAGACCATATAGGTTCTTATAAGCGAGAGCCATGGTAGCCTTGTCGCTGCCATTTTCCATTGCAAACTGGTAGTAAATTAAAGCCCTTGCTGGATCTTTTTCGATATCGCCAAAGAGCCCAGTAGAGTATGCCAAGCCAAGCATGAAATAACTATGACCATTGGGTTCTGAATCCACCACTTTGTGGTAGTATGATAATGCCTTTCCATAATCTGGACGAGTAACGTAGCCAAACATGTTATAGTCTGCAATCGTTAACATGGCAGTGATATCTCCATTGTCAGCAGCAGCTTCCAATATATCCATAGCGCTTGAGTACCGAGCAAAAACGTCTGGGTTGTCTCCAAGGTACACGGTTCCTTGATAATCATGCAATTTTTCATCGTATTGTGGAATTTTAAGTCCATTATAGATGTTATTTTCAGTGTAGACTGGCGGCGAATGTCGGTTGCGTAGCTGTTCAAGATGTATATATGCATTTTCCAAAGTACTTTTTTCTGGTGTTCCCACAGCAGCAACCACAGAAGCTACATATACCGCAAAAGCGAGTATAAGTGGCGGCCTCATTACCAAAAGCCAGTGACAGCACTGCAACATTGAATCGCACTTGGAGATTGCCTAAGTTGTCTGCAGGATCGAATCAGCCCCTGTCCTGCATGTGGCCAGGTTAAAGTGGGCTTCGAGTTGCGACCGTCCACCTGGCATATTGTAACGTTATGGCGATTTCGCTTTCAGGCTCCAATGACGGGCCAGCAAAAGAGGAGGCGTTTTTCCGGTCTGCTCCGATGACCCTTGTTCAATTTTACGTTACAATAGAGCTTGCTCGTGATGTGGTGTACGCCTTAGGAAACCTCGGAGACGTTCATTTCCGAGACTTAAATTCAAAATTGACACCATTCCAAAGAACTTTTATAGCCGAATTGCGGCAGAACGATGTGGTGGAGGCCCGGTTGACATATCTTCAAGGGGTAATGATGAAACACGAGATTTGGACGGGAGATCCGTTTGCCAAGTTGACAGCAGACCGGGCACCTTTTCCGAAAGCCTCCGATGTCGATAGTCTCAGGAGCCGGATTTTGGAAGTATATGAGCGGATTAAGCATCTAGATGAGTCCTTTGTGGAATTAGACCAGCGGTACTTGAAATACGTCGAGAACAGACATGTGGTACAGGCTCTTGAAGATTTCCATAAAAATGCCTGGTCCGAATCCGAAGTCCGTGCCTCTATGGATCGTCCTAGTATAGACGGTGACGACGTAGCATTGCTTAACGCACGAAATCGCAGCTTGGAGTTGGGAAGTTTTGAGATTGATGACGAAGACCGCGATGAACTCACACCGGAAACGGCTGATTTAGACATTTCCTTTGATGCTATATCGGGTACAATTGCAACGGAAAAGATAGGTTTGCTTCGCAAGATTCTCTGGAGAACTTTAAGAGGAAACCTTTATTTTCACGATATACCCATAACCTCCACCAAGCTTTCCAATTTCAACCCCAAGACCCCAGAACTCATTGACAAAAGCGTCTTCATCCTTTTTGTTCACGGAGACATGCTTCGACTTCGTGTCAACCGCATAATTCTGTCGTTGGATGGAATTGTTTACGACAACGTTAACGGCAGTGCCGTTGACCGGTCTCGCACATTTGCCAGTCTCAACTTGAGTATCACCGACTTGTCAACGGTGGTGGATAATACACGAAATCACTTGATGACCGAGTTGTCTGTGCTCAAGGAAGCTTACCCCAATTGGTGGTTTATAATCCAGCGTGAAAAACTCATATATCAGGTGCTCAACACCTTCGATAACGATGCCGCCAGACGGTGCTTAGTGGGTGAAGGATGGATTCCCAAATCGGACCTCAATACTGTTAGAACCACCTTGAAGCAGTTGATAAGAAAACGGTCTGCTCCTCGCGCATTTGTCAACGAGCCCGAACTGCTGGATCATGAGTCAACTTCAACTCCAAGTTCTCCTGGTCGTTCTAGTTCCGTTGATCTTTTATTTGCAATTGAAGACGACCACGACGCTGAAGATGCTCAATTTGAGTCTGACGATGAAGATGCTCTCATTGCTGTCGTTACCGAACTCTCAACTAACAGAACCCCTCCAACTTTCCATCGTACAAACAAGTTCACCTCAGCTTTCCAGCTGATTATAGACGCTTATGGAATAGCCACCTATCAAGAAGTGAACCCGGGTCTTGCTACCATCATCACGTTTCCTTTCATGTTCGCTATCATGTTCGGCGACATAGGGCATGGATTTATAGTACTCCTTGTGGCTCTCTACTTGATCAAAAACGAGAACATATTCGGACCCATGCGAAATAAGGACGAAATATTCGAAATGGCATTTAATGGACGCTACATCATTCTTCTCATGGGGGTATTTTCCATGTACACGGGTTTGATCTATAACGATATTTTTTCCAAATCTATGACGTTATTCAAGTCAGGATGGAAATGGGAGTTTCCAAAAGACTACGACTTTAGCAAGGATGGTGCCATCAGCCTTGTTGCTCAAAAGATTCCTGGCCATACATACTTCTTTGGATTAGATTGGGCGTGGCATGGTTCTGAGAACAATTTGTTATTCACCAACTCATTGAAAATGAAACTCTCGATTTTGATGGGTTATATTCATATGAATTATTCTCTTATGTTCAGTTTGGTTAACTATCGATACTTCAAATCCAGAGTTGACATAATTGGAAACTTCATTCCGGGTTTCCTCTTCATGCAAAGTATCTTTGGCTACTTGGCTCTCACCATTTTGTACAAGTGGAGTGTGGATTGGTTCGGAATTCAAAAACAACCTCCTGGCTTATTGAACATGCTCATCAACATGTTTTTATCACCAGGATATATCGAGGACCAATTATACCCGGGGCAAAAATTCGTTCAGATAGTGCTTCTTTTGGTGGCTCTTGTATGTGTTCCTTGGTTGTTGGTCTACAAGCCGTTAACATTACGCCGACAAAATAACCGAGCCATTGAATTGGGCTACAGCGACTTGCATTCTCAGCACAATCATGATATACAGCGCCATGTTGAAGAGCAAGCTCTTGACGAAAGTGGTATTGACGATGGTTTGAATCATGATGTTCCTGATGAAATCGATATGTTAGACGATGGGTTCAGGTTCCCCAACGATATTGAGCCATTGCATCATACGGCGGCTCATGGAGATGGAGATGAGTTCAATTTTGGTGATGTTGTTATTCATCAAGTAATTCACACAATTGAGTTTTGCTTAAACTGTGTGTCTCATACTGCATCGTACCTTCGATTATGGGCTTTATCGTTGGCCCATGCTCAATTGTCGTCGGTTTTATGGTCTATGACGATACAAAATGCATTTGGTATCACCGGAGCCAAAGGGGTTGTAATGACCGTCTTTCTCTTTGGATTATGGTTTATTTTGACGGTTTGTATATTGGTGATGATGGAAGGCACTTCTGCCATGTTGCATTCCTTGAGATTGCATTGGGTCGAAGCTATGTCGAAATTTTTCGAGGGAGAAGGTTATGCATACGAACCGTTTACATTCCACAAGATTGACGTTTAAGGTTTTTAAGCCGATCGGCTCGGCACAGAAATTTTTCCCGCCGATCTTGCATAATGATTTCATGCAAGATCTTCATCTTTTGCATCGGGGTTATGTGCTGTGCAGGTGAATTCCTATTTGAGGTAGGAACTACGAATCGAGCCCAGCCGCACGAACAATCCCGTTTTACCGAGGTATCTGCACTTACGTAATGAACTTGAAAATCGTAATGTCGTATAGTTGTTGTATGCTAAATAATGATTATAGATCAATGCGCCTTCCTGCCGTCAATTGTCTCTGTACTTCGTCTATAGTCCATGGGCGTTGTCTGTTTCTCATTTTCTCGTAGAGCATATGCTTGACTTGTTCCACCGGCAAATTCCGGCGTGAGGCTTCTTGTTCCACAAACCGGATAATTTTCATGCGGGTGTGCCTAAATTGCCGTTCCGAGCTACCATGTACTTTGAGCCATTCGGTGGTGGATATGCCATTTGCGTAGAGCTCTTTTTCCAACGATTTAAAATCGTCCCACATTTCGTATAAAGTAGCCGCACTTCTCGATAAACGACGATGCAAAACCGCATTTCTTTTGGTTGCAAATTCTTCATTATCAAAAGTTGGAACTTCCATCAGCTTTCTTTCTTCGACAAATTGAGTGAGTTTCTGGCAATTTTGCTCCACGGTTTTGTTCAACTCTTTAATACCTTGACAAGAGTCAAAACTGCAGCGAGATAAGTCTTTCAAAGAGGTTGCAATACTTCTCAAAGATTGCTCAGCCATGCCGGAAGCACCATTAGACCGTGCCAGATGGAGTATCTGGACCCCATTGAGTGCCTCTTGGATCTTTTGAAGTTGCTGAGACTGTTGTCTGATGGCCCAATCTTGGTGCCTCATATACCGTTGGAGACGGAGATAATGGTCTTGTTGAAGACGAACCATGCGACGACCTACGGCGTCGTCTTGGCTCAAAGTTGAAGGGGAAACAGAGTGGGTTCTTGGTTCCGGCAGGGAAAAAGGAGAAGATTCTGGAGATGGACTCGAATACATGTCGATGCCGAGGGCCATGGTTTCGTTTACCCTGGATGCATAAAAGTTGAAACTTGGAGTATTGAAGAATGGATGTTGCAGAACTGGATTATTAGGATACCTGTGCTTGAGAAGAACCATATCTTGGACGAGAACATGGCGTAAGTATAGGAAAAGCAGCCGAACATGGAGAAGCAGTGGATCTTCAATGGTAATGTCTCCGTCTATAAATGGGAAAATTTGCTTTAAAACTTCTTGCGGAGGATCGAGTCGATCACGTCCAATATCGTAGTCGCACCCTCGTTCGAATCCAGCTAGTTTGTATATGATTTGTTGTGGAAGATTGTTCAAATTGACCAGGTGCGGCCGGTCGTTGCGAGTAAGATCTTCGTCTCGATTGGTGGTCAAAAGCTTGGGAAGCGAAAAGTTCTTGGAATCCTTGAGTCCTGCGAGCTCCACTGCCTTCGCCGCAGACTTGTGTTGTTGGGAATATGACATGGCTTGTGAGCTATTGCTTCCTTTCATGAGCTTGATATTTCTGAATTTTTCAGCACTCAGGAAGTCCGGTCCAGATTCGGTATTACCATATGCATCTGCAATGTGGTACCTGCTAAACAAGTACATGGCTATACTTGCAACCGGACATTTATCCACATCTCGAGCTCGGAGACATCCGGCGTACTGCGGGCCATTGGAAGTGGTGGAATTGTTTGTCGTTATTATCAATGCAATTGGACACGATTTGGATCCTTGTTGTTCTAGTTCATACGTTCTCATGTCGGCAATGCATACTTCCCGTCGTTGACCACTGGGGAAAAGAAACGAGTGGCCGAGAGAGAAATTGACCAAGGTTCTCAAACAGGTATGGGGTTTAACTTCATCGGTATCACATTCCCAAAGTGGCTTGAGTAGTTGATGATACCTCGAGTCGTCGGAGATATCATTGATACTTTCGTCTGAATTTATCGAGTTTGATCGAGACACAGTCATTGATGCAAGAAACATGGCATTCAACTTTCTTAAATAAGGTTCCGACGACCCCATCTCTGTTATGCATACCGTATGCACGATTCTCTGCAGTGGCGGCGTTATGTGCCTCCATGCATGATGCTTTTTCCCATGTTGCAATTCCTGTCCATAAGCCATGCCTTACCGACATCTCCATCATGTCAATGTCAAAAATTGATACAAGTCGTATGATCCTATGCAAGTGATGCCAAGGTTCCCTGCAATATAACGGCGCTAACCGAAAGGGACAAGAAAATTTGCGTCGGGATTCATGCCGAAAGTCATCTATTTTTTCGAGTTCCGCTCAGGCAATATATGCACGCTGCGCCGCAGATTTTACGATGCTCACTCAAACCGGACTTGTTGCAGACGGAGCATGCAACAATTTGACTTAACTTACAAATAGGGTAAAAAAGCCGCACGGGGCCGTTCATAGTGATTTGAAACATTGATAGCGGGGCTTGTCCCTTAACAACTTAATTTCGCGTTCTCGCTATGCTGCATGCTTTTGCCGCACCTATTGTTACATTCGCCTGTTGACAATTTCTTGCGACATGCATGCTACATCTTTTTTCGTCGCTAAGCCGCACGGGGTGCATGGTACCTAATTGCGCTCTCGCATAGGGTGCAAAAAAAGAACCCACCTTGCATGTCTAAGAAGCAGTAATTCCATGTTGCTCTTGCAACCATACTCCAGATCCGGGGTTGGAGTGACAGTTCTGTGCATATACGCATGGAAGAACATTCGATTTGTCGCCAAAATTCCTTTTTTTAGCCCTTCAATTTCACTGCTCGGTCTTCTCCGTGATTACTATTATTACCTAAAATAAGTCACTTTCCTAACTTCATATCTATTCTTCTTCTATCTGCAGCTCCATTCCATTCAACACTATGCCCTTCTCGACTACCCAGTCAGAAAGATTGGCACATAACTCTTGAGGCAAGGTAAGCGTCGATGCGCGATCATTGATCCAAAATCTTGCAACCCTCACTAGTTGATCTAATACGACGGTTGCATTTTCTTCATCACTATTTTCCTCAACATTGCTTGAAAGTTCATCAATCACACGCAAAACTGCTGTGAAAGAAAGCATCGAAAGTGGAGGCTTGTCGCTTGCAAAATTAAGGTATTTCAACAATTCCAAGCTCTTTTTAAGGTCCTTCTCTTTATAGTAGATTGCCAATGAGCAAACCAAAACCAAAAATTGCTCTTCAGAAATAACATTGAGAGTGTCAATCAATGCCTTTTGCTCCAAAAGCGTCTTTTTGGTTGTTTCTGTTTCAATGCTTGCATCTTCCAGTTCAGCTTCAGCTATCGAACTATCGCTGTCCAAGGTTTCAGAAAATGAACCAAACTCTTTCAAAGACTCTTGAACATCCTTCTCGAGGTCTGTCATTAAGGAAACCGCCAAGTCCTGTGGACTCATGATTGACTTGAAGAGCGCGAAATGCTTCTTCAATTTGGATCCTTGAGGACAACTTTCTATAATCTCCTGCAATCCCTTGGTCTTTCTCAGAATAACCTTCATGGATGTTTCTCTATCGTCATCAGATATACTTTCGAGGTAGGTGATTTCAAGCTGATGTAAAAGCTCCAATACTCGCCAAGACAAAACAATTCCAAAATAGTCATCGGAGTTATCTTGAAGGTATTCGATGTATTTAAGATGCGAAGGTCCGCCTGTTGATCCCTCATTAATGGGCTTTTTGTATGCCAAGTTGGCAAGACGATCGACAAAATCTGGCGACGTGAACATTGCTAATCCGTCCACTTTTTTGATAAGCTTATAGAGTCGAAGAAGCGACTCATTGTCACCGGAATAATCCAAATTTTTAATCAACATTGCCTTGGTCTTGAGATTTATACTCATGATACGGCCCGCAAGAGGATGCTTGGAACAAAATATCGACCCTATTATCAAGCTTAAAATACAGCTTTCGAAATTGACCTCTTTTGATGAAAGGTAGAAATAGTTGCTCAACAAGGACCAGCTTGTGAAAGAATCGCTTTTGCCCGCGAGCTTGGTCGTAAGTTCGTTAAAATGGTCTTTCTTTATTCGACTGGGAAGTTTCACACCCAAATGGACCATAAGTTGCGACAACCCTTCAGTATTCTGGGTTTTGGATTTCTCATTTTTGGTGCCAAATTTGAAATATGGCTGAAATATACTTGCAAGTGACATTATCACGAGCGCTATCTTTATTAATCTCCACAATTGGAAGGTAATAGGAGATGCAAGTGCCTGAGGAAATATGGGTATAGCTGAAAGGTTTTTAAACTCCAGGTCTCCAGAGAACAACGAGGTACCAACCATGGCGGCCATTCCTCCTAATAAAAACCTGTTTGTTGGTTGTTGCTGGTATGGTTCGTTAGTGACAGGCATTGAGGATTGGCTATAGTTGGCCACTGGAGTAGTATTGAAGCTTTGGGAAGGTGCAAAGCCAAAGCCATTGTGACGGCCAGCCGATGATGGTTCATTTTGCGGGGCAACTGGACGTGGGTTGATACTGGCTTCTTGTATAAGACGCTGGAGGTTGCGGTTCTCGTTCATAAGGGTTTCGTTTTTCCGTTCGAGATGCCTAATATACTCGGTCGCCTTGTCCAAGACACTTGCCTTGTTCAACTTGGATGCCGGAGTAAGGCCCTCCAAATCGGCCACACTCACGTCGTTGCACCCCGCAGCAATACGGAGCGACGGCACAGCATCTCTAAGAGCCAAAATCTTGGTGTTGATGTTGGTTCTATACTTTCTTTCAATCTGGTTGTGCGAGATCTTGTCCTTACGTCCTGGTTTTGTCACCTTGGAAGTGCAATTTACACTTGGTTTTCTTTCCTCTGGTGTCACGCTTTCCTCGTTCAGCGTATCCTGTTTTCCAATTGAAATTTGCTCGATTTCCTTTTTTATATATCGAGGCGATGTCTTATTCGAGTACGTTGTATCCTGACTCTCAGGAGTCAACCCACCAAAAACATTGGAATCCTGAGAATACGAAGAGCTGCTCATAGAACTCGATTGGAATCCATTCAAAGGTGGCATTTCCGGGATATTTTGCCTTTCAGCTGGCAAATTCGTTTCTAAATTCATAAACCAGTCGTTCATTTTTTTTTCATCTCCGTTGATAGAATCTGGAGATAACGACTGGGCTGCCCCCAGAATACTCTGGAGGAAGTTATCTGTGGTTTCAAAGTCGTAGAAACCAGGATAATCGAAATCTGTCATTGGTATGAGGAGAAGAAAATTGGTCACAAATTGCAACCAGAATAACTATCAGGTCATTTCCGGGGTAGGCCGAAAATATCACGCCATTAAGTGCTGTGTGCAGGCTGTGCGGGTGCAGTTACGTAAGTAAATGACGCGCCAAGGGTTTTCGAAGCTGTGCGTCAAAATGGCGTGAAATCCTGCGGGAGAACGATGTTGCAGCCGCGACTTGATGCAGCCGTGATGGTACCTGGAGAGATGCATGCAGATACGTAAATTCATGAACAATGCATTTACTTCGTACTTCTAAATATAAAGCGCAATTCATTCACCTATACCGGTGGAAGACTGGTACGACATACGGGACATTGAAGCTTATACTTCATCCAGTCCTCTAAACATTCTGTATGGAAGATGTGATGGCATGGGGTTATCATATAATGGGTATTTCCAACTTTTTTGTCTTTCTTTTGCTCGCTGGCTGCAACTGGAATTGTCACTTCTGTCATACAGATAGCGCAGTCAACAGGACATAACATGTATCCACTAGCTTGGGTTTCCTCGGAAGTCACATCACCAGCACGAGATTTAATGCCTGCCAAAATATCGGATGCAAATCCATTTTCCAAGTCTGTAATACTGAGATGTGGATGGTAATCGTAAGCTTTAGGTAGCCACAGTTCATTGATCCAAAATCTGGCACCCAATTGCGTCTGTACGTAAAGAAGAAACAATTGTAGAGACACCCACAAAGTAACAACTCCAAAAAGCACCGGGTCGTATCCATGGCGTAAGGTATTGTCCGGTGTCAAGCAGATATAAAATAACGGCATCAACCGAAGAAGAGAAGTCCCCAAAATAAATCTCCACAGAAATGCTTTTCTCCTGTTCTTTATAGTATTGCGGATAAACTGAGGAAACCAGTAAGAATTTATCAACAAAAACGCAAAGTATTCGAAAATCTTTCTGTAACTTTTCCTCCATGTAGTAGCACCAGCAACCAAAAACATCGACACTATGCTGGCGGAAAGTCCTGTAGCAATAATACCATTAGTGAACCTAGCATCATCGCTAACACCTGGACCTGTAGCAGGAATAGCCGGTTCTTGGTTGGCAGTTACAGGCGCTGGAAGTGTATCTTCTTGAGGTTGCGCTTCTTCTGTATTGGTTGTTTCTGTGTTTCTTGAACCTCCACGCATGAGTTCCCACCAACTTATTCCACGCTCGTTAGCCTGAGTACACATTACCTTCACTAGGAAACGAACCATTATCAAGTCACCTACAACGAGGTTGACTGTAATGCATGCTAAAATGAGGTAAAGTTCCTCGGTGATGTTGGCATATAACAAGACAATCAAAGACATTAATGCGTCCTGATACGCTAGGAGCAGTAGAGTAGTACTGCTAACATTCGAAAGTTGTCCTGGTGTGCGAAGCAGTCTGATTTCAGCAACATATAGATACAATTGAATGAGCACAATTAACAAAAATTTGGTGAACATCGACCTTCGTTCTTTGTTGGTAATGATCGAGAGATCACCCTCAGCGGGTTTGTTGGAGTTTAGAACGAACCCACAATCAGGCGAGTACATTAATGCATTCTTAATCACAACCTTGGGGAAGTCTCCTGGTATGGGCCGGCCAATGGGGTTTTGCAATTCTTCATCGATGTCGAGGATTTCTTGTTTCAGGAATTTTGTCTTATCAAGCTGGAAGAACGAAATCAACTCGCATTGCTCTTGTGAACGAGCGATATACATATTCAATTTTTCAAGTTTATTTCTGCTGTCAGTAGCGGAAGAATTGAGAAGCTGCGAAACCAAAAGCTTGGCGGTGTTGAAATTCTGCTCAGAAAACGTCATATGAGGAAGTCCATGGATTCCCAAGAATTTTGCAGATACAGTGGTGGTGATCAACGAACCAGTCGTCTGATAATATATGCCCAAAGTTTCAAATTCAGATTGTTGGATCTCTGGGTGATCTTTGATTTCGAGCAGTACTCGCACCAAAACTGCGTCATGGACTTCATCTTCGGGACGTTCAATGAGTTTACTGAGGTCCTGGTTTTCAAAATTGTAGCCGAGACTTCGAATCGACAACAGGATAGTTCCCTCTTGTGTGATCTCTTCGCCCACCTTTTTCTTGTCGTCGTCTTTTTTTGGTTCTGGGTTGTTTTCTGGATCGTTTTCATATCGCTCCCGTTGTTCGTCATACTTGGACTGCGAGTACCTTTCATAATATTCCACAAACGGCTTTTCAAGCTCAAAAAAATACAGCTTTGGTCTTGTTTTTGTGAGCATAGAGTAGTCGCCATAACATGAGCCTGTCACATTCAACAAGTATGCTGGAGCTGCTGGATCAGAAGTGTCTACAGGGTCTTTTCCCCACCATGACTTCAAATCATCACTAATGCTATTCGGAAGCAATGAATATTTCTCCTGTTCTACCCACGGATGTTTTTCTGAATACTGATGTAGCGGCCATTCCAGAGCATTATGACCCTTGAGGTTGTCCTCGTATGAAAGTCTGAACCCCGTAAGATTTCCATAGCCAGAAATATAGGATGAATTTGCTAGGACTTGTCGTGAATAAGTCATGAAGTGTTGGAAATACAGAATCACCTCTTTGTCTTTATCGGAATGGGGCTGTTCATAGCCGGACGGAAACGAAAAGAAGATGATCATAATGATTATGATCATAAGAGATTGCCGGTCCATGGCCATGGTACAGTGTGGAGGCGATTTCGCAATGATAAAGTGGTGGTGCAGTGGGTGCAAAAAGAGGAAAGATGAAGAAGGAAAATCAAAAAAATGAAGAAGTGAAGAAAAGTAGAAATTTGATGTGAGTGGAATTGGTGAAGAATGGGATGAAGAAAATAATTTGAATTGAAGAAAATTAAATCACCTCAGATGGTTCTGTCACTTTCCTGCTATCATCTAATTATTGTCGCAAATATTTAATTTCGCGAATTTTTGAACTTTTACAATCTCACTCATTTTCTCAATCTCTCCTCCTCATTTGCAGCCATTCTACACTCCCTCTTTTCTTTCGGTATTATATTAACCATACGACATAAATAGTCTAGACATTATTTTTCCACCATTTTTGGTTCGGGTATGATGTTACAGATGAAACCTATTAAATTAAGGTGAAGGCCACGATCGAAACCACAAGTGCTACCAACGCGGTAGAGAATGATGTCTGGCGAGACCCATTGGAGGGGTGCTGCTCTACCACCGGTGCGCTTGTTACGGAAGTATTGGCCCATGCCGACGACAGGATCTCAACGTCTCTTCCAAACAAGTCTGCGAGGAACCCGCCCGTTTGCTTGCTGGTGGAGTTTGCGTATCCTGAGGTGGTGGTGGCACTTTTGGTGGTTGTTGCTGATTCTTCGTCATCACATTCGTCGTCTGGACTGTGTGTGGAAGTGGATACTGATGTGGAGTACCATGTCAGTTCACCAGCAGCAGTTGTGCGAACGGTGGAGACATATGTTTTAGCGCCGCCAGAGCCGCCTGAACCGGAGCCAGATCCAGAACCGGAACCTGAGCCAGATCCCGATTTAGAACCAGAACCGGAACCGGAACCAGAACCCGAACCAGAACCAGATCCCGAAGTCGATCCCGAAGTCGATCCCGAAGTCGATCCCGAGGTTCCAGCATCACACTCGTCACAGTCTGCGTCGCACTCGTCGTCGGTGTCATTTCCAAACCAGTCAAAGTCCTCGTCGTCGGAATCGTCACAAACAACACAGTCTTCGTCACACTGATCGTCACTTGGAATCAAGTATCCCGGCTTGGAGGTTGAGCCGGAGCCAGAGCCGGAGCCAGAACTTGAGCCGGAACCCGAGCCATAGTTTGAACCACTTCCAGAACTTCCACTTCCAGATCCATACGAAGTTCCAGAGCCAGAGCCAGAGCCATAACTGGGGCTTGACTCGTCGTCCTCGCAGTCTTCATCGACGCCAGAGCCAGAGCTGGAGCCACCGCCATAACTACCACTGCCTGAACTTCCACTGCCTGAACTTCCACTGCCTGAACTTCCACTTCCAGAACCGGTTCCCTTGCACTCATCACACTCAACCACCTTGGTGACAGTAGCACCATTGATCACGGTGGTATAAGTGGTGTAGTAGGTTTGGGTTTGGGTATAGTATTCCTCACAGTCTTCGTCATCTTCAGATCCTTGGGTGGGTTGCACAACCTTGGTGGTGGTGTAGGTGACGGCAGATCCACCATTGGTGGTCTTGACGGTGGTAATTACTGTTGTAGTTGCAGTTCCTCTGGTGGTGATTCCGGTAGGATCACCGTTGGAGGTGATTTCAGTGGGGAGAGTAGCATAGGTTGGGTCGCCCTTGATTGTGGTTTCACTAGGATCACAGTCTTCGTCGTCACCGTCGTCAGAAGCTGTTGAGCGTGAGACAGTAGCAGAAGTTGAACCTGTTGAGTTTCTTGACGCGGATCCCAAAGTTGGCAAGATTCCTCCAGAGCCCAGCAAAGTTGGTAAAATTCCACCAGAACCCAGCAAAGTTGGCAACACTCCTCCAGAGCCCAGCAAAGAAGGTAAAGGAGGCAAGGTTGGGAGACTGGATTCTGTTTCGCAGTCTTCATCGTCTTCTTCAGAAGAAGCTGAAACCGAAGAACGAGCAGAAGCAGCTAAAGAACGAGCAGAAGAAACTCCGCTAGATCTTGAAGCACCACTAGTAGGCTGGCCGCTCACAGCTGCGAGTGAGGTCAAAGACCCGGAAGGTGAGCCCGTGAGTGGAGGTAACGACATACTGCTGAACGCAGGAGGCACAGAAACAGGATCATCGGTGGGACTTGCCGAGTCTGTTTCGTCGTCGCATTCCTCGTCATCAGCCGAAGAAGCGGAAGAAGAACCTGAAACAGAACCCGAAGATGCCTTTGACGAGCTGGAGCCTCCAAACAAGTCACCGAGGAAACCCAATGGGGCAGCGGTGACGGAAGCCGAGGCAGAGGAGGCCGAAGCAGACTTTGAAGCCGAAGCCGAAGCAGAGCTGGAACCACTGGAACCACTAGGAGCCACGGCGAACAATTGGTTCAAAAGTCCTCCAGTTTGGGAGGAAGAAGACACTTTGGAAGAGCTTGAAGCTGGGCTCGAAGAACTCGAAGAAGCAGAACTGTCGACATTCAAAAAGTCGAACAAGGATCCAGAATCAGTGGTGGCTGGTGCGCTCGACGAGCTTTGTGTTGTGCCTTGGGCTGCCAACACTCTGAAGGCAGGTGCTTTTGTGGAAGATGAACTTGAACTTGAACTTGAACTGGAGCTGGAACTGGAGCTGGAACTGGAGCTGGAACTTGAACTGGATGTTGAATTGGAATTGGAACTGTCAAGTCCAAAAAGGTCAAGAACGCCTGCAGCCAGCGACGTTGCAGCAGCTACAGGAGCAGCAGCAGCAGCAGCAGTTGTGGATGAAGTTGCAGCCAGAGCAGCGGCAGGAGCGGCAGCAGGAGCAGCAGCATCGGAACCACCAAATAAGTCACTTAAAAACCCTCTTTTCTTGGGAGCATCTTGTGCATTTACGGCGGCGGATGCCAATAATACAGTGTGGAAGATAGTTGTTATTTTCATACTATTCCACTACTGTTCCATTACTTTATCTTCAATGTATTTAACGAAAGGAAGAATTCCACCTAATAGGTGTATGTGGGATCGAAGCCATATATAGCTACTAACAAAAAAGAGGTTGGGGTATGCTTGTAACCGATTTAGGCAATTTGGTAGTACCCAAGGAGGGTCAGATGCATTGAATACCCAAGGTGGTTGCGAAAACTTGATCCCAATTGGGAAATATGCAAATTATCGGCTAATAACATTTCCGAATGAGGAAGTCAAATTCAGACATCTTCAAGGTTACCAAGTTAGGAAGTTTTTATATGCCGTCCGGGCCCTCCTCCAACTGCCGGATCCGGTAAACTAGTTTGGTTTCTAGAACCAAATATAGATCGTTGTTTACTATGGTCCCCTCATTTTAGTCCGAGACTAAAATGGATTTCTAAATATTTTTGAATAATGTAGACTGGATAATTTGAGAAAAAAGTTTGGACTTAATCTGGCTGCGAAAACGAGAGCATAAAGTAATAGCTTAAAGTAACAGCTTAAAATGATAGAATAAAGTAGATTCTCTTACTAGTTCTTATATTAGGTATACAGGCACAATCAATATGCTATTTCTTCATTTGCTCCACCAAATTTTTAAAGTCCTCGTGGTCGTAAATTCCTCTCTTCTTCAATGATTCTCTGACACTTCTTCTGATTTTTCTTCTCAATTCTCTCTTTTCTTCTCTTCTTTGGTTAGAAATTTTCTTGCAACAACATTTCTTGGAACCACTAGAAGAGGAGGAACTGGAACTAGAACTAGAGCTAGTACCAGATCCAGACGAACTGGAACCTCCAAAGATAGCATCGATGATACCGTTCAAAATGGAACCCAAAGAGCTTCCACCAGTGCTAGGAGTCTTGCTGGAAGAAGAGCTTCCACCAAAGAGATCGTCAATGAGACCCAGGATAAAGTTACTCAAGCTGAAAGATGATCCACCAGAGCTTGAATTAGAGCCGCCAAACAAAGATTTGAGAAGACCAAATCCAAAGTTCAAGAGCTTGGAGAAGAAACCATTTCCTGAACCATCACCACTAAAAAGATCTTTGAGCAAACCAAGACCAAAGTCAAGAAGTCCACCAATAAGGTCTCCTCCACTTCCCTTAGAGGATGATGAAGAAGTGGAGTTATGAGGACCCAAGAAAGAATCAAGAAGATCACCCACAAGGTTTCCCAAGCTGTCACCCGACTTCAGAGACGAAGTGGACGAGGAAGACGAGTTGGAGCCAGAACCATAAGACTTGAACAAGTCGTCGAAAAGTCCTTCAAGACCCAGTCCGGTGCTGGTAGAAGTAGCTTTGGCACTTGTGGTGGTGGTTCCAGACTTGCTAGCACCATTGGAGTCAAATAAAGAGTCGAATAAGCCAGCCAATCCCTTGCCAGTAGCTGTTGAGGTGGTACTGGTTTTAGTAGCAGAAGCTTTAGTTGAAGCACCACCATAAAGTCCAGCAAAAAGTCCAGCTAATCCTTCTCCGGTTTTAGTAGCAGAAGCAGTGGTAGAAGGACCAGAAGCAACATAGGTGGGAGTAGCTTTAACTGTGGTGGTGGAACCTTTTCCGCCGAAAAGATCTCCAAGAAGACCACCAAGAACACCGGTAGAAGATGGAGCAGCAGAAACAGTAGCAGAAGCAGCCACTGTAATGGAAACAGCAGCTGAAGCTGAAGGAGCAACAGAGTCATACAATGCTCTCTTTTGGTTCTGGGTAAACTTGGCCAATTCGGCTTGCAAAGTTTTCGAATCTTTCAATTTGTTCAACAATGAAG
This sequence comes from Naganishia cerealis, assembly GCA_030039265.1. NCBI lineage: Eukaryota > Fungi > Basidiomycota > Tremellomycetes > Filobasidiales > Filobasidiaceae > Naganishia > Naganishia cerealis. The sequence continues at coordinate 65,097 of JASBWR010000020.1, read as the reverse complement.
TTGCAATGCCGGAATTTTTGACCGTTTGAAATAATTTGGAGTAGTCAATATTCTTAGCGGACAGAAGAAATGTACCGGCATACGTGCGCAAAGTGGAGTTGTTCAACAAGGATGAAGCAATCGACTTGATCAGACCAGAATTTGCAGCCAATGAAGAGATGATTTTTGTAAGGTATTCGTTTTGTCTCTTGGTAATGGGCTCCACCTCTTCTCTCTTGAGATTGGAAAGCTCACTAGTGACTTTACCCAAGATCTCGGTCACAAAGTCTTGGTGGGAATCAAGATATTTAGCAGCATATGTCTTGGCTTCGTCAACAAGTTCCTTGTGGTTTTGAACATATTGCAATACAGACTTGGAAGCCGAAGAAGTAGCGAGGGTCTCAACAAGAGAAGTCACGTCGCTAAGGTCTCTAGCAAACACCTCGTTGATGCTGGAAGTAATGGTGTCTTGCACATCTTCCTTTTTGGAAAGTTGGTCGATGAAAGCATGTAATAAATTATTTTCATTCAACATTTCAAGAAAAGAGTTGACATATTCGTTGGACTCTCTCTTTTCATTGTGCTCCATGTCACTGTCCATAGCATTGAATCTTTTAATAACAGCATCAGCACTGAATTCTGGATCATACCTCGCTACAAGTTCATCACTGCGAATGGTAGGAGCGGCCAGTACCAATGCTCCCGTGAGAGCAGAGGCTACTGATAGGATGGATGCAAATCTCATATTAACGACAGTTACGGAGAATAATTGCCTGGACGAAATTGGGGTCTTATAAAATCTGGCCATTTCAGCCCTACCCCAACTTGTTACCGCATTCTGCAACCTTTATGTCAAATAATTGCCCGAATAGGGAATTCGCACAAATGATGTGCATTGGCAAATTGCCCAATGCGGTATGGAGAAGTCGACTACTCTATTATGTGTTATGAGTTCCTTGCATACACTAATAGGCAAAATTGTTGTCAAAATGGTTAAATTTGTCATTGCTAGTTTGGGCAATAAATAGCATCGGAATTATCTTGCATTATTTGGCTCTATTTGTTGCATACAGGCTCTATATTTTCTCCTGCATGGAGCTGTCAATCTATCTGCAGGCGAAAATCAAATCAACTGGTAGTTGAATATGAAACCATCTCTCGTCAGATTGGTCAGGCCTCGTAGGCCGGAAAGGGTAACCGATCCCCTTTTGCCGCCCCTCCAGTTGTACAAGAATATTCTCAGAGCACATGCAACAAAGCTCCCTGTTGAACTTCGGTCGTTGGGAGACCAGTATGTGAAGGCAGAATTCAAGGCCCACAAAAATATCGACAATCCGTTGCATATTGTGGGTTTTTTGACCCAATGGCAAGATTATCTCAAGAGCATTGATGGCGGCTCGTGGCTAAATGGCAAGTTGAGCAAGCAGGAACTCGACAAAATGTCGCCGGAGCAAGTGGGCCAGCTCTACGAGTTGATGCAAGAAACTCAAAGAATAGGAAGAGAGAACTAAGAATGTATATAGTGTAGCTACTCGCTTTCGTCCGGTTGATGCTGGTTTTCAAACTTGTACTTTGGAACGAATGGAGGCTTGGTAATGTTGTGGATTTCAAACCACTTGGGAATGCATGAAGCTTTGACCCATGTAAAGTCGTCGCCAATATTACAAGTACATCGTCTTTTTGAGCGGATTTCCGGATCATGGGGACAGTCGCTGTTGGGATGGTGGAAATAACCACTATTTTCGAAAAATAAAAGATCTTTATAAGGCAAGAGCAACGACACCGCCATGGTGTGAACTGGAGCGTCTCCCCAACGTGAGTAGTAGAAACCTCCAGATTGGTCTATGTGATTGAAGAATGCTTGGTAGGGTTCCAGCCGGTAGAAGTCCATATCACCAATTTCAAAATTGGACCAAAAATGGCACATATTGTAAGTATTTCCTCCGTCCTCGGTGAGGAATTCCATATTGTTATCTTTTGCAATGAATTGAGGATTCTGGCGAGAAAATTGGTTGACAGTGTCCCACAAGTTTTCCACGGTAGTATGAAGCTCCAATGGAGCCAATGTGAATGCATATTTTTTATCGTTTTCTCTCATGTATTTGAACCAATCTTGATCAAAAAGATCACAGCGAAACTGAATTTCTGGTTCCACCCGCCAGTAATAACGGTACCTCTGCATTTGCGGTAGTTGAAAGAAGAGTCCTGAATTGAACCGGCACATATGACGGTACAGTTCTGAGCCACCATACTTGATTTTTTCCTGCGCCATATAGTGCATGGTTGCATTGGCCCTTTCGACATCTATCCAAGGTGGATACGACCAAAAGTCCCGAGGTATAAGTTCAAAGTAGGCGTTTCCGCTAACAAGAGCTTCTATAGATGCAACCAACTGAGGATCAAATGGCTCGTCGTTGGCAAAAACCCAATCGTAATGGTACCTTTTATTGAAGCGATCTTCGACCGACTCAATTGCTTGAAGAATGCCTACTTTGTCGCTGTTTCGAACCAAGGAGAAAAAAGTGGCATTTTCACGTTCGCCAGGATCAACCACCTCATTAATATGTTCACTGAATCCAACGTAAATCGATCCTATTTTGGACTCGGCGTAGTCAAGCCGATACTCTTGCAACTGCTGCATTTCGGCAAAATCCACTTCCTGGTCCACATGAATGGGAGTTTGGGGAAACACCACCACACTGGGATCGTCATCAAGGTTTTGGGACAATTCGTCGTTTAGATTGGATGTTTCAGCTGAATTGGTGGCTTGTGGGGCTTTCTCAAATGAGCCATCCGCCGCATTTATTGCGTTGAAAAGCATTGTAGGGTATATCTGAGCTAACTGTAGGTATGCAATGGCTAGTAGCAACACCGCAGCTACCGCCACGACGATGCGCCGGACACTTACTCGTCGTGGAAGCATGAAAGATGTCGCGAAGATAAAAGCGAAAAGATAACTAAATATGAGAGAAAATAAAAATCATGAAGTAAGGGTCTAGATAAGATAGTTGTGAAGAGGTTACCTATCAGAAGTTGAGTGTAAAGATAATATACGATGAAGAGTGTAGAGTTACTATAAATATTTGGGTGTAAATAGATAGTTGAGTAAGAGAGATGAATGTGTGAGATTAATATGAGATGAATATGTGAGATATGTGAGATATTTGAGATGAATATGAGATGACTATGAGATGAATATGAGATGAAGATATGAGATATATGAGTTTGAGGTAATAGTGACTGAAAACACTACGTTATGAGAGTCAATGAATACAAAGTTGTATAATCAAAGAGCTACAGCTCAGAGCTAGTACTGACATGTAGCCACCCTACGAGTAATTAATCGTCTGATTCACTCTTCGCCCATTACAATCCCTTGGCGTAGTTGCCCGATGCAAAGAACTCCATAATGTTCTTGACAATCTTCTCCAACGCCGCCAACCATTTCTCCAACTCCTCGGCGACTTTGGCCTGGTCGCTTCCCAATTTTTCAAAAAAGTCTTTGCGGTAGGGACATGCTTTCATGGCCAACTTGAACACCGGCTTGATCAACATACCATGGTACTGCGATAACGTGGCCGTGTATGCATCGGTGAATGTTTTGGTGAGCTCACGGTCAGGATTGTTCACGGTTTCACGCATGGCTCTGCTGGTGAATTCCAAACCTCTAGACAACCACAACAAACCTTGAGTGGCGGTCTTGGTTTTAGTGGGCGCCTCACTCAAGATCAAGTCTTGAAGGGTGCCAGCACCCATAGGATCGCTCAACAATTTCGACCTGATTTTGTTGATGTTACCTGTCATGTCCTTTTGCACCACGGCAAAAGCAGACGATCCCAACAAGTCAAAAAGCTTCACCAAGGCTTCGGACGCCTCCAAGAAGCCAGCAGTGTCGATTTTGTCATCGGAAACCTTGACGTCAGCGAATGATTTTTTCCCGTCGAAAAACGTTGTCATGGTGGACGCGAGATGTCAAAGTTCGCGGATTAGTACAGGACAGGGCTCAAATGAAAGAATAACCAGAAAAAAGAGAAAGACAAAAACAGAAAATCAAACCAGAAAAATACTAAATTATAAACCAAATCATATACCTGCTTTCTTCTTCCTCCTTTCTTCTACACTTCTTTTCTACGCTTCTCATCATATCATGTCTATTACCATACCAAGTCAGGTGCCCACAGCACTCGTTTCGGTTTCGGACTTTTCACCTGTGTTTCCACTTCAACTCCCGACGAGGGCGTAGAAGCTTGCAGCCTATAAGCATCAAATTGGTTTCGTGTATAGAAACCAAGACTATGGTCTTTGTTGTCTTTTTTCGCAGCCGTTTGCGTATGAGTAAGTCCTCTAATAAGGGCCATTTTGGGTTTCTTCTTTGCCGGTCCAGTTTCTTCATTGGTGGGGATTTGTACCACCTCGCTAATGTTCTCTGGAAGTGGAAAGCCCTCGCAATTGGACGAGTTTAATTCGGTTGCAAATTGAGTGGCATCGTTAACCAATCCGGTCAGCAGCTCCACTATATATATTAATTCTTTCTGGTTTTTCAAACAACTTCGGCCGGCTTCAATGGTCTTCTTGGGTGCACAGATCCGGTTTGGTGATCGCAGTATCTTGTCATGTGGTTTGTTCATGTCGAAATTGGTGAGATTGGAGAGGGGACGAAGCACCGGAATTTGCGATTTGTTGGTAGGTCTTCGAGGTGCTTGAAAGAATACTTTGCTTGATTTTTTGATTTTGTCGTTGGTTTTTGATTTGGAAGGGTCCATGTTGATGTTTTCTTTGTCTAAGAACGCATTGAGTTTGAAATCTAATTCGTCGGCTCTCATAACTTCGTGCTTTTTGAATCTACCCTGGTAGATTCTCGTGCGCAATTCGTCATCTAACTCATAGTCCTTTTGTGTGAGACCGAGATCATTAACGAGCTTTTCGATTTTGGCATTGTTGATCTGGGCTTCATAGTATATATCTTCTTCTTCAAGTCCAAAGACGTCTTTTTTGCAATTATTATTACGCATGTTATTTGTGACTTGGAACAACTCATTGCCAGAGGAGGGTGCAGGGAGGAAAGGAACCGTCCCATTGAGTATATATGGAACCTCTCCACTCACTTTTTGTCGTTTCTTTTTGGGGCTTGCAAATTGTGCGGCTTCGTCTTCCAATAAATCTCGGAGATCAAGTTGAAAATCCGGTGCGACCATGTCTATTCCCCCATCTTCCGATAGAGACGACGAAGAGTCCATGAGAATTTGTTTTGAATATTACTCGGTGTTCTTATCTTAAGTGTTCGTTTTTGTCCATGATGAGTATTTACAAACCGACCCAAATAGGAAATTGCGACCCATCCACAAACGGCTTGGGAGTAACCGAAGTGGAAGATCAGGGACTCGTGGCGTCTATCGGATGCTACATGTGATCACTTGGCTGGTAAACGAATGAGAATACAGAATGAGAACTATTTGAACTGAGAACTTGAATTGAGAATTATTTGGATTTGAGAACTGATCTAAATTTCATTGGACTGCATTTTGACTGATTTTGACTGATTTTGACTGATTTTACAATCCCAACCAGTACTCTGTGCTCTCAATAGTAAACTTGTCCTTTAATGGTGTATCCGCAGAACTCGTTCCTACAAGAACCTCGTAGTCTCCTTTTTCAGAACACCATTTGTTCTTGTATTCGTTCCAATACGAGGTTGCTTCTCTCACCGAAAACGTCATTGAAACCTTCTTTGATTCTCCCTTTTTCAAGAATACCTTGGCAAAATCCTTCAATTCCTTAACGGGACGAGGAATTGAGGGTCTCACGTGGTGGATGTAGGCCTGAACAATTTCTGCTCCTGCTACCAGACCAGTATTTTTCACATTGACCTCGACAACAATTTGATCTTTCTTATGCTGAACCTTTAGTCCAGAAACCTCGAAAGTGGTATAGGATAACCCAAAACCAAAGGGGAACAAAACGTCTCTTTTTGTCTTTTCGTACCATCTGTAACCAACATAGACATCTTCACCATATAACACTCTTCCATGGTCACTTGTAAAGTTGACAAACGATGGGTTATCTTCAATCGCCTTGGGGAATGTCATAGATAACTTTCCAGAAGGATTAACTGTGCCGAAAAGAACATCGGCAATGGCATTTCCCAACTCATTACCACCGTACCATGCGTGAACCAAACCTTGAATTTTGTCTATCCAAGGCATTGCAACCGGCGAACCACTTTGGTTGACAACAATAACATTCTTGTTAACCTCGCAAACTTGGTCTACAAGCTGCGTTGTGTACCCAGGAATGTCCATATCTGGTCTATCGAAACCCTCCGATTCCCATTCCTTCGAAAGTCCCAAGCACAAAATAACCCTATCGCTGTCTTTAGCCACTTCTACGGCTCTCTTAATCATGTCCTGAGGATCTACCTTTTCTCTGAATCCAAAAAAGACACCTCCAGCTTCTTTGTGAATACAAGGTAAAGTATAAGTTGGACTGGTTCCAAATTCCACTCGAATATTGTATGTCTTTCCCTTTTCCAATTTGATTTCTGAAACCTCTTCCCTCGTACCCATTCCCAAGAAAAAGGCATCGCCGTACTCCTGCTTGGTTTTGTTGTCTACCAAAAGTTTCTCGTCCACGAAAACTTGAGCTGTTCCCAAGCACGAACAGCCAAACTCGAAAGTCGACGAAACGTCTGGGGTAAAGGTTCCTTCTATGTCAATGTAGTAGAGGAGTTGACCTTTTTCAAGCTTTTCATGGTAAAAATCTGCAAGAAACACTTTACTGGTCTGAAGTGGTAGTTCGTGAAATAATTCTCTATCGGCAGTGCCAGGAGCATGCTTATAGAATTTGGCCATGAGTCCTGGTTTTCCATTGTATTCTGTAATTGTGGCCACATCCGGTAAAGTTTTGTCTAGAGTAGCACCCATAGCATACTCCAATTCAATTGAGTTTCCAGCTTCTTCCAATTTGGCTTTAATGCCTTCGTATGGAGTGATTTTGTATCTGGTAGTCATAGAAGCAGAACCTCCACCAGAATCCTGAGCAGCTTTGGCATTGGGTCCAATTACTGCAATCTTTCTGATAGTCGAACTGGCTTTGACTGGCAATGGCAAAATATCATTGTTCTTTAAAAGTACAAGTGATTCTCCACCAGATTTTCTCAAAAGCTGCGAAGCCTCTTTGGTATCATTTGCCAATTCTTCAGCGTCGTCTTTAATGCCAATTTCCTGGGCAAGTCTGACAGCATTGAGCACCCGTCTAGCATTCTCCGTAATGACATCTTCATGGATTTCGTTGCAATTGACTTTGTGAGCGGTCTGGATCTCTTGTCTGTACCTTGTAGGACCTGGCATTTCCAAGTTGAGTCCTGCGTCAAGTGACTCTTTAATACTGTAGGTTCCAAACCAGTCAGACATTGTCATTCCGTCATACTTCCATTCTCTTCTTAAAATATTCTGGAGGTATTCTTGCGACTGTGACACATGAACTCCATTGATCTTGTTGTACGAAGTCATCAACGATTTGGGATCAGCATCACGAAGGGCGATTTGAAATGGTTTCAAGTAGATTTCACGAACCGCTCTGTCTGTCACAAGCACATCAATTCCTTTCCGATTATCCTCCAAATCGTTACACACAAAATGCTTAAGACAAGCCAACACTTTTTCACTCTGAATTCCTTGAATAATGTATGAAGCGGCATGGCCAGAAAGCACGGGATCTTCCGAGTACAGTTCAAAAGACCGACCCCCTAAAGGAGATCTCACAATATTACACGTAGGTCCCAATATAACATGAGCACCTTTCATGATAGCTTCTTTTCCCATCAACTTTCCAACCTCATGCAACAATTCCTTATTAAAAGTAGCCGCAAGTCCGGTTCCACAAGGAAAACAGTTGGAGGGAATTGCATTGAAAAACTTGGTTCCCCTAATTCCATTGGGTCCATCAGACACTCGAATACTGGGGATGTCTAATCTTGGAATCGGTACAGTATGCCAAAAATCTTTACCAGCAAGCAAAGATATTTTCTCCTCGAGGGTCAATTGGTCGAGGAGAGCCTCGACGTCCATTTTTCTCGCCATTTTCTTGGGGAATTGACGACTGGCAGCCGCCTTATATATCCAAGGCTGCATCCTCCTCGTATGCAACCACGCAAGACTTTCCTGTTTCGGACACCCAGTGGGGATCTTCCCCACAAAACCGGTCGGGATCTATGAATTTTCCGATGACGAAAAGGGCTGCATTTCCGACCAAAATTGAAGTTGAAATTGAAACTGTAAGATGGGTTTGAACTGCGGTTGAGGTTTCAGAGTGTGGGAAATCGCTGGTGAAACGATCTCGAAACAATCCCGAAACAGTCACGTGAGAAATCGACTTTTTAAATGCCTAAAATAACGAGGATAGAGTCTTTAGAAATGAAGATAAAGTCCATGGCTAAAAGAAGAAGAGAGCCAACTTGACCGCTTCATTGACGCAATGACTCACTCAAAAATTATTTCAATCAAATTCTCAAATCGCAGCCATCAATTTCATAGATTATTTTTAATTTGCAGCCATCGTCTAACAATCCTGTCACAATGATCAACCAACAAAAGGTATAACACTACCGGAAATCACCTGGGGATCCATAACACTTGTATGAGCCGGAACAACATCCCTCTTTCTCCTATTCTCGATGGGCTACTGGAACTTCACCACACTCATTCTATCGACTACCTACTAGTTGTACGGCAAAAAAATGTACTTCTGACCCATACAATGGGATTTTCAAGTATACAAAGTGACCAAGTGATGGAATTGCTCGATTCTGGAAAAGGTGGTATTCTTGATATAAAGCCAGTGCTTCAAACGATGAAGATACTTGAACTAAAAAATGGTTCAGCAGAAGCAATTGAGCATCAGTATAAAGATTTACTAACTTGTATCACTCAGAATATTTGCAAAAGGATTTCAAAGGAATGGATCAAAGTAATTGAACCAAATAAGCAAGCTCACTTTCCTTATAAAGCTTTCAACGACAGTAAACCTCCATGGTGGCCCCACGAAGTCAACCATATTGAACCCGACCATTTGGATAAGCCAGGAAGAATTAGTCTTATGATTCAAATTCTCCGAAATCTTGAGTTTAGTTGGAAAAGTCTTCGTGATTCTGTGATGCATATCAAGTTTAGGCACAAGCATACCGACCGACTTCTTCAAGAGGTATTCTATATAGCGTTGTTGGATCGTGCCAAACGTGGTCTCAATCATCCTTACTACTGTAGGGAATATTTGGAATTAATCGATGAGCTGACTATAACTGCATTGCATAATGAAGTAGTTCAGTTTCCAGTAAGCAATTTGGCTGCTTCTAGAAACAAAGGACGAGAGGAAGGCTTGCTTATGGTGAGTCAGATCCAAGACGATATGATAAATTTGGTGTCGTTTGACCTTGAAGCTGTTCACAGGACTCCAGAAAAGGGACGTAAAAAGCGAAAAAGGTCCAATTCTGAAGAGGAAAAAGAACTTCAGGAAGTTTTTCCAAAACGGTATACTGTTCCCATAGAAGAGCTCTTGAGTGAAGACGGTCCAATGCCAAGTACAAGTTTGGTTATAACCTCAGAAACAGCTCAGAGCCATGAAGATTGGTCTCAAGGACATCTCGCCATGGACTATTCGGAATCTCTGTATGACGATATGAATCTGAAAAACTGAAAAGAAAAACCAAGAAAAAAAACTAAGAAGAGTACTAAAAAAATCCAAAAAGTACTTGAATGTCTAATGATTTGTGACTACGCTGTGCCGAGGAATTGTGTTTGTACCGTCTGTTTGTACCCGTCTGTTTGTACCCATTTTGTGCCGTCTCTGTGCCGTCTGTCTGTGTCGCACTATTCAAATCTCAACTGGCTGCAAATCACCAGGCTTGTATTCTTGACCTAAATTACTATGGCTGCTATCGAGACTAACCCACCACTTCACTCCGAGGTTCCCGCTGAAGTTGCTGTGACAGCTGCTAATGAACCAGAAAAAGTGAGACTTCTTTCCAGAATCCAAAAATATTCGTTGGTCCGTGGAACCAGAGCGGTAGTTCAAGCAGTACCAGGAACTTTGTGGGCTACCGGGATCGTTTCTCTGGTATATGAACCATTGAGAAACAGCTTTCTCTTGAGATACGCCATGGATACAAGTGACATGATTTTGGTTGGATTGTTGGACCAATGTGACGGATTGGTTGGAGTTCTTGGAACTAGAGAGGAGCCTACTGCTGCAAATGAACCTGTTCAAGATGCTCAGGCGGGTGCTGAAGCGGCTCCTGAGGCTGGTGAAGCTGGTGCTGAGGCAGGTCCTTCAGATGTGCAATCTCGGCTCGACAAACCGGCCAACGATGGCTCGTTTCTCAATCGTCTTGGACTGAACGCCAGAGACCAATTCCGCTATGTGGTCTACGACAATGATGGGGGTCGTTTTTTCGCTGGTCCGGCAGATTTAGTGTTTGGGGGGATTAACAGAGGCGTGGAAAGCTTTGTGTCAAACCACTGGCCCCAAACCAAATTTCCTGAAAACTACAATGGGGAATTTGCCAAGCTGATGATGTTGTTGCGGACCATTTTGCACCGTGATTATGCCGTGGAACCCGCTAACAACCAGGTGGCCGACAACTAGATATACTAGAGAAGCTTTGAATTAGATCTGTTTTGATACACCAAAGTAGACTGTGACATGCATTAATACTTTACAAGGGGAGTTCCCAACAACATTGATATCGAAAAAAACTTAATCCTTCGACTTCTTCTTCTTCTTCTTTGGTGATTCTTCGTCTTCAGCTTTACGCTTCTTCTCTTTCTTTTCTTTCTTTTCCTTCTTTTCCTTCTTCTCCTTCTTTTCCTTCTTGTCCTTCTTGTCAGACTTGTCCTTCTTCTCCTTCTTCTCCTTCTTCTCCTTCTTATCTTTCTTAGACTCGGTCTCATCATCACTCTCCATGACAACATCTACTATGTCGGAACCAGACAACTCCAAAGCTTCCTTGATGGCATCAGAATTCTTCATTGGTGCAGCACCAGTGTCGTAAAAGTTCAATCTCTGTTCAACTTGCTTCTTTAAAATTTGTCCAAAAGCAACCGAAGGTTCATCAGAATAGTTATCAATTCTTGATGCAATAGAACACTTATTGGCCAAGTATCTCGATATTCTTCCTTTGTTCTTCGCAGACGCCTTTCCAATGAATGAAGAGTGGTAGATAAGTCCATACTTGGGAGTGTTACCCTTGGTCTTTAATGCTCTGAACAACGCCTTCTCAGCACCCAAAATTTGCACAGTAGATGCAGCTTGTTTAGACAAGTTGGTTAACGAACCGGCATGAGAAATCAATCTGGCACCAACAACTTCTCCTATCAATGTCGACAAGTTGGGAGCAACAGTGTTCATCTTTTCAGACAAGTACAGGTATAATCTGCCTCTGTACTCTGACAAAGAAACGACACGAGCAGCGAAAGTTGAAACATTGTCCATATCTTGTTCGGAGATATCTTGACCCATAGAGATTCTGGCATTGTCAATAATTCTCTGAGCAATGCCAGAATCATCGTTTACTATAGCAGCGACATCATGCAAGCTTTCATCAGACAAAGATGCCTTATCCTTAATGAACAAACTCAACTTGGCATAAGAGTAGTTGTCAGGAACAATCTTAGCCAACTCAGGAAAATGCCATCCGTACCATTCCTTGACTCTCATAGAGAATGTGTTGATATCTTTATCCAACTGGTCCAATAAAGCAATAGCTTGAATGATATGGTTGTCATTCTTTTGAACTGAAAATTTAACCTTGGCTCTAGAGAAGGCATGTCCCAATCCCAATTGAGCTCTTTCTATATCTCCTTCTTGCAAGTCCTTGAAAAGCTTGGAGCCATGAACTCTAATAGCTCTCAAAAAGTCCTGGACAATTTCGTTGGACAAACAGTCAACCCATGGGAAGATCTCCTTGATGGATGGACCCAAATTCTTGTCACTTACACCCAAAGTAACCTTGTTCTTAGAAGAGCCCTTGGGCAAGTTAAGCTCCAACACCGACTTCAAGTAGTCAGAAACCAAACCTTCCGAGATATCGTTGGCATTTTCCAAAGCTTGAGCGGCTCCCTTAAATGGAGCGAATGAGACAAGCTCGATCATTTTGGAAAATTTACTCAAGTCATTGGCAGCTTCTTGGACTTCTTGCAGTCTCACGGCAATGTCGTCGTGCTGAATAAGCACCTTGAAGATGGCATAACCAGTTGCCTCTTCGAAGAGAAGATAGTCGACTGCCATTACGGATGAGGTTCAGAAATTTTCTGCGAAATTTTCATCTCATCGAAAATACTGATGTGTGGATGTGCGAACGCTTACATCAGCGCACATTGATGGCTATAGGTTGCAACCGCTAGCAAAAGTTCAAATCCCATTCAAATTCTTCAAGGGTTTTGAACCAGTCCATAGCTGCATCGCCGTTTGGATTGAGTTCCCATACCCGTTCCATCAATGTGGTGACTCTGCTTATACTCGTGACTGCGTAACTTTGCATATATCGATCGATGCGAGCCTTCATTTTTTGGCGATCTTTTTCAGTTATAGAATGGATTCCTGCCATGAAAACTGGGAACACTAAGGAAGCCTGGGCTGGAGTGTCGATTAAGATATCAATGCATTTTAGTAAATCAACCGTTAGCACTTGACTCTCCAAATGTCGTGGGCTGCAACGCAATACAGCTTGACGTAGAAATAATTTTGCAGTCAATTGAAAAGTTTCAAAAATCGTGAGTTGATGTTCGAGTTCCTCATCGGTTAAATTCACCAAATCTTCTGGTTCGGGTTTTGCTCCATCAATTTGTGCATCAAGTCTTCGACATTTCATGAGCACATCTTGGACAGGCAAGATAACCCGGTTACGCAAGTCGTCATCAACGTCCACAATGTCTGATTGAAAGCTGTCCAGCAACTGATTACTTGCACGTCGACTCTCGAAAGCTAATGTGTTAATATCACCAATTATAGGGTACAACATTTTTGAAATTCCCAAAAGTGGATTGAGTCCGCCTTGACCAACTGCCTCCAGGGTCTTAAAAAATCTGGCATAATCTTGGGTTGGGAAGTAAGGATGACGATCTCGTAACGAGCTTGCTAGCAAGTCGTGGTACGCAAAATCTGTGATGAGCCAGCGCTCTTCCTTGTCATTATTGAAGTTAAAAATACCTCCATTTTCCGAAAGAATCTTGGAGCCCCAAGAGAGAAATAAGGGCCATCTCTTCACATCGCCTCGGCAAATTTCTGCGCTACACATGATTAAGAGCGATGCCAATTTGAATATGAGAGAATCTCTGCTCTTGGATCGATGTCGGCCCAAATTTTCGCTATGATGAGTTTCCAAATGTTTGAGAGCAGCCTCAATATATTGCATTCCTTTCCGAGTCCATGAGCCATTAAGGTCAAAACAAGACCATGCCAAGATAGCGTAAAGGACACCATCGTCTTTGTGAGCGAGAGGTAAGAATACTTTCTGGTAAGAATTGGATTCATCTTGCGAAGAAGGTGCAATGGATACCTTTCGCGATAAGGTATTGAGGTAATAATCGTACAAGTAGAAGCCCTCTTGGTTCAAAAGTGGAATCACCGATGGACTGTGTTGTGGAGTCGAAACGTTATGTGCAAATGAAGTTACCAACTGGTCGAAAAGTGAAGGTGATAATTTAGAACCTGCCTGTTCCAAAAGTTCGGGCAAAGATATAGCTGAGGATGTAGCTGAGATTACGGGGGTATGATGTGCCGACAGTTTGATTCCGTCTCCGTTGGTCTGGTACCCAAAATCTCGAAGAAAGTCGTACAATGAGGTGGATGTGAGTTCTTTGGTATAGGTGACAAGCTGGTCTGTTGCATTCGGGATGTCGAGAGGAGTTTCCAGAGACAGATACTCTTCTACTGGGGGCTCTTCCAGAGACTCTTGTTTGGGCGGAAAGTCGACATGATACATATGGAAAGCCAGAAGCAGTTCTTGTGAAGACAGAGAAACCAATGGGTGTCCTAGTATTTCTCGTGGTTCTTCCGTTTCTTCAATCGGTGACGCTCGAAGATCGGGGGCTGGCGAGTAGCTCAACTTTGGAGATGGTGTGCCCATGGTGAACCGTGGAGTGGTGGAAAACTGTAGTTCAAGAAAGCTAGCAGATGTTTTGGGAGAAGTGTCATTTTTTGCAGAAATTTGTGGTTTTTCAGTAGGAGGACCTTCGGGCTGCTTTCGTTTGTGTCGACTCTTGCTTTGTTCAATGTCTCTCTTCTTTGCTTCAATTTGTTCCTGGGTCATGGTCAGTGGATCGATCCAAATACATTCTCGTTTCAACCTTACACAATTAGCACAAGCTGGTTTCTCTTCAGTACACTTCTTCTTGCGGGTTTTACACGTTAAGCATCCGTTCTTGGACCTATTGCTCTTTAATAGAGTTTGAAGCTCCAATGGGTCTTCGATGACATTGAAGTTGTCTCTCAGAAACTGAGATTTTTTCGTCGATGAAGCGGCAAACTTTGGTTTCGACTTCTTTTTGACTTTGGTGTCAAATGTAACGAGCATTTTGAGCCGAAAATCTCACAAAAATTGTAGAATCAAATGCCGCCTTATAGATAGTGGGGCACACCTGCTGCACCTGATCTCGTGATGATACCAAACCGAGGTACACCAGTGCACCTTTTTCCTGCACTCAGAGGGTCCCCACCACCGTCGGTTCTGCCCCAAACGTGGAATCCGGTAGAACCCGGTGGAATTGCTATCCTGCAGGAAATCGTCACTTGGTGTGGGCCACGTCCGTTTTCATTCTTTACGCTCGCAAGATTACAATCTTGAAGTTACTCAAGTAATATATAAATATGTCGTTCAAGCGGATTAGCAAGGAGTTAGCTGATTTGGGAAGGTATGTATGATTCATTCAAGTTGTGAAAGGGCCATTTTTGTGGTTAAAGACCTTTTGGTCATCGGTGAACAAAGGAGGAATTTTTAGTGGCGGCGAAAGAAAGCACGAAATGACTTAATGGACGAATAGTGGACATTCAGGGATGAGTTGTTACTGTGGAAGCCCAGAAATATGAGGAAACCGAGTGTGATTCTTGAATTTGTTTTGCGGATGTTTCAGATCTGAATCACTGATTTGTCACCGATCAAAGTCCTGAGCAAGAGAGTTATTGATCATCGTCAGCCCTGAACTAGAGTCGATACCAGCAACTGTCTATTCTTGTTCCTTTCTATGTTTTTCTCTTGGTCCGTTCTACTCGATTAAACTTTTACTTCCATTCTTGTGTTTGTACTAACTGCAGAGATCCCCCATCATCATGTTCAGCCGGCCCAGTCGGAGATGACGTATATCACTGGCAAGCCTCGATTATGGGTCCGCCAGACTCGCCATATGCCGGAGGAGTATTCTTCTTATCGATCCATTTCCCTACTGATTATCCATTTAAGCCCCCAAAGATCGCATTTACAACCAAGATTTATCACCCAAATATCAACGCCAATGGTAATATCTGTTTGGATATCTTGAAGGATCAGTGGTCACCAGCTTTAACTATATCCAAGGTATTGTTGTCCATCTGTTCGTTGTTGACCGATGCGAATCCCGATGATCCATTGGTTCCAGAAATCGCTCACATTTACAAACAAGATAGAGCAAAGTATGAGGCCACTGCTAAGGAATGGACCAAGAAATACGCTGTTTAAGGCCTGTATACGTATACATATATAAACAGTTGCATGGTACGGCTTGTAGATTCTTTGTAGACACTCGGCTCGCGCACGACTGAGCGTTAACCGAACATCACTAAGTATTATAGTAGTAACTATATCCACGTACTAGCAGCACCAAAATTGCTAATTTATCTGTTCCACGGACTTTCCAACCCAATCACACCCAGGGGATCTTACTCCATAAGCTATAATTACATCATCACCTTTTTTCACTTCAACCATTGTCATATAATATACCACCAATACCACCCATACCACCAGTTTTCAACTTAAAACAAGATCAATATGGAAAAACTAGCTTCGTTTCAAAACAACGATCCTGCTGTTCTACTACAGTTGACAAAACAATTGATAGAGAGAGATTTTTTTCTGACATTCTTAACCCATTCGCAGCTGAAGGTATTGACTCGCATTGTCAAGTCGAATGATTTGAATGTATGGAAGCATTTTCTCGAAGGCAAAATTGTCATTGAAGTCGAGGACACTGCCGAGCCAGAAACTGATGCGGATTTGGGCGAATTTGATGAAAATTTCGTCACTCAGCTTGTCATGAAGGTGCGATACTTATTATGGGAAAAGGCCATTGACTTTTACTATCTGAGTGAGTCTATGCTTAATAAAGGACTTGAGGAGGTTACTGATGACTTTGAGCTTATTGACGGCTTGAAAATGGACGAAAATGTTGCAGAGGAAACCAAAAATGAGGAGGAAGAGCCAGCAGCGCCGGTTCGAGAAGAGGAAGATGATTACGACGACGATGATGAAGATGACAAAGAAGAAGAGAAACAAGAAGACTCCGCTCAAGGTCAGGAAGAAGACGTCGAAATGGCAGAAACCAACTATTCAGACAACAAAGCAGTTATAAAGGTGCCAGCCCAAGAACTAGCAGAGGACACGAAAAAAGACGAGGAAAATTCAGTAGCAGAAGTACCGTCTGAGCTCATAAAGGAGCTCAACAAGGCATATCATACGTTTGAATACGATCGAGAAACGCTTTTCAAAAGGAGAAAGTTGGAAAAATCTAATCAGCAGCTTGATTCAGACTCTAAAAGTGAAGAAGCTATCAAAAAGGAAAACGATCCAGTAACGGACGAGAATGGAGTGTCAACCAATCAAGCAGCAAGTGAATCTAATCTCGCTCCGGCCACTTTTGGAGTTGGAACCACTTCGTTACGAAACCTTCTCAATACCATTCAAAGTCACAGAGACCAAATTCCCTTAGATGAACATGAGCTTCGAATGCTTTTCATGGACGTTCGCAAAAACAGAAGCAAGTGGGCTAACGATGAAAGAGTTGGGCAAGAAGAACTTTATGAGGCTTGCGAGAGAGTGGTGTTGGACTTGCGAGGATATACTGAACACTCAACGCCATTTTTGAACAAAGTCAGCAAGAGGGAAGCCCCAAACTATGGTCTTATTATCAAAAAGCCAATGGACTTGAATACTGTCATGAAGAAATTGAAAAGTTTCTCCTATAATTCGAAAGCTGAGTTTGTCGACGATCTAATGCTCATCTGGAGCAATTGCTTAACTTATAACGCAGACCCCAAACACTTTTTGCGAGCCCATGCTATAGCCATGCAGAAGCGCACCCAAAAGCTCATACCTACGATTCCAGATATCACCATTAAGCACCGGCTGGAAATTGAAAAGGAAGAGGATGATCGCGAAGCTTCAATAGACCCTGAGGGTTCATCTGGAGCTGGTGCTGGAAAAGGTCTTCAGCGACATACCATAAAAGAGGAGGCTGAGGCTTCAGTTGCCGAAGAGACCCCAGAGGTTGAAACGGTGGAGGATCCTGAACATGTTCCTGAGGAAGTTCAGGAAACTAATGACAATCAACCGTCGCTGACGGTTCCTCAAGCTGAAAGTGATCCAGCGCCCGTACCGGATGCAGAAAATAATGACGACACTTCTCGTCAAATTGACGGTAATGAGAGCGATTCTGATATGGAAGTGGATAATACCGAAAACCAAAATGAAGGCGACCAGGATTGGCGTCTACTTACGGCAAAATCCAGAGCAAACTACTGTTCCGAGCGTGCTGCTCTCTTTGATAGTGAGAACCATCTCCGGTTGGATGCCCCAGCTATTCTTCGAAAGTCCAATGAAATGGATAATTTCAGCCACTATTTGACAGGAAATGAGTCGGTTTCGAAATCCAATAGTTTGTTGGAAAACGAGGAACCATACATTTTGGAATACGATGTCGCTGGTGGCTTGCCTGGCATCAAGTATCGTGGAGTCAGCACCGAAGACCAAGACAAATATGAGCAGGAACTTGTGGATAAGTTCTTGGAAGTCGCCGAAGCAGATGCAAATAGTATCAAATCGGCATTTGCTTTATCCCAGGACTCTGGCTTAAACAAAGTGTACACCGAGACAATCACCGAGATACAAGAAGTAAGAAAGATTTGCTCCAAGATCTCTCTTGTTAGACAAATGCAGACTCAGTCGTTTGTTCACCACTCGCAAATGAAGCAGCCCGAGATCGAAACTATCAAAGAGATTGATATTGATCCGATTCTGAAACTTTCCAACCACGATCCATTTCACGAGCTGATTCAATATCCTGTTCTTCGACGTAATATTGCAAAGATTGCAATGCAAACCGGGTTTGAAACCACTCAGCCATTTGCAATCAATACCTTGACTCAGGTGGCTGCTCGTTACATGAGCAATTTGATCAAAACCGTCAAAACTCACTGTGAGCTGGTGTCTCTGAATCACTTGAGTAACGCCGAGGTAATCTTGGTTTCTCTCGTGGAAAATGGGGTCAATAAACCCGATGATCTTTATACTTTTGTCAAGGAACGAGTGTTGAAGCAACAAGCCAAGCTTAAAGATCTTCGTCAAAAGTTGTCCAATTTCTTACGGGACCTCTTGCGGCCCGGATTGGAAAATTTCAATGAACGGAGCTTTGAAGACAACAGTGAGCAGTTTATCACGGGAGATTTCTCGAGTGATTTGGGTGATGATTTCTTTGGATTCAAAGAGCTTGGGTTGGACAAAGAGTTCAAAATGCTCTCGCTGTCGATTCCCATCTACCTTCTTCATTCGAGATTGCACAACTCGTACTCTAGTACTGGAAACGAATTGAAGAGAAATAAGTATAGCGACCTTGAAGACCTTCCACCAATCAAGCTAGCGGCTTCAGACATCAATGACCAAATCGAACTAATAAGACCATTTTACCAGCAACTAGTGGAGAAAACAAAGTCTTATTACGTCAAATCACAAAAGAAAAAAGGAGAATCTACCGAACTACCACCAGACGAAGAATTGTACATTATAGAGGATGAAGAGCTTCCTCAGAAACAGAGGAATGTTCGCCCCAGACTTCCACCAACAGGAAAGATTTCCTCGACCAAGAAGAAGCCACTTTCTTCTGGCTACTTTTTACCCGAGGTAGCTTAATAGAGCATTCAGAGAATGTGGTATATATTTCAAATCACGATAGAAGTTGTATTAAAGTAGACCTCTTTGCACCATTTCCCACGTGAGCGCGGCGCCAGTAGAAGACATCGATCAGAATATCTCCCACTATCAATGTACTGAATATGGCTCCAGACTCCCACCAGTGCGGGCAGTCGCTAACGGCCACACTTCTGAAGTTTTCAAAGCAAGATCTAGTTAAAAGGGATGTGTTTGGTCGCACTATTTTGCATATTTTGCTACTCTGTAATCGCCATGATCTTTTGAGACATTTACTAAAAAACAACGATGTCAAGGATGTTCTCGTACTTACTGACTATGAAAATGGCTGGAACTGTCTACACTACGCTATATTCCACAAGCGTATACTTTGCTTTAAGGTTCTTATGGAATACTTACGACGAGAAACCGGGTCTTATATGGTCCCCAATTCCTTGATGTATGACCTTGTTCGATGCAAGGATAGAAACAAATATACTCCTTTCCAGCTTCTTGATAACGATCTCAAGGACTTGATATGGATTCCTGGCTATATTGACGATAATGATCGGTTTCACTTGACTTACAGGTATGTTATCCAATCTGAATGGACCACCAACTCACCAATAATTCAACAGTTTAGACTACGAAAATCGAACATAGATTTCAACCACATTTGGTGGGATGATGCTAGAGGAGGTTCTGATCTTTATATGCTGGGTTCTAACAAAAATTATACATTGGGTCTTGGAGATACTTCGGAAGTCGCAAATCCTAGTAAAGTACCATTTGAACACTTTGATTTTCCCAAACGTGGATCAACTATTAGGGATAGACTTCATCGCCCAAGATTCAAACAGGTTGGAATTTCAAAGAATTATACCTTGGTACTTACTACTGATATGAGACTATACTCAAGTGGACTAGGTACTCGCCGTGGTCGGTCTGACCATGGCTCTGAAAACCACAAAAACCCATATCGGTTCAATCCTATAGTCATTGACGATTTAGCGAATGGTCCCTTGGCTAGCCTGTCTATTATGGGCGTTGAAAAGTTTGCTATTTCAGATAATCATTCGTTGATTTTGGCCAATAATAATTGTGTCTATGCATTTGGACTGAACACCTTTGGGCAACTAGGGACTTCTAGTACTATCAGGAGTCTTAGTTCCTCAAACGAAGATTACGAACCTACACCAGTACCTGTTGCAGGAGACTTAAGGCGCAACTTTGAACCTATTTTGGGTCTCGCTGTCTCAGAAGTGAGCTCAGTAGCTTGGTCTGAAAACAGTCTTTTCTTTTGGGGCTTGAATACCGGTCAGATGGGTATTCCTCATGATCCTACGAAAAAAACCGTTAAAGGAACTTTCAGTGGCAGTATCCAGTGCTCACCCAACAGAGTTTCGCTTCGCGATACAATCAAGCTTGTCCAAGCAACTCCTTTGTGCACATTTGTGGTCACTACGGATAATAACATTCATGTGTTCACACAATACCAGCACTTTAAGCTCCCCAGGTTGCCTGTAAATATCACATCGGAGAAACATTTTGACATCTTCAGACCAACAAAGCTCACCAAGCAACCCAATATAATCAAACTTTGTGCAAAGAGTCACCGACTAGTTTGCTTGGTTTTGGATAATGGAGACGTCATGAGCTATAGTATTGACCCCACAAACTCCAATATGCTAAAAAATATCAAGTATTCTACTCTATGGAAATCATATGATCGAGATATGAAGGTGGTTGATTTGGATGTCTCTCTGGATGGTTCAGTCATTTTGTGTACTAGAAACGGCTCAACATTCATCAAGAGCTCACAAAACATTCAGAGAAGGGGTTCAGTGAACGACGTTCGTTTGCCTATTCCTGTTAAAAAGAACAAGTTCCGGAAAGTTTTCAACATTAATCGAGTCATAAAGGTCTCGTGTGACAATAATTTCACATCCTTTGCATACATGCGAGATGACATCGACGTTCTACCATTTGAATTACCAAAGAATAGCATGCTCAATGACTTACAATACTTGAGTCCAGTGATAGATACTACCGATACTAGGAAACAGGCAGAACTTCTAGGGGCAGACCACACCAGAAATTCGTGGAGCAATCACTACTACGCTCACTTTTTGGGCGTCAGTACGTTTATCAACGATCATGGTGGGCCAATAGGTGATTCTGAAGATGATGGTTTTCCGGATTCGGATATACTCCAGAGTCGTTATTACAAACGTTACTACCCATTTCATACCTATGATTCTCGTTCTGATAGCATTGATGGGGACTTTGACCAGTTTAGACCTCAAGAGAATCTTCATAAACTGCTTCTTTCTAATCTTGATGATGATGAATGGCTACCACAGAGCATTGCGAAATCAAATCATTCAGATTTCACTATCAAATTGTCCAAAGATACTTACCAGCACTCAATTCCCATCCACAGGCACCTTTTCTGTCTTCGATCGCCAGTTTTTCGGAGCTTAACTGACGGAGATATTGTTGTGGAGGGCAACATAAATGGGCAATATAATGAGAAAGAGTGTTCACTTACATTCAACTCATCATTGCAGCTAAAGTCGTTATTGATTTTTGTTCACTATCTATACACGGGAAAGATTGTCTCTATATGGGACAGCTTCCCAAACCGTTCCGATTGTCCAGCAGTGGTCTTAGCCATCAAGAAAGACTTTTTCCTGTTGATTGGTGCTTTTCAAATGACAAACCTCAATGAATCCAGGGCCATTGCTCAGCTTCGGCTGCTCACAGAAAGTACAACTATTAGTGACGATTCTGACTTGATTACCATTGTTCTCTCTGATGGTTCAGCCGTATGCCATCCTTCTCTTTTATCTTCAAGATCTGCGTATTTTGAGACGATATTATCCGATTCGTGGAATGGAACCAAAACCTTGAGCTTGGAGGGAATAACCAAGAGACACTTTGACGTGATTTTGCGTCACATTTACGGAGTAAATGATCTTAATCTCTTTGATGAGTTTGAATCAGAAACTACCCATCTTCATGAAGATTTCATCAACTTTGTTATGGAAATTATCGAGATTGCCGACGAATTGTTATTACTAGAACTCAAGGCTATTGGCCAGCTAGCCATCAAGGATCTTATTGACTTGCAAAATGCATTGACGCTACTCAAATTTGCTGAAAGTTCAAATGCTAAGAAACTCTTTATGGCATGTTCGTGGTATATCTACAATAATTTGGAGATGTATTTACTTGACAACTCCTTCCAGGACCTCACTTTAGATGTCTTATCGAAGCTTGAGAAGCACATCCTCTTTTTCCACCACTGTAAGGTGGCCGACTTTGCGAATGTAAAAAAGGAGATCAACCCAGCTTTAGAGTACAATTGGATGCAAGAAAGTTCAGGTCAGTTTGTCAAAGACTTTGTCTTCTCAATGGCAGAAGAACATGATCCCAAGTTCATGAAGGCTGGAAGAACCTCATTCACACCATTGGTGGATGAAAAATATCTTCCCAAGGTAAAAACTTCCGACAAGCGTAGGCTGTCGAGGAAGTCAACTTCAAGAAAAAACTCAGCTTTGCTTGAGCTCCATGAAGAAATGGCCAAGTTACGTCGGTCGAGTGATACTAAGCTGCAGACTAACGAGTCCAAATATAGC
This sequence comes from Naganishia cerealis, assembly GCA_030039265.1. NCBI lineage: Eukaryota > Fungi > Basidiomycota > Tremellomycetes > Filobasidiales > Filobasidiaceae > Naganishia > Naganishia cerealis. The sequence goes on along the minus strand of JASBWR010000020.1, from coordinate 42,333 downwards.
GAGTCAGCTATTGAAGAAGATGATCAGGATTTCGAGCCTGTTTCGAGAAGACGTCAAAAGAGTCTGAGTCGCATAAAGCCTGCTTCTCCCTCTAGTGTCAGTCCTACAGACTCACCTTCTGTGTCAGCTGTGCAATCTTTGAATCTGTCTTCGACATCCTTATCGCAATCAGCAGTGAGAAATGCTAGTGCTAATTTGACGAGCCCTAAACCATCCACATCAAATTCACAGTCTAAAGAAACTAAAAGCACAGGTCCACCAGCTCCAACCACATTAGGCTTCCAGCCGGTTCTCGGAGAAAAGTGGGAAAAGACCCAAGATGTTTCTACTAAGAAGAACGCCTCTGTCAAATTCAAATTTGGCCAGCGTCCCTCTCAGAAGGAAAGAAGAATGCAACATCAAGTAGGAACGTCTTCGAACTCAGTCAAGTCAGAGGAGAGCAGAAGTGTTTCTGGGCCGTGGAAAAGTGAAGCGACGAATTCAGCAACACAACCAGGGAAAAGCCTGCCCCTAGAAACTTTACCTATTCTTGGAAGTAGTAGCTGGTCACTGACTACCTCATCACCAACTAGTAACGGAAGAACACCATCGTTGACGAGCATTATGCTTCAAGAGTCGCTGAGAATCGAAGCCGCAAAGGCGAACGACATGGAAAAGAGATCGCTCCAAGATATTCAGCAGGAACAGATGTTTGAAAAGTGGTGGCAGGAGGAAGCAGAGAGAATTCAGCGCCAGCAAAATCCACCGCCTCATAATGGCAAACCAAGAAGAAAGAAAAACCAATCCAAGAAATGATTATACATCACTACATAAACTAATAGATGTTCCCCATGGGTCCCTACAAATCCACCTCGTCTGGAAACCATCCATACTCATCGATGTCTACTAAATGTCCCTTCAGTACTGCTACACCTTCTTGCTTCAACTTTTCTGCCTGCAAATACTCACTGCTTGAATTTTCTCTAGGAGAAATTTTTCCAGCACTCAGTACCACTCTCCACCAAGGTAAAGTTCCCACGTCAATTTGTTCCTCTGGGCCAGCTTCCAGGTTTAGCAACTCAATTATAACTCGACAATTTTTCATTGCCGAACCAACTTGGCGGGAATTTTGAGGTTTACCTAAAAGAAGCGCTATATGGCCTGTGGTTAGGGCAAATTCTACGCTATACAAACATAGTACATACCATAGCTAGTCACACGTCCATACGGAATCGTACTAACTACTTGGTAAACCGCCGCATGGATCGCTTTTGACTCATCTTTCATAAATTAGTTAAGTTCGCGCTACAAAATATAATTTCTACCCAATATATTCATGGTGAATAAACCACTAATGTACAATGTTAACTATTTAGACTTGTAAACTAACTTACAAAGCCAACAAAGCACCGGCAGCCAAAGCGGCGGCACCAGCAGCGGCGTATTGGTTTCTGGCAGCACCAGCCTCGAAAGAGGTCACGTTAGCTGGGGCAGTGGTGTTTGGAGCAGCAGAAGTGGAGTGAGCTGGGCAGTCAGTGACGGTGGAAGCACAGTCGGTGACGGTGACCAAAGTGGATTGGGTGTCAACCTCAGTGACAGTGGCAGCGGAAGCAGCAGCGGCGAAAAGGGCGATAGCGATGAATTGCATAGTTGATAAAAGCGAAAGACTAAGGTAAGATAGGATGAAGAAAAAAAATGACCGCAAGAGCTCAGCCTTTTATAATTTTCCGTATCAACACAGCCTAGACTAGACAGAATTTTGCGTCCAGCGACTGCTATGCATATTCGACTGTCACATCCCAATTAGGAAGGTTGCCTTCCCCTTTCGGCAGATCCAGCCGAATTAGCCTATTTTCATATGCACCGCGCCAGAACATCGCGTATCGCCTTGGAGTCCGGCGCCTAAAACGGAAGGAACAAGCTGTACCGATGGTTACATTCCATGCTGAATGAGGATCAAAAAGGCCAAATCCAGCATGATTGATTGCGGATCACTGTCCAAGGCGGGGCAACCGCGGAGCGCCATGATCTCAATCAGCCCAGACCGGTAACAATGTGGGACAAAGTCATTCAGTGTTTGCAGCGATGATTCAGCTCGATTCTCCTCCATGGGAGAAAATTTTTCTCGGGTCCGCTTACCCATACATTGTCGTCTGATACGGTCTGCCAATATTGAAACTGCTGCGAACAATATGCACGTGCGAGCAACGGCTCTAACCATCAGGTGAAAAATAGTAGTAACCAGCACAACCCCTATTGTTCTCTATCCCACCGTTCCTGATTCAGCCTCATCGTCTAGTAACCTTCTTCCTTCCTCCAAAACGGCTCCTTGCCGAACACACTTATCAAACTTGTCATATACAGGTTGCATTTTGATATAGTACTGAAGAAGTTGCTGATACCGAATTTCTGTTTCTTCCAAGGTTCCAGCCGGGGGGATCAGGTCGTAGTCTATGCTTGTTTCTCTTATCAAAACATTGCGGGCGGGCTCGCCATTAGAAATATCATTTTTCTTGTCGTAAATCGATATTATGGTGATTATCAATTCTTGAAACATCTTGACTTCGGTATCGAGATCTTCAATTTCCGTCTGTCGCCAAATCTCAATGGACTCTTCAATGGTGGATTGCAACCTGGGGATACTTGAGAGCGTGTAAAGCAATGCATCTTTCCATAAATTTGTGAATGTTTCTCCAATCGCAGTGGCATAAGTATCGTTACCTTCGACTCGATTCATAAACAAGTCAAACTCTCTCGTTCTTTTAACCGCAGTCATGATGAGTTCATTCTTCACCAACGTGAGCCCGGTGTCTAGGATGCTATTTGTGATCTGAAGACCTTGTATCATTCCGGCAAGAATCACCTCGTCGTATCGACGGTCTGCCACATTTTCTCTCTCTGGTAATAATGTGATCAAAGCGTCGGTGATTCTTGTTCCTGAGAAGAACAAGACATAGATGGTGCCCACGAGAACACCAATGGTAAATACCTCTTGCCATATTTTGAGCAAGAGAATATCAATACCTATCAAATGTAAAATGAACGCATACCTCAACACCGTTAATGCCCAGCGTCCGGTGCCTCTCATATGGTTTCGAAGTTGCGGGTAGATATTGAAGATCATTCTAGCTTGCTGCCTGTTTTGGTTAGCATTGTTTTCCACTTCGCCGAGATGTTCATTTTGAACGTGGACCACCGCAGGATGCCGGTGTTGTTCCGCTGGATGGAGTAGAACCCTCACTTGTTGTATCATACTGCCATTATCATCACGGAAAACCGAGTCCAACCTAGCTATGCCTGCCGGACTCAAAAGAACGTATGGAGGGTGGTCTCCTTTGTTCACTATGATACATTGTGAAGTATTAAGCAGCACCTTTTTCTGAATACCGTCAACTTCCAATGAAAAGTCGTACATCATTGACGATAAGTCAGATTGATTTACAAGAAGAGATGATCCCCCATGTATGTTTTCGCCACGAGAATCATGGGTCTTCTTGATCATTTCATACGATTCGCCCGTCAACTGCCATTCCTCTCCCGTATCTAACACAATCTTCATGGGCTCCACCGCAAGAGGCTGAGCTTCCGTTGGTTGGTTTGGCTGTGTCTCGCTCGGTTCGTTTTCAGTCGTTCTTGTCGGGAGGAACTCGAATCTTTCAGAAGACCGAAGATCGTTCCAGAACAGACGGCTTAAGATTCCATCTTCGTCAGTTATTTTCAAGTCCATCGTTATTATGTTGCCATGCTCATAGAGTATGTTCAGGTCCAAGCTGAGGACGTCGTATAAACGGGATTGGTTGATAGATGGGGTGTTGGCTAGTACATGCGCAGAGTACGACAACTCTATCTGCTCGATGAACGTTCGTCTTACCGAAGACTCGTCCATTTGCGCTACGAGTTGCTGTTTCAACTCCTCGACTGTGGTTCTGTTGTTCACTTCTATAAGGTTGAAATGCTGGAGCTGGGGTACGTCGGAGTTGATTTTGATGTGAAACCGACAAAATGGTATTTCTTCAGACAAGTTGAACCGAACTCGGAATACAACTTGCAGAAGAGGAGCAACATCGAGTCCCAACACGTCTCGCAACTTTTTGCTGCTGTCACAAATATAGTTCCCCGAGGACTGGAGCACCAAACCAAAGTATTCTCTGTTCATTTTTGGTGTGTGAAGGCTCTTACTTCGCTCTTCAGAGATGTAATCTTGAATGGTTCCAATTGTGCAATCAATGGTCTCACGTATGTGAATTTGGCTTTCTGTTCCTCTATTATCCTCCCATTGAATCAAGATATCAAATAACTCTTCTGGGGGATCACGAACAGGAATAGCTGGCAGATTGTACAACAAGTAATCGATGACCATTTTCAAACAAATTTCATTTCGGGGTCCCGTGAAGGTATTCAAGACATCTCCAAGCTTCTGCTCATCATATAGTTTCTTGTTATCTTGGTAAATGCTCATAAATATTGGTTTTATTCGGTAATTCTCAGATTGTCGCCATATGACTCCTTTGATGTCACCTATAGTATGAGAAAGAGTTGTTCTAACGAGGTATTGGTCAGTGTCCAAGGTCGGGGCAACACCACGGTTCACTTCTTCCACTGCAAGCTTAAGGGTGAATGGAGTATTCATTCGTGGCAAACAACTTGAAAGTCTGACCTGGCAGTAAGGTGCGAAATAAAACTATGGGGTAAAATAAGGTGTACTGCTTATATACAAGATTTATATAGGGACTATTTTTTGATGGCATGGTATCTCTTACCTCTGAAAGCAAACATTTCGTTGTTCGCTTGGAATGTCTCTGTGGGGTTTGAGTCTACCAAATCAAGTTTGGTGGATCCGAAAAGGTTCTTGGATTGGTTCATGAGAATATCGATTTCGTCAGCGAGCGGGTGGTTCTGGAGGTACAGAAGTTCTCTTCTAGTATCTTCTTCGTGGTACCCAGTGACAAACACCGCACACTTGGACTCGAGTAAGCCCTTAAGCGACTGATCCCAGTGGATCTTATTGGCAGTTTGGAATCCAGGATGGAATAAAAAGAATATATCAAGGTATGGGTCAAATGGGAAGAGATCTCCCATATCGTAAACTTCGTGAAAGTATTTGGTATGGTAGTGCAAAGTAAGCTGCTCATCATATCTCTTGACATGGGGCCTGCCGTGTGGTTCTGAGGTTGGTGTGAACGAGCGAGTGTCAGGATTAAAGTAGCACTCGGGTCCAATAAAGTGGATTTCGAACTTGGAATCGGGGAACAAGTAGCCAAATTGTTTCCAAACGTAGCCAGGCAACATCGCCTCCATCTTAGCTCCCAATATGAAGATTCTCAATGGTCTTTCCTTGAACAGAACGGCACTAGTGTCTCTAGTCTGTTTATAGGGAGGGTATAAAGTGTACCGTAAAGCAGACAAAGACCGGAGTCCTTCAAGTGTTATTGGTCCATGAGGTTGCAAATTGTATGGGGAGAAATGGGTCATTACCGAGGCCATGGTAATGGGGTATGTCAACACCTTGGAGGCAGCCGCCAAGTTAAACTCGGTATTCATCGGATTGAAATCTCTCGTGTAGAAAAACGTGTCCCAAGTAGACATGTTTATGGTGAAATCGTGCTCCTGTTCACCGGGAAACACAAACTCATCGAACTGACGACCCGAACGCAAATCGTGCTCGTACAAATTAACCTTCTTCAAAAGCTCATACCTTTTCTTGCTATGATATTCCTCATCCTGTTCCCATGCCTCCTTCGAATGATGCGTGGGGATACCTGAGTAGGGGCACACAAAGTTTACCGGCTTCTTGGTCACGGGACATAGGGCCTTGGTCCTGATGAAAGCTGCTCGGGTACGAATGTCATCATAGGGAGATTCATCCCATTTGTAAAATTTGGTGTTGGCATCTTTCGAGTCAGAATCGTCCAAAAACAAGAGCTTCTTAAAGAAACTGGCATTTCTCCTGGATTCTATTCTCACAGAACGAAGTCGGGTGACCCGTGAAACTACCATGTCAACTATAAAATGCTCACGCACGATTTTTCACAAATCTACAAATTTCGCACCCATGCATCTGACCATATATATACTATAGTTCGTCATGATTTAGCTTTGGGGTTGCTGCCACATCTTCCGGTACCGTGGTCGATGTCTCTATTACAATCACAGTACTCGTTTCTGTAAACGTAGCGGTATCTGATAATCGAGTGAAAAGTTCATAGTTCCATGCCCCATTAGGTGCCTGCATACTCTTCACCTCCACCAAGTCTCCATCCTGATCTAGCATTGTTTCTGGATCTACCAAGGAAATGTAGAGCAATTTCTTTTCGTCTGTACCGTCCCGCTCTACTCTGACCATGGTGATGAACTGGCCGTAAAAATCGTAGATTTCAAACCAGAGAATGAAGGTATCCAGGAACTGAAGTGGAGGCTGAACATCTTCATCGAAAACCGGTGCTAGCATTTTGGTACCCAACAGCTGCTCGAAAGCAAGACTTATATGCCGCATAAAGTCACGTTGCTTCTTTGGGAGACCATTATAAATGAGTATGTGACGGTTTTTCAAATATAAGCTTGGTGTATCTAGTTCCTTCTTGAAACTAGCAATGGAGAAACCTAAGCCAAGTGGCACCAATTGAACATCTGCAAACGAGATTTTGGAGCTCTTTCGAACGGGGAACTGGTATGTTAGGTCATGGTGTTCTTTGTATTGGTAAAAGTCGAGTTCAGTGAAGTTTTCATGTTGTTCACCAATACTTTTGCAATTGATAGTGGTGACTCTGTCTTCAACATCATTAGGACGGAACTCAGGAATACTACAGAGTCGAGGAAGCGACACAGTCATTTGATAATGGCAAGTCTTGACCTCTTGTATGTCAACAATCTCCACCATTCCCCGGTTATTGGGGTCGCACTTGTACATCACATCAACCGAACGAGGTTCATTGGTAAGATCGCAAATTCCACCCATTTTCAACGTGTGTTGGATATATCGCTGGCTCCGCGATTCTGACAAGTGTCCGTTGGTGAATGGGCTGACATCGCTATCGATAATGGTGAAATCGGAGACATCGAGATTGTTACCCTTCCAGAGGGACTGGTTCTTGATTTTCTCATTGGCTTTGGAATTTGACCGCCATTTAAAATTGTCTTCGTTCTTAAATCTTCCAAGCACATATACGTAGTCTGGGAACTCAGGCTCGTGTTGGCCCGTTTTGAAAAAGCGTTGCAAGTTCTCATGAAATTGGATGATTTTATCACCAAAACAAAACGCATACGTCCAGTATCCCGAGTTGAAATTGTACACATAAACACATTCCTTGAGGCTGAAAGACGCAAAGATCTGATCTATGGCTCGACGTATAAAATTGGCATCGTTGCGGAGCTCGTATGTGAGATTGGAAGATGGAACCGATAATGTGTTATTTGACCAGTACAGGCTTTTCTCTGGAATATGGCATAGATACTGTCGATTATTCGACCGGAGAATTTCATACGATCCCACATCGCTTTTATAGTCGTAGATCGATGGTGACGTATTCAGAATGGACATTGAATCCACTAGCTTTTGGGCCACTTGAGGAGGTATTTCAGCATCTAAGAATTGTATAGCGAGCTTGGAGTTGCTGTCAGCAAGGACAATGTCGCTAAAGCATAAGTGTCCCAAAAGAAACACATGGCTTAATTTGAACCTCATACAGTAATTACTGAAATGAATCTCGCGAATTTATTTTAAATCGATTTCTAACTACCAGGATTAGGTCTATTAAAGTCCACACAAATACCTTTTTCACCACTTGAAAGACCATTACACGACATACTCTCGTCCCCCTGAACAACATATTTCATTCACAGTTCCAAATCTCTTCTATTAACAATGTCTGAATCGCAAGTGGCCGCTCTTAGTACACCTCATCTCAACGGCAACGAGGAATTTGCCTCTGCTGAGCACCAAACTCCAGTGGTGCGCATGGAAGATGCTGCTGAAGGCGATATAAGTTTCAGCGCTGGTAACGCTGTTTCTGTGTTTGATTTGGCTGCAGAAATCGAAAGTAAATTGGCGAAAATCGGCCAAAAAATCAACTCTCACGACGACGAGCTCAATTCGGCAATTGACCAGGTACTCGATTCCTTGGAAGGTCTCGAATCTAAGCTTCAAGCTCCATCTTCGCTCGAAACAGAACCCCAGTAATTTACCAGCCTCAGTCGTTTATGTGGGTGTATGGGTGTTCTTATATTCCAGCTCTAGCAAAAATCTCATCGGTTAATGGTATCGGGAAAGCGAAGTAAGAACCAGATTCGGCGGGAGCGACAGAAGCAACGAAAACTAAACGATTTCTCGCTGCAAAATGCAGACACCTTGAAATCTAGTCATCAGAACAACTCAAACGAGCCTAAACCTATCGAAAAAGAACCTTCCACTACACTTACCCAAGAAATAGAATCTGATCCTTTGTTCAGTCAGTACCAAGAAGTATTCAGTAAATGGGGACAGAGCGACAGCATCAACCAAAATGGAAATGGCCAACTACAAATTGCTTCTCACTCATCATCGTCAGAAGATGAAAGTGAACAAGAAACAACTCATAAACCAGCGGTAAAACGAGAGAAAATTCCACTTGCTGACCTTAAAGCTGGCACCAGGAGGCCCCAAGTAGTTGAATGGCACGACCAAGATGCACGAGATCCAGTATTTCTTGTTTCTATCAAGTCGCAACCAAATGTAGTTCAAGTCCCTGACCACTGGTCTTCCAAGCGAGATTACCTTGCCAACCGCAGAGGGTTTGAGAAACCACCATTCCAGCTTCCTCATTACATACAAGAAACAGGCATTCAGGAAATGCGAAACGGAGATGCTGACAAGACTTTAAAACAACTGCAGAGGGACCGAGTCCAACCTAAAATGGGCCGACTTGATCTTGATTACCGCAAATTGCATCGAGCATTTTTCGAAAAACAATCCAAGCCCCGCCTCTTTGGGTTTGGTGACATATATTACGAGGGAAGAGAACTTTCAGATGTTCATTCGGATGCCATAGAACTGATAAAGCCGGGAGTAGTATCGAACGAACTTCGCCAAGCTCTTGGAATTCTGACCTCTGATCGAACCCCACCTCCATGGTTGGCTCTTATGGCCACTATCGGTAAACCTCCAGCTTATAAAGATCTAATTCTACCTGGTGTGGATGTTCCTTATGCAAACTCCGGATACCGTGATACGGTAGAACCACCAACTACCGATTACGAACTCTGGGGTAAGCTAGAAGAAGTTGATGAATCAGAAGACGAAGACGAAGATGAAGAAAATAACGAACAAGAATCGGGAGATGAAGAGGCTGGATCTGAAAATGAAGCGGAAGACCTGCCTCAGATCGTCACCAGTGCAATTCCTATCGAGGAATCGAAGCTGCAAATTCGACCTGCTTCCACCAAGGAACCCCTGTTCTCTGCCACCAATGAGCCCAAAGTCTCGGAGGATCAACTGTTGTATACTGTTGTGGACGAAGCTACACTTTCTTCTGGAAATAAGGTTCTTCCATCTCAAAAAGGCTATAACTTGAGGAGCAATGAAAAGGCAAAAACGGAGAAGAATCCTGCCAGTGAAGGGGTCAAGCAACGAAAAAAGTACAAGTTCTAACTGCTTGCTCGTCTGCATCACAATATGTTATGTACATTAATGCCCAACTACCATCAAACAAACGGACTCTCAAAAGGGTAGTCGGATGTAGCCATCAAGGACTCAAAAGGATTGAGAGCTCTACTAAGGTCCAGGTCCATTTCTTTGAAGATCTCTTCAATGGTGTTCTCGAAAGATGCTTCCGGTTCTATTTGGTGGTGGTCAGAATACTCTGGTTTGCCATGACTCTGTTCTTGTGGAGGCTCTAAACTTTCAATCTCCTTATTTTTCGAGTTCAAAATTAAGCTCAATAAATGTTGAGCAGAAGGGTCGCTTGCACTATGCTCACTTCTTCCTTTGAACTTGGAGCAGACAATCATCCATTTTTTCACTTTGGCCAATACTGAGGACATATTCACAGAAATGTTCAGATCCCACTTGCTTTCATTTTCCTTCATAATTTCGTCGATCTGGTTGACGTAGGAGTGAATTGTGCTGTCATCGGTGGATAAATTGCTATTCAATTTCAAGAACCCTGACTTCGAAATCAACTTTAGTCGGATGAGGATTACCAATGCGTGAAACGGTTTGTAGAAGAAAAATGTAGGATAGTTGATCGACTCGTTACTCAATTCCACAAAGCATTCAAGTAAGTTTTCGCATACTGTAGTCAACTTGATGATCAGCCCGAATACAAGTAGCGAGAGTTCCTCGTTAATGGGCAGATTTGTCATATTTGTGGTGACAAAATTATCATAAATATTCATCAATATCTGATAATATATGAATGAAACGAGAAACTCCTCACGATTTGCTTTATGAACAATTTTGAGGTGTCCGTCAACACTAATATTACTCTCCTTCAATATTGTCACCAATTGATGTACATAAGCATCAATTATGAGCATGGTATTGCTGCTGGAGATTTTTGCTCTCTCAGGACTTAATATTTCAAGTGCTTCATGTCCTAGCTTTACTAGCTTTGAAACGGAACAGAGACAGCTATCAGTCATCGAAAAAGTTCGATTTTGAGCTAGAACATTATAAGCATATTCGTGATCTTTGGACCAGGTGGGAAGTTTGAAGCGAGGAAGAGATAGTCCCAAGGAGCTGCAGCAGCAGTAGACTGCCAAAAATGTTTTTAATGCACCATTCTCGTCTTCCAATTGCGTATTTGTTTTGGATGAGTCGCCTAAACCCATACAAAGTGAAACATTATACGCCAACAAGAGTTTGATTTGGTTCTTGTGGTTACCATTGTTAGGCACGATACACCACAACGAAAGTACCAAACATGCTGTGACGAGCAGAAGCAGAAAGTTTTTAGCTTCGAAAAATATTCGGTTTGCGAGATACAAATCAAGGTAATGAAGAAGGGTATTTTGCAATTCTCGATTGGTTTCCAGATTACCTGCAAGTTTCATGGCACTTGTGTTATTGTTGATGGTGGTTGCGAAAACACATGAAACCAATAGGATGGGAGTATTCTGTAGTTGGTATTCAAAGTCCACCTGGTTCGAGGAAAACGATACCAATGGACAGTATGGAAGCATGTGTTCGAGAAAGAAAGAAAATCTGGCTCGAAGTACTTCTTTCGTTATGATATTATTGGCGATGAGCTCTCGAGCAAGATTATCATCAGTCGAGAACTCGAGCATTTTTTCTGTAAATTTGGGGCTGATTGACCTCATTTGAGGTGTACTTGTGCTGTCCCTTGATCCAGTGGAAACTTTACCATTTATTCGGGTCAAAATTGAATCAATAATTTTGCGAGCTTCATAACCATCAATTCCATCTGGTTCTTGTTCATAAACGGACTCCTCTATTTGCCTCAATTGCTGGAGCAACGTGGGTTCCAGCTTTTTCGGTAGCTTGCGCTTCTTTTTGGCTTGTTTTGCCGTGGGATCATTATCTAAAGAACATGCGATACCTGAACTAAAACATCGTCGACACGCCGAATGGCTAGGATTGTCATATATACACTTCATCTTGAGCCTATGACATCTTGCACATGCCCTCACCTGGCGCCAGCGACTGGCAAAGTCCGAGAGTGGGTCTGGACTGCCATTGAGCGGAGTAGCTTCCATGACAACAAGTTAATTCTCATCGGATTTCTCCGCGCTATCTTATCTACAGATTATCTGCAGACCTCTAACTGATCTCAGATCTTTAACTGACCTACAAGATATCTAACTGATATTTTATTGCGATACAATGGCCACGTCTACTGACCATGGAGTTTCTTATGGGGTCATAAGACTATGCTTACAAGGAAGGTCCTTCAGAGACAACCTTTTCGATTTGAGGTCCAAACGAAGCGACACACTTGGCCATGGTTGGAGAAGAACGAGAAATGACATCGGTAAAGTAGAAGTTGGTGATTGGGTTCTTCAAGTGGATTCCAACTGGAGATGCCTTACTGTTTCTCGTCACCAAATCTTGCACACCGAGTGCTGCCACATCGGAAGATGCTGGTTCCACCACACCATGTCTCACCAAGTGAGGAGCAATCTGGCCCAAACGTCCTCTAAGGGCATATAAATCGTCATAAGGCAATGGGGCGTTCAAGTAGTCTGAGAGTGCTCTGATAATCTTCCAGTCCTCACGGGCAGATTGTGGAGGGTTTGTAGCAGAACGAGTAACCTGGGTTCTTCCTTCAGTATTGATGTAGGTGGCAGACTTTTCAGTGTAGGCAGCACCTGGCAAAATGACGTCGGCAAGAGCAGCGCCGGTCTCACCATGATGACCCTGGTAAACCACGAAGGCATCCTTAGGAATATCACCTGGGTTTACTTCGTCGGCTCCAAGTAAGTAGACAAACTTGGGAGTAGTCTTCTTAGTTTCTTCATTAAAAGTGCTGAAACCAACGTCCAAGGCACCAACTCTAGATGCCTCACGATGAAGGAGGTTAAGACCGTTCCATTCTTCAGTGTTGAAGTTGGAGTTTTTCGAAACAAAGTCACCAACAGTCTTGTAAATGGCAGCGGCATCTTCAGACTCGGCAGCTCCAGATCCAACAATGATCAATGGGCGCTTGGCACCAGCCAACTTCTTACCGTAAGCACCGGTGAGAGCCTTTTCCAATGCTTTGACATCGGTACCGAGGTTCTTGACATCAAAGGTGGAATCGAACTGTTCTCCAACTTGAGCAATTTCAAGGTCTGAGCGTAACCAAACCTTTCTGATTCTGGCATTCAACACAGCAGCTTCGTGACGAGGATTAGTACCGATCAAGAGAATTTGGTCGGCGTCTTCGATGCCATCAATGGTGCTGTTGAAAACGTAGTTTGATCTAAAGTCAGCACCGTGAACATCGACGTTTTGCTCGACATCTGTGGTGACGTTTTCAGAGCCCAAACGATTGATCAAATCCTTCAAAGCTACCATAGATTCCACGTCGGCGAGCGCACCGGCCACTGCCTTGACCTCATCACCTTGTGGCTTGACCTTGGCAAATCCAGCAGCAATGGTACTGAGGGCTTCGTCCCAAGTGGCAGGAACAAAATTGGACCCGTTCTTGATCAATGGAAGGGTCAATCTTTGGGTTCTCAAACCATCACAAGCGAAACGACTCTTGTCACTGATCCACTCCTCATTAATGTCATCGTTCAAACGAGGAAGAACTCTCATGACGTCTGCTCCTCTAGCATCGACTCTAACATTACTTCCCACAGCATCCATAACGTCGATGGTTTCAGTTCTTCTCAATTCCCAAGGACGAGCCTTGAAAGCATATGGTTTGGAAGTCAAAGCACCAACGGGACAAAGGTCGATGATGTTACCGGACATCTCCGAGTTGATATTACGTTCGATGTATGTTCCGATTTGCATGTCGTTACCTCTTCCGGCGGTTCCTAATTCCGGAGAACCAGCAACATCGTTCATGAAACGTACACAACGAGTACAGTGGATACACCGGTTCATCAGGGTCTTGACCAAGGGTCCAATTGGCTTGTCTTCAACCGCTCTCTTACCGGCGACTTCTCTAAACCGGCCACGGTCTGACCCGTAACGCTGAGACTGTTCTTGCAAATCACACTCTCCACCCTGGTCACAAACAGGACAATCAAGAGGATGGTTCTCCAATAACATCTCGGTGACACCTTCCCTAGCTTTGTGGATTCTCTCAGAATCGGTGTGAACCACCATTCCATTTTGAACCGGCATGGCACAAGAGGCAATCAACTTGGGCATTCTTTCAACATCCACAAGACACATTCTACAGTTTCCAGCAATTGCAAGTTTGTCATGGTAACAGTAACGAGGTATGGTGACTCCTGCCTTGTCAGCAGCTTGAATAATCGAACTTCCAGCTTCGATCTGGACGGTGCGGCCATCGATGGTAACAGAAACATCGGCTAAACGACGAGTTGAAGCAGCCAAAGTACGGTTCCATGATTTGGATACCGTGGGCACTTGTTTCCACGCTCTGGATGCTTTCAACATGGTGGTGCAAACGAGTTGTAATCGAGTGGGTTGGAAGGTTTAGTTGAGTTTTTGATTATTTGCAGTATTTCGTAATGCGAAAATAAGCCCTCTGATTCGCTGGCGGAGGTAGCGCACAGGCATTGGGTGAGCGCCGAAAAGGTAAGGAGAAGGTAAGGGGATACAAAGTAAGGAGTAGGTAAGGGTGGTAGAGAAAGTGTGGTAGCCTAACTAATGTTCATACATTGCGATTTTATACGGGGACTATCACCAGCACTAACAAAAAAAACTAATTTTTCACTCAATGCTCACATAACGAAAACTCCCTCGTGAACGCTCCCATACCATCATCGATTGCCTCTTGGACCGAAGCTGACCGCTCTTCCATCAACTTCAGTCTCACTTCTTTTGTGTCCTCAAGTTTCTGGGGCCAATCGGGTTTAATCTTGAGGATTTCTGCTTTGATTTCGTCCGTAAGTTCTTCAGTTTCTTCGTCCCACCACTCCTTTTGCTGTGGAGGAACCTCGTTGGTCGCTTTAACAAGGTGGTTATGAGGGTCCACCACGAAGAAACACAAGATTTTTCTATGGCCCTTCTTGGACTTGTCGGCTAATTCAAAGCCATCGACATGGTGCTGGAAACAATTGGGGAACACCACCACTCTGTCCTCTTTGGCAATGACACTGCCCATATTTCTGGTCATTGGCTGTTCGTCTTTTATTCCAAAGAAGTGTTCACAGTAAAAGGCATCTCCTTGCTCATACTCGGGGTCTTCAAATGCGGTCCTGAACGATAATCTGGACTCACTGATGTTTTCTACATCGTAATAATATAAGACCGTGGCCACGATATCCTCGTTTATCGTACCTTCAACGTGCCACGAACCTCCAGGATACTTGGGATTTTCTGGAGTGAGCTCAATGGAAGCCATTTTCACAATCACTTTTAAGTTTTGGAACTGTTTTATGTCGAAATTGACAGTTTTGGGCTCTTCAGAATAAACTGGAGGAAAAGGCTTGATATAGTTGGCCTTTTCTGCTTCAAGAGCTTCATATCTGAGATCGATATCGTTATCGTCGTCATCGTCGTCCCATATTTGTGCCACCTTGTCGTTATACTCCTTGGTATACGCATCTGTGTAAGAGGGAATTGGAACCCGAATGTACTGGTCAGACGCATATCTCGACAAAGTGAGATTCAAGCCGGGAATAATAGCATTAAAAATGTCAGAGATGTCACCATAAAGTTGTTTGAACCTCTTTGGGTGAAGATTGTTAATATAAGAGTCAAATTTGAACTTTCCATCTTCAAGCTTCATTATGGCGGGTAGCCATTGGAAGTTTTTTGAAACACCAAACGACTCAACTCCTTTTTTAACATTTTTGATATCTTCTGTGTACTCGGCAATGGCGTACTCGGAGCCAATTTTGATTGGTGTTGTTCCATACTGAAGAGGAAACAAAGATGGATGTACCAAATCAATCACTTGGTTATTTGAGCCTGGATGATAGTCAAACTTGCCTTCGAACAGATCTTCCAATTTCTTGGCATTCTCAACAAAGCTGTCTTTGATAGAAGTGCCAATGGCGGTGTCGCTAATTGCAATTGCTTCGTTGCATCCACATTCAAATCCAGCTTCATTGTCCGCCAATTTCTCATACCATTCAAGTTCTTTCAACACAAAATCAACAATTTCCGCCGCATATTTGGTTTTGCCTCCAATCTGTTGAATATACTCCTTTTTCCACTTGGCGGCGATAACTGGGTCTTTATATTTTATTTTCCAATCTGGCTTTTCTCGAATCAGATTTGAAAGTTCAATAATCTTCCATTCATCTTTGCACAATGCTCTAGCGCCGATACCCCTGAACGCTTCCCAGAAGGGATGTGGAAAGGGTGATTGCAAAAGTGGTTTGGTCTTATTCATTAACCTTCATAGTGGAAGTAGGACCTTAAATAACGTGGTGTACATTACGAGGTCTTGGCGCGTTTACGAGATTATGTAAGGCTCGTAAGTGACGACAATGAAACGGTGAAATTGTGGAGATTTGCAGAATTGCAAAATAATGAAAATGAGAAAAAGAAGAGTAGATTGGACAATTTGAAGTACGAAGTCAAAAAACTTAGGAAACTCAATACAAGTATATGGATTACTGTATTGTAACAAATGGCTCTAGACCTTTAGCTCTGTCATAATACGAGTACAAGTGTCTCGAATATGTGTCTATGATGTCTACATTAATTCAATCCTACTTCATTTCTCATTACTTCTTCTCCTCGTCAGCTGGCAACAACATCATCAATATCATCAATGGAGGAACAATGTACATCCAATTCTTCTGGATCCATGATTTCTCCACTTCTTCTCCTTCTTCTTTTTCTTCCTGCTGAACAGCCTTCTTCTTTTTCAGCTGAAGCGGAACAGGATCCATATTAGGATTGGGACCAACAGCAGCTGAAACAATTTTTACAGCTTTTTCATCTTCATTATGGATCAATGCTAGTTGCAATACTTGTCCATCATCAACGGTGACTTGAACCGCTTTATGGTCCATTCCCCCATCCAAGTATGTATAAGTAAAGCACTCGTGTCCTGGAAGGTCTTTTGTGCCCACACAGTAATATCCTGGTTCCAAAGCCAAGGCACCAGCAATAAATTCTGATTTTTCAGGAGTCAATTCGACGGTTCCCAAGGAGTGGAACTTGTGGTCGGCGCCCTGAGCAGTGAGCGACAAGCTAACGGCATTGACCGCATGCAAAATTGATAAAATCCACACAAGAGATGTGGTAGAGTAGCGCATGGTGAAAGTCGCACGAAATTTCGATAAGTCTGGTGGTGGTTGATTTATTCGCGACAGACAAAATGCGACTCGCGATCAAATCACGTCTAAAGGCTATTTTCCTTACCATTCATTGAAACAACTATAATGCCCCTATGGCGCCCAGGACTTATCCGAGGCATCAAGACCTCGGTTCCTGTCTCGAATATACAAGACTGCCAATCATATCTTGATCACTGCAGGTTTAACGAAGCCAGTATCCAATCCACAATTTTTAGAGGCACATTTTACGAACTTGTAACCAAAAAGTTTCTTCAAAATCAGCTCAATTGTAACAGTTTGGTCCGCGCAGGAGGCGCCTACGATAACGGGGTCGATATTTATGGCAAATGGGACCTTTCTAAGTATTGGAACCACGCGGTATCCAAAATAAGTGAGAAAGAAAAATTGCTTATAAGTCCACGAATGTTTGAAAAAAGCACAAAGCCAATTCTCCGAATATCTCGCGAGTTCTACGAACACTTTACTCGAGTCAAACAACCCAAACATCAAATATCATTGAAACTGGATATCGATATCTTGGTGCAATGCAAAAACCACGACACAAAAATCCCCGCCCTGGTTGTTAGGGAAATGATTGGAGTGTATCATTATCACGTAACGAAGAAAGAGGAATTGCGACGCACCATTATGTTTCTCATATCTCCAAAACCGCTCACTCCACAAGGAGTTCGTCAAGTGGATACCGCACAAATTCCCATTGTACATTGCACATTAACACCTCTCCTACCGTATCTGACCAAGAAAAACGACATCTACGACTTGGAAAACTGGGGCGGAGGAATACTAGAAACGGTATACATGAACGGAGTTTCCCGTTCCCTCCTTCAAGGTCTACAAATCGAATCCCAAATGGAACTTTTAAAGGCACACTCGAAAAGAAAAAGTATTATTCACTAAAACGAAGCTAATAGTAATCAGCACGGTACTGCCCATTGTCATAAGTGGCCGTCTGAGGTCCCTTGACCGTCGATACGATGAATGTGGTAGCAATTCTCGTATAGGTTTCAAATGCAGTTGGGGTAATAACCTTGGTGAGCACATTTGGAACAGAAGTGGAAGACAGTGTGGTGGTGTCTTTAACGGTTGTCAATGGGGTTGTTGGAGCCAAAGCCAGGGTAGTTGGAGCCACGCTAGTCGTCACTGCCTTTCCTGAATCCGAGCTAGAACCGCTCACAATTCTCTTCATTTGTTTCACAAACGGTGTTCCATCGACAACATTTCCAAAACCAGACGATGCATCCCACAACATGATACCTCCGAAATTTTCAGTGGATTTGATCTGATCAACATATTGCTTAACGGTATCTGGAGTCACATATCCAGAACCAGCAGAACTTTGAGCACCTGGAAGTCCCAAGAAGAGCTTGATATTCTTGTTTGGAGATGTTCCAGAAGCAAATGTTTGCCAAGTGTCCCAGTTGAAATTTGAACCCAACGCACAGTAATTGTTGTAAAATTGGATAAAGGCAAAGTCAACATCAACTCCACTCAAGAAGTTTCCTACTGATGCATCAGGGTACGGACACTGAGGAGCAGCCGAGAGATAGTATGTCTTACTAGTATCCTTGGCAAAGTTGGTTCTCAAAGCCTTTCCAAGAGCCACCGTTCCGGTTTGACTATTGTTTTCCAAGTCAAGATCAAAACCATCAACAACAGCATCATCGAACGGCCGTTCATCGTCACTACCTCCACCAAACTTGTTCCATAACGTAGTAGCAAAAGTGGTAGCTTGGGAATCACTGGTAAATCCATACGCACCCAGCGCACCCCCCAACGATAAAAGCACCTTCTTTCCAAGACTTTGACAAGTCTTGATGTCCTGAGCAATCGTTGAGCAATGCTTCAAGCCATCAGGATAAGAATCACTGCAGGCGTTCGAGAAATCAACTTGAAGATTGCTTGGGAATGAGTAAAGGAAAGATAAGAGCACAATATCAACTGCATCTGATTCACAGTAAGTGCTCAATCGTTGTTGTCCACCGTATGAGTTTTGTCCCCAGTAAACGGCAACATTGGATTTCGACAGTGCATCGAAACCAGCGACTAAACTGACAAGATAACTAGCCACGAGAAAAAGAACCGAAGAAGGAAGCATAAGTATAAGGAAGGACTAAGGTCAGTTAGGGAAAGACTTGAGTTGGACTCGGGTATCAAAAT
Source organism: Naganishia cerealis (assembly GCA_030039265.1). Taxonomy (NCBI): domain Eukaryota; kingdom Fungi; phylum Basidiomycota; class Tremellomycetes; order Filobasidiales; family Filobasidiaceae; genus Naganishia; species Naganishia cerealis. The sequence continues at coordinate 23,328 of JASBWR010000020.1, read as the reverse complement.
TGTTCGTGGTGGTTTCTAGTATGGCCCCCACATCAATTATATACTCCTTTGCCCATTGCATGATGAATTAAAGGGTACAAGTTGAAGCGATGCATATTTGACATGATGACGCATGCGATACATAATTAAGACATATAAGTTGGCTGGTTGAACCCAATTTCTATACCCAAAGTTATTAATTGGGAAGCAGAGTGCATAATTTGTGTACTTTTATGACCCGATTTTAACCATGTTGGGATAATATATCCAATTGAAGACGTTTTGGACGGTTTGGAAATTGCAGCCAGCCATCCTGCATAATGACAATAAAAATCTGGGGTAGCTAAGGTTTTGACAAAGAGCCTGAACAAAGGCCATGAACAATTGAGCCAAGGAACCGAACTCATTGGTGATAATGGAAGCATGTAGGCGAAATTGCAGGGGTCATCTTTGCAGCGATTTATGGTTGCTTCTGTCTTGAAACCACTTCATCGAGATTTAGTATCGAGATCACGTGCTTTTCTCAAATGGGATACACCAGCCATTCTTAAATATCTTAGCAAATAATATGAGCTGAGCTCGGCTACCTTGGCAATTTTTGCTACTGAGCTGCTACTATGCCATAAATGGGTTTAATTTGTACGAAAACGGTGACATCCGAGGAGGTTTAATTAAAAGGCTCGGTTCTGTAGGCCTTAAAAGAATATGATGTAATACACAAAATGAGTGGCTTCATAGACACCTCATTCAGTCCCAATTGGCCCAGACCCAACCAAATTGACAAACTTTGGGTTCGGGGTTTACATTCTTACATAATCCGGCGAAACGGACAATGAACCACAGCCCGCGTAATCGGATGCGCTCAACGGTAGATTTGCTGCTAGTCGCTAACATAGATCTACACAGAACTACACAGGCCAGTACAGAATACGACAGAGTACTACAAACAAAACAAATACAGAAGGATACTTAATTACTAACAAGAAGAGTTATTTTGTGGGACTTTGATCTCGTTTTCACCAGATTCGTACTTGCATTAACGTGTTCAAATCAACAATAGTCCATTACCAGATCGGGTTCCCTTCCGCCAATCGTAGCGTCGCAATCTACTTCACGTGCCAATTTTCGCCGAAATCTCGCCGGGCGCGCATGAAAACATAACACAAAACCGCGGCTCGTGCATAATTTGGCTGCGTCCCCCCTATTTCCACCCCCTCTTATTTGGCGGCCAAAAGTATAAAAGGAGGTCCCCTCTCGCTCTTTTTTTTCCAGCGAAACAAAACCATCGAAAAATGACCGTGTCCATCAAATCGAACAAAACCGTCAAAAAGGACAACGCTTTGCACACTACATTCACTTATGAGAATGCTATTGTTGAAAAGGACAGTGCTGGTACACTTTCCGTCACTCCCACTGCGGTTGACTACGACTTCAAGGTCGACTTGAAGGTTCCTAAAACCGGTTTGCTTTTGGTTGGATTGGGTGGTAATAATGGTACCACCTTGGTAGGATCGGTGGTGGCTAACAAGCACAATATTTCGTTCCAGAACAAGGAAGGTGTTATTAAGCCTAACTACTATGGCTCGGTGACCCAGTCATCTACTCTCAAATTGGGAGTCGACAGTGAGGGCAATGATGTATATGCTCCATTTAACTCGCTTCTTCCATTTGTCAACCCTAACGATTTGGTGGTTGATGGTTGGGATATCAGCTCGATGAAATTGGACGATGCCATGAAGAGAGCCAAGGTGTTGGATGTGGACTTGCAACGCCAATTGTACCCTTACATCGACAAGATCAAGCCCAAGAGCTCCATCTACTACCCTGACTTCATTGCCTTGAACCAGAAGGAAAGAGCCGACAATGTGTTCAATGTTGACTCCAATGGTGAAGTTGACACCAAGAACAAATGGAGAGATGTTGAGAAGATCAGAAAGGATATCCAGGACTTTAAAAAGGAAAATGGGTTGGACAAGGTGATTGTCTTGTGGACTGCCAATACTGAGAGATACGCAGAATTAATTGATGGAGTCAACGATACCGGTGACAATTTGCTCAAGGCTATCAAGGAGAACCACGACGAAGTTTCTCCTTCCACCGTTTTCGCCGTCGCTTGTATTTTGGAACAAGTTCCATACATCAACGGTTCACCACAAAACACATTCGTTCCTGGAGTGATCGAGTTGGCTGAAAAACACCAATCTTTCATTGGAGGTGACGATTTCAAGAGTGGTCAAACCAAGATCAAGTCGGTTTTGGCTCAATTCTTGGTCGATGCCGGAATTAGACCAGTTTCCATTGCATCGTACAACCATTTGGGTAACAATGATGGTTACAACTTGTCAGCCCCCAAGCAATTCAGATCCAAGGAGATCTCTAAAGCTTCTGTGGTTGATGATATTATCGAATCCAACGAGATTTTGTACAACAAGGAGAAGGGCGACAAGATTGATCACTGCATTGTCATCAAGTACTTGCCTGCGGTTGGTGATTCCAAGGTGGCTATGGATGAGTACTATTCCGAGTTAATGTTGGGAGGACACAACAAGATTTCCATCCACAATGTGTGTGAGGATTCTCTTTTGGCTACACCATTGATTATTGACTTGGTGGTGATGACGGAATTCTTCCAAAGAGTCAACTACAAGAAAGTTGGTGCTGAAAAATACGAAGATTTCTATGCTGTGTTGACGCTTTTGAGTTACTGGTTGAAAGCTCCATTGGCTAAGCCAGGATTCAAGGCCATCAATGGATTGAACAAACAAAGATTAGCTATCGAGAACTTGTTGCGTCTTTTGGTGGGATTGCCAATCAACAACGAGTTGAGATTCGAGGAGAGATTGCAGTAATAGAGTAATAAACAAGTATAAGCAAAATAAGTATAAGAACAAGAATGAACGTCTAGTTTCCTAGTATTCGTCGAATTCCTCTAACGCTCGTCTAATTTCCTTCGTCTAATTTTACCCTTCTTACTGTTTCCTCTGCTGCATCTTTGCAGCCGTAGCCGCGACATTGTCGCGCACCAGCCCGCGTAAAATCACATTTGCCATCGTACACCCAACAAATCTGCGAAGCCACCTGCATGAGCCCCTCACAGGTCACAGGTGAGGGGGAGATAATTGCAGCCGTGACCATATATAGATAACAGGTTGCAGTAACGAACAAGTCGCTTCGGGAATATATCAACCCGTACCGTTTAGTAGATTGTTACGTTTTTGTATCAATTCCAAAATTATTTCCCATCACATTGCTCATTACCCAATTAGGAAGGCAACGCCAATTGGTTAATATAACGCCCCTCCCGATTATCCTTGAATATTAAAGCTACCCTTATTAAATATATCCGGTCACTGGTTTCCATATCTGATTCTGAATTTATTTCTTCCCATTCCATACCCCGCTCCATAAATTACGGGGGGATCTCAGCGCGCGGCAACCCGTACCAACAAAGAACATTTTTAATTTTATCAAGTTTCTTTACCAAGTATTTTTGATTGATTATGGCTCCTCTTACCGTACCAGTTGGAGAGGCTAAACCTGGAGAAACTGCTCCTAGACGTAAGCTTTCTCAAAAAGATGCACCTTTGGAACGTCCCACCGACATAAAATCTACCAATGTTGCTGACTACTTTTTTGAGGTCGCTGGTATTCACGGCAATATCAATGCTGTGGGTTACAGAGAGCTCATCGACACCCATGTCGAGACGAAAAAAGTCACCAAGTTAGTGGATGGTCAAGAGAAACAGGTGGACAAGGAGTGGACTTTTTATGAGATGTCTCATTACAAGTACCTCAAGTTCCCGGAAATGGTTAAGTTGTTGAAGGATTATGGCCGTGGTCTTGTCAAGTTGGGATTGAAGCCTAATCAGCAGGATAAATTGCATATCTTTGCTTCCACTTCTCACCGGTGGATGCTTACCTTCTTGGCTTGCGCCACCCAAAACATCCCCATTGTCACTGCCTATGACACCTTGGGAGAATCGGGTCTTACCCACTCCATGATTCAAACCGAGTCCAATGCTGTCTTTACCGACAACGTTCTTCTCGACCAATTGGTCAAACCATTGGAAAAGGCTAAGGATATCCGTTTCGTTATCCATGGCGATAAGATTGATTCAAGCGATAAGCGTATGCAAGGAAAGTTCTATTCAAATGCGGTTAAGGCAAAGGAAGAGATTTTGAAGGTGAGACCTGATATCAAGTTCATGTCCATGGATGAAATCATCGAGCTTGGTAAAGAGAACAAGGATATCCCCTTGCAATCTGCTAAACCAGAGGACTTGGCTTGTATTATGTATACTTCCGGCTCTTCTGGAGAACCCAAGGGTGTTGTACTTAGCAATGCCAATATTCTCGGTGGTGTGGGCGGTGTTTCAAGCAACGTTCCAAGAAGAGTTGTTTCGTCAAAGGATAGAGTTATTGGCTTCTTACCTTTGGCCCATATCTTTGAGTTGACTTTCGAGTTGGTCTGTTTCTGGTGGGGTTCGTGCATCGGTTACGCTAATGTGAAGACTCTCACAGACACCCTGTGTAGAAACTGTGACTCTGATATGGTGGAGTTCAAGCCAACTGTCATGGTTGGTGTGGCTGCTGTATGGGAATCGGTGAGAAAGGGTGTTTTGGCAAAGGTCAAGCAATTGCCTCCTTTGACTCAGAAGCTCTTTTGGGCCGCTTACAAGATGAAGTCCACCATGACCCACTACCATATTCCGTTCGCCAGTGCTTTTGATATCATTTTCAAAAAGGTGAGAGCCGCCACGGGTGGTCACTTGAGATACACCATGAACGGTGGTTCTCCTATCTCTCTGGATGCTCAAATCTTTATCAGTACCTTGATTGCACCAATGTTGCTTGGTTATGGATTGACGGAAACTTGCGCCAACACAACCGTCTGCGAGCCAGACAAGTTTGAATACCATGTTGCTGGAACATTGACTGGTGCTGTCACTGCCAAGTTGGTTGATGTCGAGGAAGCCGGTTACTTTGCCAGCAATAACCAAGGTGAAATTTGGATTAAGGGAACATGTGTGACTAAAGAGTACTTTAAGAATGAAAAGGAGACTGCTGAAGCATTTACCCCAGATGGTTGGTTCAAGACTGGAGATATCTGTGAATGGACTAGCAATGGTGCCCTCAAGATTATCGACCGTAAGAAGAATTTGGTGAAGACCTTGAATGGTGAATACATTGCCTTAGAAAAGCTTGAGTCTGTATACAGATCGAACCCAATCGTGTTGAACTTGTGTGTCTACGCTGACCTGACCAAGGTTAAGCCTATTGCCATAGTTATCCCCAACGAGAACCACTTTAGAGAGTTTGTCGCCGAGACAAATATCTACTCGCAATCTGAACTCAAGACGAAGGATCTTTCGCACTTTTGCGATGACAAGCGTGTAGCTAGAGCCGTTCAGAAATCCCTTGTGAAAACAGGACAAGCTCAGGGCTTGAAGGGTATTGAATTGCTTCAAGCTGTGGTCTTGTTGGATACCGAGTGGACCCCACAAAATGGATTTGTGACTTCTGCCCAAAAGTTGCAAAGACGTAAGATTTTGGAATCCTGCAAAGAAAAGGTTGATGCAGCTTATTCAGACTCCTCATAGTTTACTGTTTATTAATAGCATATAGCGTATGTTTTCGAATTATTAATTATCCACCGTATACACCTTTAAATACCTTTCTTATACCCTCATTCGACATTTTCTCAAAGAGACACAATTGTAAAAGAAGTCTTGATTTCTGAGGATTAAGGTACCCACTCGCAATCACATTGCTTAGCAATGGGTTTCCGTTATCGTCCTTGAGTTTGGAAAGAGAGCCTGTAGGCACCATACCATCCATGGCTCTTTTGGAATACACTACTGGAAGTTCAGATCCATATTGGCCAACCAATTTGTTAGTCGAGTCTGCCATTGAACCCGCACCCATAGTAGCAAATACCAATCCTTTTGGTTTCATATTTTGAACCACAACAGAAATGATGTCGTTATTGAGACCTTGATGGCCAAACAATATGGGCACTTCAGGCAAGTCTTCTGGGGCAATGGAAGTAGGCAAATTAAACGACTTGAGACCCAAAGGTTTGGCTGGAGGGTAGTAATAGTGAACCTCATTATTGACAAAACTGCCCAAGTATCCTTGACCAATGGACTTGAAAGTATCCAATGAGTTTGCATTAGATTTTGTGATGTAAAAACCGGAACCTATGGTGTCATTGAGGGCCACGAGAACACCTCTATTGCGAGATTCTCTGGTGGACGCAATGACAATTGCCTGGTACAAGTTCATAGGACCATCGGATGAAATAGCAGTCGATGGACGCATGGAACCACAAAGCACGATGGGCTTGTAGGTGTTGATGGTCATTTGAAGAAAGAAAGCCGTCTCTTCCATGGTATCAGTTCCATGAGTAATGACAATGGCATCATACTGAGACAAATCAGCCTTCACCTTGTTGTGTAGCAACAACAATTCGCGTGGTCCAAACTCCTTTGAGTCAATATTCAAGATTTGTTCATATTCTAAATTGCAAGTTGTTGATAAATCAGGAATCGATTTGATCAAATCTTCAATTGTGAGATCCACCTGGTACCCGGCTGTCTGGTGAGAGCTTCCGCCTTTGGCTGCAATAGTTCCACCGGTTCCAAGCACCTTGATGGTGGGAAGAGTATCATATCCACCTGATGTCTCGGAGATTCCACTACCGAAACTAATGACTGAATTGGACCGGTATTTGATACGGAAGCTTTGAAGCTCAGTATTCACATCGCTATCCTCATATTCAATGTCGTATCCGCCCTCGCTGACCGAAATCGTATCTGGGGCGCTTGCCATTTGTAACCACAAAGTTTTTGCAATCTGACTCCGAAAGTAAATTTCGCAACTGCGAGCGTGTGCGGCATTCTGCGATGTGCAAAACCCCACACATCCACACACCCGCGTGTCAACCCAAATTCGGCCAGCGACCGCCGGGACCGTGCGCAATGGGGTTCTTCACTAAAGCAGATACTCCCACGGTTCCACCCAACAAGTCGAAACGTAGAGAATGTTGGGATGCCAGGGACGAGTTTTTTGAATGTCTCACCAAAAACAATATAGATAACTCGCTTGATCCAAATGTGAAGGATCAAGTCGAATCTCAATGTGGTTCGCTTCGAGCAACATTTGAGAATAAATGTGTGGAAAGTTGGTACAAATACTTTCAGGAAAAACGATTTAGTGAGATCAAGAAAGATAAGTATATAGCCCAGCTCGAAGCACAGGGAGCACAACCACTTCCCTTTAAATTGAGCCCCAAGAAATAATGTATATAGGCGAAATATAAGCATAGCTCAGAAATTTTGTTTAAGTGTTCCTTTGAAGTATAGCAGTTTGATTCTTTTATATTATGGTTTCTAAAAAAGATTTTAGAAGTTTCTTGAATGCAACTAGTAAGCAGTTTTTTCTTCCTATTCATTTTCTCAGTATTATGCCTCATGCAACTTGCAACAATAGTGGATCTCTACCAATGACGTTTTCCCCGTCAAATATATCGAGTATAGCACCCCATTCGTATTCTCCCTTTTCCAACACCACAAACGTAGTTGAAATTTGATGTGACAGATGGGCTGCGACACCAGGATGTCCAATATGGCTTTGAAGTACGCCATTGACGAGTATCTTTTTGTCGCTAGCTGCAACAGATTTGACCAGCGAGCCCACAGTACCACCAATCTTTGCCGAGGTGGAACTAAGAGAGTAAGGAAGGTTTCGAACAGTGCCGTAAATAGTTCGATCAAGGTAATTAGTGATTGTGGTTCGTATGGTGTAAAACTCATCAGTTTTGAGGGAAAATTGTGGACCGGTTCTTTCCAATGGGCAGTTATCACTGGCGAGAATCTCATGCTGAAGCTGTACTCGATCGTGTAAAAGTATAGATGCCATACGAGGTTCAAGTCTCACTGCTCGTAAGCCAAAATTACCAGTACGGCTTTGACCGCAAGTATGCCATGAGCCTTTCACATTCTCCAAAAGGGACTCCTTCAACCAGAAAAGCTCTTTGTGAGTTTCCTCTTCTTTTTCCGTATAGTTTTTATTCTTCACGAATTGCTTGTTGCGTAGCGAGGGGATTGGCTTATGAAGATCAATATCTTTCCACGACAAACGTCTGAAGGGAACAAACACTCTTACAGTTTTTCCAGGATCAATACAACCTTGGAGCTCAAGTTTGGGCAGATTTCCGTCGACTTTAAAGGAAATAATTTCTTTCCATGAGTTTCTTAAATCGAGTGCGAGAAGACAATAGTCGGCTATATCGCCAGTTTTCCTAGCAAAAGTCAAAAAGTCAACAGTTGCCTTTAGGGCATTGCTGCCTCCTTCCTCAGGGAGGTTTCGTAAGTGAAAGTCAAGCAATGACGTCGAGTTCAATGTGACGACATCAAAATTGACTAGTTCGAGAGAAGGAAGTACCGTGAACTGAATAGGAATGCTTATCAGTTTGACAAAGGAGCGAGAACGATCGTGTCCTTTATTCGCATAGTCAAGCATGACTTTCAGCTCCCGCATGCCTCGTTTTCCATTCACTTCGAAATCAATTTTGAGCTTGGAGTGCGGTTCAATTATCTTTCCAGAAAATGCCTCTTTGTTCTGGATCCGGAATGGCTTGTCATGGATCAAAGACCATTCCAAGTTATAAATATCATTGGGCGAAAGACCACTACGTCCAACATTCGAAAGTTGCCTATTAATGGTGTCGACAGTGGAGTCCCAAAATGCAAATGATAGGTAGTTGATGGCATGTTCAGATTCATTCGTCAATGTAACTGTGAAGTGGTATTTTTCACCTTCCAATAGCATTAGCATTCCATTTACTATCAGCGACTCAGAGAGCGTTAGCATGGGTTGTGGTGGAATAACATTTAAAATGAGCGACTTTGTCGAAGCTCGATCACCAATAGAACACCGATCTAAGTTTTGCATCACAGATGAAGAATTCATTAATTGCTGGTTCTCTTTGAGCTTAATGCAGTGATTGAATTTCTCTTCGTCGACGATCAGAAAAGTTTGCTTGTTGCAATTTGCAACCACAATATTGAACCCTTTGATCTCCGTTATACCTATTGTCTCGGGTTTGAATGTCACTAAAAATGATTGGATGGTAAAAGGAGCTATAGTTAGATCGTCGTACCTTGGAACATTCACCGCCAGTCTTGTGAATCCACTTGGGTTCCGCTTGCCTGGCTGTGGTCTCTGTGGTCGCTGGTTAAGCGACGGCATAGAATTGGAAGCTGGTCCCATTTTCGTTAGTCCATTTGACCAGGTGGAAAAATTCAGATTAGTTACAGGTTTCGTCAAACTAAAGAGCGTTTGAACCGTGGATTTCAGATCGGTGACAATCTCAATATCATGGATATCCAACTCAAAACCAAAAGGGTTTTGCAATGTAATTTTCAATTGAAACAAGTCATCCTTCACCACTAACTTGTCCTTCAGAAGAACAGTTGAATTGCGTCGATATGGATTGAAAATTAACCCATCTGAGTGTGCATTGTTTTTGCCCACAAGATTCAGACTTCCACTCTGTTCCAGAATTTCACTGAACGGAATGAGCTCCTCACGTTTCTTGCTTGTTACCAATTTTACTCGTCGTACGAGGTATGGGTCCCAATAAGGGACACTCAAGGGCAGATGACCACTATTATTGTGAGCGTATCCTTGAATGACAGAGTCGATTCGTTCTTTGGTTTTTTGCTGGTCTTGAGAGCTCAAACAATGAGCAAATCTCGTGAGTAACAAAGTACATATATGGACCACAAATTGATGATCGTGGTTGGCAGATCCAATCAGAATTGCTAGCTTCAAAAGCAGAAGCTTTATTGTGGTCCAATGTGTCGCTACGTTTGAAGCGGCAGTGGCTGAGCTTTCGGTTTCTGCGTCAACTCCATATGCCTGGAACAACATTTCAAACACTTCCCGAAGACTCGAATATTCAGTTGGAGCCATTTTTCCTTCTTTATTGGAAGCTAGACTCGGCAAAAGTCCCACTAAGAAAGTTCTTAGAATAAATGCACGCTTGCGATGGAGCCCCAAATCTCCATACATTGTAGCAAGACACGAGTATAGTTTGCACTGTTGGTAAACGCTCATATCGACAAGTTGAAGGTTGAAAACTTTATCCATTTCTTTCAAGATTTCACATTTCATCACAGCAGAGCCTTGGAGATTGTTATCGAGTTTGGTGTTGCGAACAACTGCGTCAAGGACATTTAGGCTCAATTCTCCTCCTCCCAAATATATGCAAATGGCGAACTTAATCGAACGTATTAAAGAGTCAATGTACACCATATCTGGCACCGTGTCTTCTAAATCATTGAGGGTGTTACTGTAGTAATGAATTGCACGGAATGCTAATAATTTGATCACTTCTGTTGGCAGTGTAGAAGCCAAGTCATATGTGCCACGATAATTCGAACTGGAGTTACGAGGCGACACAGTTGCGGGAAATGAATTTCGAAATGATTTAGACCCGAGTGATGATTCTGATGACGGTCTAGGTGGTGCTGACAGCGACATGTCAGATGAGAGTTTTGACTTTGAAAGCTGGAGTGTAGGAAGCACGGTGGGGTTAAGCGAGGCGGGCATTCCCACATAGTGGAGGAGGACTGTAGAAACAGCCAAGCCTTCAAGAGCATTTCCGAGCCACAAGTTGTCGTCAACTTTTCTTAGGTTGGTGATAGCTTCGACAAAATGGGAAGAAGCAGCAGCGTAGTTACCCGCTAGCAACGCAAAGCTTCCTAGAACTTTTTGCTGGCGGCCCAAATGGCGTGTTTTGGATTCTGTGGATGGAGAGTTTTGCCCAGATCCATGAGAAGAATTGAAACTGACCTTAAAAGAACCGGAACTAAGACGCTTTTGAGCACTTGTGATAGTTCGTGCGATGGTATTTGAGTCGGAAATCGACACAGGAGACCGCAACGTGATGTTCAGGAACGAATCGGTGTAACTGTCCAAAGCAGTAAGAAAATTAGCCAGAATCAGACACAATATGGTCTCCAATGCTGTGAGTGAGCCGGAATAATAGAATGTTGAGCGCTGCGAGTGGTCACTGGGAGGACACAAGCGCTTGAAATCGTCCGGTGGAGTGTCAAAGTGTATGATATTGTGAACAATGGCACTTGGAAAGCTTGTTTTCAAATGGTCAATCGACACCGAAGGTGTGTCACTATACGGACCCACTGCCACCAATATGAAGGTTTTTCGCCATGGTTCAAAGTCATGTAAAAATATGGACTCCTTGTTATCGTCACTAGTGACAAAATTATAAAGAATTCGACCCTGTGGGTACAGTTTTGGATTATGATGATGCAATTGGGACTCGACAGAAACATCTAAAAGACGTACTTCCGACGGCCCAGAACGGATTTCTGAGATATATCGCAGGTACTGCGCAGCTGAGCACCGGTTACATGGCACCACAAGAACCCGAACTCGAGCGGGTCCCACAAACAGGTACATGGAGAATGAAACCGCCAGCACTGCATGTAAATTTGAGTTTTTCGATTTTGGCGCGGGGGGTTTTCTGCAGGACACCTCATAAGTCGATATTCATCCTCACGTTACGCCACCATGCCTGGCCTCAGCTTTGACAACTATCAGCGGAACCAGTTTCTTGCCGCGAAAGGTTTTGGAACGCCCCGCGCGACGTCTACAGGTACCACGATTGTGGGATGCAAATTTGCCGGAGGAGTGGTGATTGCGGCCGATACTAGAGCCACTGCCGGTAGCATTGTTGCCGACAAAAACTGTGAAAAATTGCATCGTTTGGCACCCCAGATCTGGTGTGCGGGAGCAGGTACTGCTGCAGATACCGAGATGGTGACTCAATTGATAGCATCGAACTTGGAACTTCATTCGTTATCTCAGAACCGCAAGCCGCGAGTCATTACTGCTTTGACAATGTTGAAGCAACATCTTTTCAAATACCAGGGTCACTTGGGAGCATACCTTATTGTAGCGGGAGTGGATCCCACGGGAGCACATCTTATGTCGGTCCAAGCACACGGATCGACGGATATAGGCCATTACCAATCGTTGGGATCGGGTTCCTTGGCTGCGATGGCGGTTCTTGAAACCCACTGGAAACCAAATATGACCAAGGAAGAAGCGGTGCAGTTGTGTGCGCAGGCCATTGAGCTGGGTATTTGGAACGATTTGGGTTCGGGATCCAATGTAGATGTGTGTGTGATGGAGGTGGGTAAAGATGCTGAGTTATATCGCAACTACAAGACTCCCAATGTGCGTGAGTCGAAAACGAGATCCTACAAGTTCCCTCGCGGGACTACAGCTGTGCTCAAGGAGAGATCGTGGCAGGTGGTTGACGAACAGGTGGTCGCTACGGGAGAACCAATGGAGGTGGATGCTTAGGTAGATAATGCAATGATGTAAATTCGCGACCTAAAGTAAATTCTAGAAAAGTGCAAAAAGTGCAAAAAGCGCATAAAAGAACGGTGGCTTTACCTAAACAATAAATCTTCATGGTCGTTAACAATCCAAACAACTGGCACTGGGTCGATAAAAACTGTCTCGAGTGGTCTCGTGGCTACTTTGCTTCCAAAACAGATGGTTTGAGTGTATCCACCGACGAAGGAAATATTGCCATTTCGGCGGTTTCTTCCGTAGAGGGAGACTGTGATGTTTCCCAGAGAAAAGGAAAGGTTATTTCTCTCTTTGACCTTAAATTGGTGTTTGCTATTGCTGGATTTACTGCTGAAGATAATGAGGTTTCTGGCTCGATAACTGTTCCAGAGTTGGCCTATGATTCCGACGCCGACGACATCCAGTTTGATGTCAGCATCTACAACGAGACACCAGAACACGAGAGGATTCGCTACTTGATCAAATGGGGACTTCTTCCAAAATTACGTGAAAAATTGGCTCAATTCGGTACTGACTTGATCACAGAACACAGTTCAGATATTCAATTGTCGCAGGACCAAGTCAACCTGAAGTTCACCAAGGCTAACCAGACGCTGACGAACGCAGGAAAAGCTACTGGTAAGACTGAAAGTTTAAGTTCGGGTTCTGGTTCTGGTTCTGGTTCTTCATCCACCTCAGCTTCAGTTTCAAAACCTCAAGTCGACACCAAGTCTTCTGTGCCAAAGTACAACACATCTACACTCCACTTGGAACCCGAATTCAATACACTGGCCGAACAGCTTTACATTACACTTTTGGACCAGGCTCGTATTGCTGCATGGTCGAGGGCAGCCCCCAATCTTGAACCATTCCCACCTAGCGAAGGATCTGACTTTTCGTTATTTGGCGGCTCAATTAGTGGAAAATTCACCAAACTCGTGCCCAATGAACGCATTACTCAGCTTTGGCGCTTACTGGACTGGAAAGATGGCCATTATGCCCAATTGGATATTCAATTGAAGCAGGATTCAGGTGAAACGAAAATGGTAGTTAAATGGACAGGAATTCCTATAGGAGAGGAGGATAGAGTGAGAAACAATTTTGAGGATTACTACGTGCGGTCGATTAAAATCACGTTTGGATTTGGAGCCGTGTTATAGATCTGAAAAATGAACAAAATCGATTTTGTAATCGCGCACGGATTGGTTTACCGTATTAGGCGAGGATTTCCATCGTCCGCGCTATTTAGTCTGAGTATATAAAGAAGTGCGAGTGCATTGATAGCAATCGTTATGTCTGATACTACTGGAAAAGTAAGTTGTGGCGATATATACTTGTGAAGTGACAAAAAGATTGGTAGATGGATAATTGGGTTGTTATATACTACAAAACCACCCGGGTACTACCGTAATTGGTACCATAACCGAATCGATCAACCTCAAAAATATCAATCAATTCTTCACATTCAACCAACATTTACTAACCAAGACCATCACCTGTAAAGCTGCCGTTGCTTGGGAAGCAGATAAACCACTTTCCATAGAGGAAATTGAAGTGGCTCCTCCAAAAGCTCATGAAGTGAGAATCAAAATTCTCCACACTGGTGTTTGCCACACTGATGCCTACACTTTAAGTGGTGTAGATCCTGAGGGAGCATTCCCTGTTGTTTTGGGACACGAGGGTGCTGGAATAGTTGAATCTGTGGGTGAAGGAGTTACTTCAGTCAAGGTGGGAGACCATGTTGTTGCCTTGTATACCCCAGAGTGTAAAGAGTGCAAATTTTGTAAATCAGGAAAAACCAATTTGTGTGGAAAGATCCGGGCCACACAAGGAAAGGGAGTGATGCCCGATGGAACTTCGAGATTCAAGTGTAAGGGTAAGGACTTGTTGCATTTTATGGGATGTTCAACCTTCTCGCAATATACTGTGGTTGCTGATATTTCAGTTGTTGCTGTCAACCCTGAAGCTGCTTCCGACAGAACATGTTTGCTTGGATGTGGTATCACCACCGGATACGGAGCAGCTACTATTACTGCCAATGTTCAGAAGGGAGACAATGTTGCTGTTTTCGGTGCTGGATGTGTGGGGTTGTCTGTAGTTCAAGGTGCATTTCAGCGTGAAGCCGCCAAGATTATCGTGGTGGATACTAATGATGCCAAGGAAGAATGGGGTAAGAAGTTTGGTGCTACTGATTTTATCAATCCTACAAAATTACCAGAGGGTACCACTATTGTCGACAAGTTAATCGAGATGACAGACGGTGGATGTGACTACACTTTTGACTGTACTGGTAATGTCAATGTCATGAGAAGTGCTTTGGAGGCTTGCCACAAAGGATGGGGTACTTCGGTTATCATTGGAGTGGCTGCTGCTGGTAAGGAGATCTCTACTCGTCCCTTCCAATTGGTTACTGGAAGAGTATGGAAAGGAGCAGCATTTGGAGGTGTCAAGGGTAGATCTCAATTGCCTGGCATTGTCGACGATTACATGCAAGGCAAGTTGAAGGTGGACGAGTTCATTACCCACAGACATCCTTTGGACAAGATTAACACTGCATTCGAAGACATGCACGATGGTACTTGTATTCGTGCTGTGATTGAGTTGTAAAGCCAGCAGCCAGCACCGAGGTCTAGTCGATCGGCACGGATGTAGCAGGTGCTGGGCGCAGTCACGGACAAGGGAGAGGAGAGGAAGGTAGGTGAGGTGAATTGAAGGTGACGCTCGGAGTTCGGAGTTCGGACTTTTAGGAAGGTGAGATTTAGGATCTCATCTGAAAATCAGAAACCGAAACTACAAAACCAAAACTACAAAAGCAAAACAAAATCGAAAACAACACCAAAACAAAATTACAACAGTTTGTCATTTATTTAATTTTTTCGCTTCAATTTGATCTCGCCGATTGACCAAAACTTCTTCGCACAGATCTCTCAATCTACAAACTACAATAAAATAACCACTTTTCTCCTATAACCTCTTCAATCAACCCTGTTGCTCTTATAAGCATACCTCTTCCCTTCCATTGCTGCAAATCAACTTTTTTCTCTTCAGGGTACCCGCCGCACCGGACCCGACGGAGTCGGAGTATGGCAGTCGCTGATTGGCCGAGACCGAATCATCCCTCAATTTTCACTAAATTTCGCACACACCACTAAAAAAAAACTCTTACCCATGTTTAGACAAGTCACCAAAAGAGGATTCCAGGTTCCTCGCTTGACCAGAAGCTACATTGCCGGTCAGTTCACTGGCCAGAAGAAGGCTAATGGAAAGTACACCGTCACCTTGATTGAAGGTGATGGAATCGGAGTGGAAATTTCTCAATCGGTTAAAGACATTTATGCTGCTGCTGACATTCCTATCGAATGGGAACCGGTCGACGTGACTCCTCTCTTGATCGATGGCAAGACCACATTGCCCCAACCTGCCATTGACTCGGTTAACCGTAACTTGGTGGCATTGAAAGGTCCTTTGGCTACTCCCGTCGGTAAGGGACACACGTCAATGAACTTGACTTTGAGAAGAACTTTCAACTTGTTTGCCAACGTTCGTCCTTGTAAGTCCATTGTCGGATACGACACTCCATACGAAAACGTGGACACCGTGTTGATCAGAGAAAACACTGAAGGTGAATACTCGGGAATAGAACATACCATTGTTCCCGGTGTGGTTCAATCGATCAAATTGATCACCAAGCCAGCATCTGAAAAGGTGATCAGATACGCCTTTGAGTACGCCAAGAGCATCAACAAGCCTCATGTGTTGGTGGTGCACAAGGCTTCTATCATGAAATTGAGTGATGGTTTGTTCGTTTCCACCGCCAAGGAAATTGGTAAGGAATACCCCGATGTCAAGTTGGACTACGAGTTGTTGGATAACACCTCGTTGAAGTTGACTGCTGACCCAAGTGACTACAAAGACGTGGTGATGGTTATGCCTAACCTTTATGGTGATATCATGTCCGATTTGTCTTCGGGTTTGATTGGTGGTTTGGGATTGACTCCTTCCGGAAACATGGGTAACAAGGTTTCTATTTTCGAAGCCGTGCATGGCTCTGCCCCTGACATTGCTGGAAAGGGCTTGGCTAACCCCACTGCGTTGTTGCTTTCATCTTGTATGATGTTGAGACACATGTCTTTGAACGCCGAAGCCGACAGAATCGAGAGTGCCGTTCTTAAAACCATTGCTTCCGGCCCTGAAAACAGAACCGGTGATTTGGGTGGATCTTCCAGCACGTCCAACTTTACCAAGCAAGTGATTGCCAATTTGTAGGTAGGTAGAATAATTCATGAGACAGAGTGGTGTGTAATTCTTTTGATCTAGGTTTCTGGCTAGCTAGTCTTTATCCTTCGGTTATATACTCTCCAACACCTTGTTCGTGCCCTCCACTATGGCCACATGCTCCACCTCATGAACCTTGGTTTCGTACTCTTCGAGACTCTTGTGTGGACTCAATTCAATTTCCTTAACGAGAACTGGGGCTCCACGATCCACTTCGGCAATTACTCGATGAATCATTACTCCACCTTTAGTAATTGTTCCTTCTTGTCCTGCATTCCATGTTCTTTCAATGGCATGAGTACCGTCAAAAGCTCCGGGCAAAGCAGGATGTAAGTTGATTATAGGGATGCCAGCTTGTTCGAGAGGAGTCAAAATTCCAGGTGACAATATTAACATCCATCCAGCACAAACCACCAAGTCGGGATGTATACCAATAATTTTGTGTGCTAAATCCTCATTGAACTTTTCCCTCAATACTCGACGCTCCTCCACCTGATCTTTAGTTGTTCCTTTGTAGTAATTTTTCAAACAATGTGATTGAAAAGGAATCGATGCCTCGGCGGCCCGAGTGAGTCCATACGCTTTGTCATTCGACGATATGACATGAGCTATCTCACCCTTTAACACTCCTTGCTTCTGAGCATCTATAAGTGCCTGGAGATTGGAACCAGATCCAGAAATCAATACTAATATCTGGGGAGCCATTGCAAAGTGACTCGGACATCTTCTCTCATATATTGAAATACATCCGTACACCAAAGACTGACATCAAACAAGGAAGACACAACGAGTGAAACCAAAGCAAAATCAAATAGACGTCAAGTAATGTTTCAGGTGGCGGTCACTTTAACTGGTAACTCTTCTTGATTGGATAGCCTTTGTTAGTGGTTTTCAATTTTACATGACTGCAAAATGTCAGTGACTCTTTTAGTTGTACTTGCCATACACCATCCAATTAGAAAGTACATGTACCTTCACTGAAACATCAGTACTAACATTGTCCCAATCATAACTCCTTGTTCAACCAAAGAAGCAACTCCAAGGAACGGCTGCAACCTCCGGGTAATAGCGTAACATCGTGGCCGGTCCAAAGATTACCCGCACCAGGCTCAGGAAAATTTTTTTCTCACTTAGTAAGTCTCCTGAAGTGTTCAATTAGACTTCTTCTTAAGTTCAAGTCTAGTCAAGATGGTCGCCTTCACAATTGAACAGATCCGTGATTTGATGGACAAAGTCGCCAATGTGCGTAACATGTCCGTCATTGCTCACGTCGATCACGGTAAATCCACTTTGACCGATTCGTTGGTCCAAAGAGCCGGTATTATTTCCGCCGGTAAAGCTGGTGAAGCCAGATTTATGGACACCAGAAAAGATGAACAAGAGAGAGGTATTACTATCAAGTCCACTGCCATTTCTTTGTACGCCTCCATGGATGATGATGACGTTAAGGAAATCAAGCAAAAGACCGATGGTAACTCTTTCTTGATTAACTTGATTGACTCCCCCGGTCACGTTGACTTTTCTTCGGAAGTCACCGCTGCTTTGCGTGTGACCGATGGTGCTTTGGTTGTCGTTGACACTGTTGAAGGTGTGTGTGTGCAAACCGAGACTGTGTTGCGTCAAGCTTTGGGTGAGAGAATTAAGCCAGTTTTGGTTGTGAACAAGGTTGATCGTGCTTTGTTGGAATTGCAAGTTTCCAAGGAAGACTTGTACCAAACCTTTGCTAGAACCGTCGAATCCGTTAACGTTATCATCTCTACCTACGTTGACCCTGCTCTTGGTGACGCCCAAGTTTACCCAGACAAGGGTACCGTTGCTTTCGGTTCCGGTTTGCACGGATGGGCTTTCACCGTCAGACAATTTGCTCTTAGATACTCCAAGAAGTTTGGTGTTGACAGAGCTAAGATGATGGAAAGATTGTGGGGTGACTCTTTCTTCAACCCAAAGACCAAGAAGTGGACTAACAAGGATAAGGATGCCGATGGAAAGCCATTGGAGAGAGCTTTCAACATGTTCGTGTTGGACCCTATCTTCAGATTGTTCGCTGCCATCATGAACTTCAAGAAGGATGAAATCCCAACCTTGTTGGAAAAGTTGGAAATTAACTTGAAGAACGAGGAGAAGGAATTGGAAGGTAAGGCTTTGTTGAAGGTTGTCATGAGAAAGTTCTTGCCAGCTGCCGATGCCTTGTTGGAAATGATTGTTCTTCACTTGCCATCCCCTGTCACTGCTCAAGCTTACAGAGCTGAGACTTTGTACGAAGGTCCATCTGACGATGAGTTCTGTACTGCCATCAGAAACTGTGACCCCAAGGCCGACTTGATGTTGTACGTCTCCAAGATGGTGCCAACCTCCGATAAGGGCAGATTCTACGCCTTTGGTCGTGTTTTCGCTGGTACCGTTAAGGCTGGTCAAAAGATTAGAATTCAAGGTCCTAACTACACCCCAGGTAAGAAGGAAGATTTGTTCTTGAAGTCTATTCAAAGAACCGTTTTGATGATGGGAAGAAACACCGAAGCTATCGATGACTGTCCTGCTGGTAACATTGTTGGTTTGGTTGGTGTTGACCAATTCTTGTTGAAGTCTGGTACCATCACCACTAACGAGGCTGCTCACAACATGAAGGTTATGAAGTTCTCTGTCTCCCCAGTTGTGGAGGTTGCCGTTGAGGTTAAGAACGCCAATGACTTGCCCAAGTTGGTTGAAGGTTTGAAGAGATTGTCCAAGTCCGACCCATGTGTTAAGACTTACATGTCCGAATCCGGTGAGCATATTGTTGCCGGTACTGGTGAATTGCACTTGGAAATTTGTTTGTCTGATTTGCAAAATGACCACGCCGGTATTCCATTGAGAATTTCCGACCCCGTGGTTGCTTACAGAGAGACCATTCAAGCCGAATCTTCTATGGTTGCTTTGTCCAAGTCCCCTAACAAGCATAACAGAATCTACGTCAAGGCTCAACCTATCGACGAGGAAGTTTCCTTGGACATTGAGAATGGTATCATCAACCCAAGAGACGATTTCAAGGCTAGAGCCAGAATCTTGGCTGATAAGCACGGATGGGATGTTGCTGAGGCCAGAAAGATCTGGTGTTTCGGTCCCGATGGTAACGGTCCTAACTTGGTTGTTGACCAAACCAAGGCCGTCCAATACTTGAATGAAATCAAGGATTCCGTTGTTGCTGCTTTCCAATGGGCTACCAAGGAAGGTCCTATCTTTGGTGAGAACGTCAGATCTGTTAGAGTTAACATTTTGGATGTTACCTTGCACGCTGATGCTATTCACAGAGGTGGTGGTCAAATCATTCCAACCATGAGAAGAGTTACTTACGCTTCCATGTTGTTGGCTGAGCCAGCTATCCAAGAACCAGTTTTCTTGGTTGAGATCCAATGTCCTGAAAATGCCATTGGTGGTATCTACTCTGTGTTGAACAAGAAGAGAGGTCAAGTTGTGTCTGAAGAACAAAGACCAGGTACCCCATTGTTCACTGTTAAAGCATACTTGCCTGTTAACGAGTCTTTCGGTTTCTCTGGTGACTTGAGACAAGCTACTGGTGGTCAAGCTTTCCCTCAATTGGTGTTCGATCACTGGGCCGTCTTGAGTGGTGATGTCACTGACCCAACCTCAAAGCCAGGTATTATTGCCAAGGCCAAGAGAGAACGTCAAGGTTTGAAGCCTGAAGTTCCTGGTTACGAGGAGTACTACGACAAGTTGTAAGCTGTATAGTGAAATAATACGATACTTTTAAAAATAGTGTATTCAAATATGCACGGTCGCCGAATCTGCATAATAATTTCTGCAGGGTGAAACAGAATGTTCCAGATTAACGTTGACCTTTTAGCTGAAAATCTGAGACATTGCAAAAGATCCACTGGCTATCAAGCTACTAGCTATTGATTTGAATTATTTGTTTCATACCCTCGGAATAAGCATGGTTGCAAAGATTCCGGGGGTGCAAGATCGGATTGTAACTTCCGACAAACCCGAAACGGAAGTCTAAGTGGTCATGACACCCAAACACCGCATCGGAGCTGCCGGTTACAAATGGTATATATTACTAACGGCCCATCTTTTCGCCGTTGCAACTGGTTTCTTATAGCTCATTGAAAATTTAATAATTGGAGAGTTCCCCATTTTCCACTGCCATAATACGAGACAGAGAGTCTCGTTCAAACTTCTTGATACCATTGATTTTCGTTCCCGGAACGAGTAGCCATCCGGGCCCGTCGTTTAGTCCTTCTTTAGGCGTTCAAAAAGCGACTTTCAAAAAAAGACACAAGATTCGAAACTCGAGGCAATTGTAACATACCGTCATATCCATAATATCCATAATATCCATAATGTCTGACATAAAAACGTTTGAGGTCGAAACTGCCTCTCGTAACCACACCTACCAAATCGCTCTGATTTTACTTTCAATGGCTGCCGTTTCCTGGTATCACTATCGAGTTAGAAAGCATTCCAACAGGGCTGCATTTGCCAAGTTTGCATGCGGGGCATCTGCAATGGCATTGTGGAACGTTTTGCAAACTATGCTTTGTAGCCAGGTGCTATTTTCTGTGGCCACTATGGTACGTTATAAAAAAGTTATCGATGACGAAGGACCCAAGGTACCGTGGACGTATAGCTCATCACTCCACAATGACGACGTCAAATCCAAGATCAACTACTTTTGTTTGTTGAAGGATTTGAGAATGACTGTGGTGTCGGTGATATCGGTAGCATGTTTCTATTTCCTCACGAGAACCGGGGTCAAGCATTTGCGGGAGCACTCAGAAGAAGTCAGCGAAAAGGAGGAAAGGGAGTATGAGCAGCAATTTGAAAAAAGTGAGAGAATCAGCAAGAGAGCATTGATCGCAACTCTGATATTAGTATTGGTTCTCAGCACTCAATTTATTCCCGCGGGCTTGTTGCTCTCGTCATCATCTATTCTTTACAAATCCGAATGGTTCGTATTGCGCTACGACCATATCTATTTCACCATGTTTGCCATGTTTGCCTTGGTGAACTGTCGCATAATATACCGCTGGATGAAAAGAAAGTCGAGTTTGTTTTTCAAGGGAGCC
This sequence comes from Naganishia cerealis, assembly GCA_030039265.1. Taxonomy (NCBI): domain Eukaryota; kingdom Fungi; phylum Basidiomycota; class Tremellomycetes; order Filobasidiales; family Filobasidiaceae; genus Naganishia; species Naganishia cerealis. The sequence goes on along the minus strand of JASBWR010000020.1, from coordinate 1,618 downwards.
TTGATGGTACCTCTTGGATTTATCTGGACCTATTGCAGCTGCATTCTCTTCGTTGCTTTGGCTGCAATGATTCTTTTTAACGACACTTTGGTGAATATTTGCACCCTCAAGTTCATTGCGAATGATATGCATGAAAACTATCAGGTAACTCTGCAGGAACACCTCTACAAAATATCCACATTCAGCTCGTTTGTGTTAGCATACATGTCGCATACCGCGGGTCCGCAAGACTCGTTCACCAAAGATTTTACGGGAATCAGAGATATTTTTGAAAATAGCTGGCTTGTACTCAATATGGCGTACTTGGTGGTATTGCCATGGTTACTTTTTGTGGTGGTGGACCATCGCTACAGTACCCAAAGAAAGCATATAGTGTAAATAAGAGAAACAGCTTTCGAAATGTATGACTAAGTTATGCAGTTGTATTTCCTTGAGTCAGTTTGAAGGTATTTTTCAACCATTTTTCAGCCATTTTCGCTTCGCGATCTTTCACTCTTTCTATTTTCCCCAGATCTCGCAAATGCCTTCCCGATCGGGACTACGATAAGGGAAATTATATCCAGGTTTGGTGATAAGTTCCCTGGGTTATCATCACTATAAATTAGATTGATCAGCTACTCTTTCTGCATCATGGATAGACTCAAGCAAATCGCCAAACAGACTGTAGCAGGATCGGCTCCTGTGTCGTCTCCGATGCACCCCTTGGATCCTCTTTCACCTCAAGAGATCAAGGCAGTGGCCAGCATTGTCAAGGCCAAGAACAAGGGAAAGGAGATTATGTTCAACACTGTCACTCTTAAGGAGCCTGTGAAGCTGGCTTACTACCACTGGAAGGAGAAGGGTGGTCCAATGCCTGCTAGATTGGCTTATTATGTGGTGGTTGAAGAGGGAGCAACTGCGGTTCAAGAAGGCTTGGTTGATATTCCTGGGCAGAAAGTTATTGATATTAGAAACACCGAAGGAGTCCAGCCTATTTTGACTCCAGCAGACTTGCAAGCAACCGAGGATATTGTTCGTAACGATCCAACTGTTATTGAGCAGTGTGTTTTGAGTGGGGTCCCAAAGGAAGACATGAAAAATGTCTACTGTGATGCTTGGACTATTGGTTACGATGAGAGATGGGGAGCTTCCAGAAGATTGCAACAAGCCCTTATGTACTGGCGCTCGGACGAAGATGACCTGCACTATTCTCATCCTTTGGACTTTTGTCCTATTGTCGATATGAATGCCAAGAAGGTGATTTACATCGATATTCCCAACAGAAGAAGAAAGGTTTCGAAACACAAGCACGCCAACTTCCACCCCAACTCCATCAAGGCAAAGTATGGAACCAAGGAGAACCCTCTGGGCTACAGACAGGACGACACTCCTATCAATGTTACCCAGCCCAATGGTGTTTCGTTCAAGATGGCTGGAAATGTTATCAACTGGTCGAACTTTTCCATTCATATTGGTTTCAACTATCGTGAGGGTATTGTGTTGAGTGATATCACATACAACGACCATGGAAAAGTTAGACCTATGTTCCACAGAATCTCTTTGTCTGAGATGATTGTACCTTATGGGTCTCCCGATTTCCCTCACCAAAGAAAGCATGCTTTGGATATTGGAGAGTACG